>CM066327.1:69500794-70053294 GCA_033807775.1 Saussurea involucrata
TCGAGGAGAGAAAACGGAGATTATATGATAAAATCTTTCACCGAAGGTCCATTGATCATACATAAAAGGGCGGAAGATTTTACTGAAGATGAGATTAAACGGAAGAAAGCAGACAAGGATGCTTCGTCAAACTTACTCTTTGCTATTCTCAAAATTTCGCCTCACATCTACAAACAGGTTGAAGTGTATAAAAATTACCCTTTGCAGATGTGGAACGAGTTGTCGAAGCTATTGCATAAATCAAAGGTTGATTTCAAGGTAAAGGAACAAAAGAAAGCTGAAAGGGAGGATTCAAATCAGAAAACATCAGACTCTGAAAATCACAAAGAAGATCATTCAGATGCGGAAGAAAAGAAAGTTGATTTTCAGAAAATAGAAGAGAAGGAAGTTGAAAGAGAAGACGAGAAAGAGAAAATATCTGAGCTTACAAAGAGATTACAAGAAGTGAAAGATCTGTTGGTTATGGAAAGAGAAGATCACAAGAAAGAAAGAGTGGATCTAATTCAAAGGATTTCGAAACTTGAATACGATTTGAAGATAAAGACTAGAGAATGTGAAGATAAGAAAGATGTTGAGCTCAAATGTCTAAGACTTTCCAAGCAGAACTCAGATTTTCAGAAAGTCTTATTTTTAGAGAAGGAAAAGTTGGAAAAGGAAAGGATTGATTTTGAGGTTCAAAGGAAAGGGTTTGAAGCAAAGAATGCTAAGCTGACTGAGAAAATTTCTGAAATACAAATGGAGTTGGATAGAGAAAGTGAAGAACTTGAGAAGATGAAGAAAGCGGATTTTCAGTCAAAGAGCGTAAAGGATGTTTTTTCTATTGAGAGGAAGATTTTTCAGCAAGAAATTCAGAAACTCACGAAGAACTTGGCGGGTTTATCTACAGATATCATGAAGGAAAAGAGGGTGAATTGTGATATTCGGAAGAAGCTCGAGTTGATGACAAAGGAACGAAATGCCTTAAAAGACAAAGTGAGGTCGTTCAACAACTCCGAGTGTTTTTCAGAATGTCCGATGCGTCCTTCTAACATTTTCTACGAGCATTCTGTGGATAAGTCTTCCAAATCATTTGCTAATCTTCCTTCCTACAAAAGAGTCAACATGAAATGGAAGGTAAAAGGTAAACTTTCTGATAAAGATGTACCAAAATCATCATTTCCAAATAAGAATTTTTCAACGAAAGTTAATTCTTTTGTTAATTCTTATTGTGGAAATTATGATTTTGTTAATAATAATAGTGTTCAATATTGGTATGGTACTTAACATTTTCCTTCTTATAGAGATCTGCTTAACGTGTCAGGACCCAAGACTCGTTGGGTACCAAAATCTACTTAATCTGTTTTGCAGATTTAGAGACAAGCGTTGAACTCTCGGAAGATGAAGTACTTGTGCTTTCAAAGAAGACATTGAACATCACATGATTTCAGGGAGTTTTCTATCTTTTAATATATACATGGGATATTTGGTAAATCTTTTGGTATTTTGTAGGGGGAGAGATATAAAAGACAATGGCTTCTGAATACATCAATTCAGGACCCGTACTTCAAAGGCTATGACTTCTAAACATATCAGTTTAGAACTCGTACTTATCAGGTGATATCCTTTCACTGTCATATCTTTCTATTTTTAGGACATGTGCTTAAAGGTAACATTGTGTTATATTTTATGTCTACTAACGTTGAAAGTTTGAACCTTCACAAATTTAAAATTCTTCAATTTTTCATTCAATGAATAAAATGTGTGTTAAGGATGATTTTACGTGCATTTTTGTATCGTCAGAGTTATATTTGTTTCTACTTTCGCTTCTGAAATAAGTCGAAAGGTCAGCGAAACATGTTTGAGATTTTGATATAAGTGCAAAAATTGTGTAAATCTAGACTTATACAGAATACAATGCTCACAAAGCCTATTCGTCTTAATCATGAATGGAAACGAAAATATGGGGGAAGCACTACGTTTTTTGAACCAAGTGATTGAGATGCTATAATAAAAAAAATTATATATATATATATATAATAAAATCATTCAGTTTGATAGTCTGTGCCTGTGGCCTATCTGGTTTAGGAGATTAAGTCCCAAGGGGTACTCGTTACCTAGCCCCTAAGATCAACTGATCTGGGATTGGCTGACCCAAATCCTGCTATAGAACCAGGTAGAAAGCCATGTTCTACTGGTACAGATGGGATTAAGGTATATCGATGTAGCCTTTCTGGTTCGGGAGAGTAAGTTCCAAGGGGTGCTTGTCACCTAGCCCCTAAGGCCAACTGGTCTGGGATCGGCTGACCCAAATCCTGCTATAGGACCAGTTAGAAAGTTACGTTTACGGTGTATCTTAGTCTTAATAAACTGTTTATTTATAAAAGATGCCAATGAGCACATAATAAAAGTTGCCAATGTGCACAATATGAAAAGATGCCTAAGAGCACACATCTCTTGAAACTTAGGGAAAATACAAAGTCGCGATAAACCTGTAAATTTGTGAAAATTCTGTTTTTGGACAAATAGTGTGAGTAAGAGCAAAGTATTCTTATAGGTTTTAGAAGTGCATTTGCTTGTTGCTAATCATATTTCGCATGCTAGTCCACCAAATAGATTTTATAAAGGAGTTGAAATTGAACTTTTGTAACTCGATATGCGATGATGTCTTGTTTTTGAATCCAAACGCATGCATTTGATTTCATTTGATGGAAATATCTGTTACATTTCATTAAGTTGAATTTCTTTTGTTTGGTGTTCAAATGATTAAATGTTAGTAGTTATAAAATGTTGTTCAATGAATTCTATTTTCTTTATACAAGTTTGTTAAAATGTGCGCTTATATGATTTTTATGCAAATTTTCAGGGGGAGAAAATCATCTTGCTCTACAATTCTTATTTTTAGGGGGAGCAAGATCTTTCGCTTATGGGGAGATTGTTCGTGTTTTTCAAGGGGAAGAAATGTTTTTCAAGAGGGAGATTGTCCGTGACTGAAATTGAAAAGATTTTCGATGCTCGTGATGCTCACTTTCATCGAAAAAGGGGGAGAATGTCTACATCAATTTCATGTCAAAGATTCGTTTTATTGTCAACGGGGAGATTTGTAGAAAGAAGACGTCGTTTCAAGAAAGGATAGGGGGAGTTTTATTCTTCAAGAGTTTTTAAGAAATCGATTGATCAGTTATGTGATCTCTTTCTTTTGAACTCGCGCGTTTATGAAGATCGACACTGAAGAATGAAATTCTCAAGTCAATGGAAATGGGGAAAATTCTTCAAGAGTTTGAGGAAAATCAATTGATCCATTATGTGATCTCTTTTTCTTGAACTTGTGCTTATTTGTATTCAAAAGCTTTGTGTGAAGATTCTTATTCTCCTGTTCGAAGAAAGAAGTTCGTTATTTGCCGTTTGAAGATTGGATGACGTTTTGACTTTGACAAACTTTGATGAAGACCGAAGATTCAAGAAAGCTAAAGCTTGCTGATCGCATTTGTTTAAACCTTGAATCCAAGGGGGAGATTGTTAGTGCAATGTCTTCAAGGTTTAAATATAGAAAGGTCAAAGTCAAAGTCAATGTATTGAGTTGTATTGTGTTGTTTACACCTTGTAATGTGTTTAGTATAAATAGCCTTTGTGTAGGTTTGTTTAGTGAGACTCTTAGAAACATTCTCAGAATTTACATTCATATCTTAGAGAGAGAAAGTGCTGAACTCATATCTTGTATACAGTGTTCTTGATCAATGAGATGACAAATTCACATCTTCTCTATCTTGATTGATCTTTAGGGTTTAACATTTAGTAATAACTTAAAAATTGGAGAAAATAACAACTAATGTTTCAAGCTTTCTCAAAATATCATATCATCTTTTGATGATTCCCTTTAAATAGATATGGATATAGATATAGATTATAATTCTAAAAATTTAATTAAAAGATGGTGGATTCATTTAATAAAATGTTTGATTAAATTAAAAAAGTGTAAGATAAAAAAATATTATATTTGTTGATGTATTTATGATATGCAAATAAAAATAATTATAAAATAATAAAAAAATTAGATGTTAAATAAAAAAATGAAAGGTAAATAAAATTGTATTTATTGATGTCTTTATGTTGTACAAATAAAAATAATTATAAAATAAAAAAGAAAATTAGATGTTAAATGAAATATTAAAGTCATTTAATGAGAAGATAGTTTTTTATTTTAAAAAAATCAAAATTAGGAGAAAATAGAAAATAGTGAAGGGAGGCTTCTCATTTTACCACCTAAGCAACTCCATATTTTACTTTTAAGTATATATAAATATGGATAAAGATATACATTATGTTTGCTTTATCATAGCTTATCATGCGTTGTTTTATCATAAAATTTCTTGGAAAAATTAAATATACAAGATTTTTAAATTAAATGTTTTATTACTTTTATTTAAGAATGACTTAAATATATATTTCTATTTAATGAATTCTCTATATAATTTATCCTTTAAATCCAAATAAAACTCTAATAATTCATATTTTATTCTTTAGTTTTGTTTTCAATCTTTATTCGTTGTCATCATCCACCAAATAACACCTTTATTTTTCTTTTCTTCTCTAGGAGTTCTAGGTATAAGCATTTAAACCATTTGCAACAATTATGTTATAATATATGTTAAAATAAAAGAAAAAAAGAAGGTAAAAATCTTTAAAACTTAGTTTTTAGTTGTTTAGTGTTATTTTAATGATTTATCCTATACTTTTTTTTGAATATTTAATAGAATTTAGATTAATTTAGAGATCTTTTAATATTTGTTGATTTTTTCTATATGTTTTTGATACATCTTTTAATTTTTAATATATTAATTTTTAATGACGATATAGTAATATTGTTAAACGAATGGTTTATTTAAGTGAACTCATATGTTACGTTACTTTAAGAAATTTTTGTTATTTTTAATTAAGTGGAAACGATCGAAATCAAAGAAAAAAAATAAGATCCAAACCAAGCATTTTGTATGACTTTTAATATAACTTATGCTATAAATTTTTTATTTTGTTTAGTTTAATACTCGCCAAGTTGGTGTATAGTCTCGGTACGACCGGTAAGGGTGTCAACGAGCCAACCAAATACGAATGGCTAATTTGGACGGACAAACATAAACGGTAAACGTGTTCGTTCATTAAGATGTTAAACGAACATAAACGAACAAATTTGTTGAAAGCAACCACCATTACCCTATCGTAGGGCCTAAATAGGTCAGGTTGGGTTGGGTTCGGGTTCAACCCATTTATTAATTGGGTTGAAAACCTCAACCCAACCCAACCTATTTAAGTAATGGGTTGAGACTTTTAACCCAACCCAACCTGGTACTTAAATGGGTTGGTAGCGGGTTGACATGTTTATGATTTTCTCAACCCAACCTGTTTAATAAATGGGTTGAACCTGGATTGACCCATTTATTTTTAAAACTTTAAATAAAATAAAAAATGACTAAAACATAATTCCATGACAAATACACAAGTCACAACCACAAAGGCATTGTTTGGCAAAAAAAAAGCTAGCTTATAAGCTAGGTACATGTTTGGATGACCATAAGCTAGCTTTTCAAAACGCTAGTGAGAGTAGCGTTTCATGAGCTTATGAAGCTTTTGATTTTTTTCTTCCAAAAATACCCTCATTAATATTAATTATTATTTATTAACTATTTTTTTAATATGTCCTTTTTGGTCATTTAAATGCTTATAAGCTACTTTTTGCCAAACGTGACTTTTTCATCAGCTAGCTTATCAGCTACCAGATAGCTTATAAGTCAACAGCTAGCTTATCAGCTACCAATTAGCTTATAAGTCATAAGCTAGCTTATAAGTCATAAGCTAGCTTATCAGTTAGTTTGCCAAACATAGCCAAAACCAAATAAATTGTTCAAAGTTTCAATAAAAACACAACTATAAAGTGAAATAAATTGTTCAAAGTTTCAATAACACACCATAAATTCAAACAAATAAGTTTATAAAATCTACGTAACTCGACTTCCACTTTCACGGACTCCAGCTTCACTCTTGGTATTATTTTCTTCTTGATCTTCCATCTTCTCCGTCATGATTGCTCCACATAACGCCTCAAGTTGCGATTACATTTGTGAAAACTAATGTACAAACAACATATGAAACAAAAGACAATCATATGAAACAGAAGTATATGAAACAGAAGACAATCATAAAATCATGTGAAAACTAATGTACAAACATCATCTATATGTAAGCTTCTGTCAAGAGTGAGGACAAAGAAGTATATGAAACAAAAGACAATCATAAAAACACCAATGTACAAACAACTATTACCAAAATAATCAACTATTGTCGGTGTGAAAGTGCTGGCGTCGCCGGCCATCGGCATGGAAGGGTTGGGCGGCTGGCGTCGATCTCTTCAATGAATTGGAAGGAACGACGACTAGGGTTTACTGGTTTAGAGAGTTTAGAATTGAACGATGGCATGGGATATTAGAATTTTAGTTTTTTTATTAAGTTTTTAATTATTATTTATAATAAAATAATGATAATAAATTAAAACAAGTCATAAATGAGTTACAAACAGGTTGTAAATGAGTTCAAAGCAGGTTGTAAATAGGTTAAAAACAGGTTGGAAACATGTCAAAAATTTCAACCCAACCCATTTATTATTTGGGTTAGGCGGGTTGACCCATCTAACTTAAATGGGTTGAAAATCTCAACCCAACCTGCTACTATTGGGTTGGGTCACTTTTTGCCACCAAATACGAATGGCTAATTTGGACGGACAAACATGCACGGTAAACGTGTTCGTTCATGTACGTTCATTAAGATGTTAAACGAACATAAACGAACGAATTTGTTGAAAGCAACCACCATTACCTTATCGTGTCATTGCTCTAACATAACATAAGAAAATGTAAAACCTGACGAACTTAGAAGTGATAAAAGTGGAACTCTAACTTTATTTAATTAATCATTTTATATAATGTCATAACTTTCAATATATAATGAATAAACAACACCATTATTCATGTTCGTTCATATAGCTAAGAGAACAAAAACACTTGTTCATGTTCATTCATTTATTAAATAAACGAACATTAATGAACTTTTTGCCGAATAGTTTATGAACGATTTGTTAAACATTTGTTTCATTTACAACTTTAAATATAAGTGTAACAGGGCTAAAAAAAAGATTGGAACGACCCTGTATACAGCCCATTAAGCCACAACCATTAAGCTACAACTGAACAACCCCTTGCTTACGCGTGTGGACTAAAAATCCAAACGCATGTGAAGAATGATGATCTTTTTTCTTCATATACCATATCTATTCACCAAATATTAACATATATTAGATGGATTTGTGATTGATTGGTCGTGAACGACTAATCATCACTACAAAAACACAATGATCAAATTTTTAATGGCTAATTAAATTAACTGTGATATTAGTGACGACAAGAAAATTTATGACAACCGTGTTTTCACCCCTGATGATGTAAAGTTAATGTGTTCAGTGACTTGAATAATGGTCACTGAGTTGAAGGTTAATGACTAAAATGGTGGTCACTAAGTTAGAAAATCTCGAGCTATTTGATTGGTTTTCGATTAAATTTTTTATGAATAAAGTTATCTATTCGGATTAATCTACTATACAGGTTATTTCATATAATGAAGGGCCGTGTTTTTTAATTGGGACGGACAGGTTTGGGAAATGTTTGGCTTTCTGCATAAAGCTACCCTCGAAAACTTACTAAACAAGTCACTTTCTATATAATTATGTCACTACAAAACAATCATGTATAGTTGATCGAATAAGTTGTGAGTTCCATTAAACTCATTAAGGTGCTAGCAACCCATGAGTGTGGTTGGAAAGGTTAGTGACCAAAATAGTGGTCACCGAGTTAAAAGGGTTGCTGATGGTCACTAAATAGTATTACTAGTTGGATAATTGTAGTGACTTGGAAGACTTACTCACCAAAAAAATGGGGGTCATTAAATTGGAAGTGTTAATGACAAAAAATGGTCACTAAGTTGGATTTGTTAGTGACAAAAAATAGTCGCTAAGTTGTAACAAACGGGTTTTTATTTTGAGAAGAATGGGAGTTTAGTGTTTGTCATGCTTGAATTGTAAAGTTAAGTTAAGGGGTCATCTTGGTTGTTATCGAAAGATTAGTGCTATTTGTCTAATAAATGGAAGTTTACTTGGAGGGGCCAAAATGGAAATTTTGTGAGAAGGTATTTAAAGGCACATTTTCCTAGGGTTGAATAAGAAATCAGTATTTGTGTTTGGCATTTGGCGGCTAAGAGAGCAGAAGAAGGGAAGAAGGGTTTGGGAAGGAATCAAGAGAAAAGGGAAGAATCAAAGAAGAAATTGCAAGGTATTACATCCTAAATTTGTTCTTCAAATTATTGTAGTACTTCTATTCTTGTTGATATGGATTCTTAAGAACTGATTCTTGTTGATTCCTTGAGTTTCCACCTCTTTTCCTTTATAATGAGTTTTTATGGGTTTGTCTAAATGAACCGATTTAAGGGAGTAATGATGGTTTAAATTGGGTATTTGGAGTTAGTGGATGAACCCTAGTAGATATCTAATCAAACTAATGACAAAAATCGGGTTAACGGTCACTTTTTATAAGACTGGGTTCGAACAGCCGCGTTTTCCGGACACCAGTGTTCGGTGGTGTCCGGATAGGTTGCGGGTGTCCGGGTAAGTCCCCCGTGAAGGTGTCCGGGTGGTTGAAGTCTCCGGATAAGCTTTGCGTCCGGATAAGTAACGTGTCCGGATAAGTAGTGTGTCCGGATAAGTAATGTGTCCGGAAAAGTAGGTGTCCGGAAAGGTAAGGTGTCCGGAAAAGTGTGGTGTCCGGAAAGAGGTATCCGGACAGCAGGTTTGAGCTATTTATCTGATGTGGATCTATTGCCTTAGGTGTTCTGTGGGTGTAGCTTGAAGGTGTTTAGGAAGTGCATTGTACGTCAATCAAGGTGAGTTCCCTAAACCCTTTTTATAACCCAAGTGATAAATGTTTTAACTGTTTATGGTTCTTATTGAGCATGAAACGTTTACGAATTGATTTACATGTTTCCCACGAATGCACTTATTGTATTAAAAGGAATGTTTAGCATGATTTACGAGGAATACATTTTACATGTTTGCATGAACGTAAGTGTACACTATGTGGAGTCGGTCTGCACTATGGGATCAGAGATAGGTTCTCGGGGTCTTAGGACTCTTGGTTATGTATGATAGACCGGTGGGTTGGAATCCGTTTCCCTCCTATCCGGTAGAGGGGAGTCCGTGGGGATTCCAAAGCGGCGAGAAGGGAGTCTGCTGGGGCCCTGATCGCAATATGTTTATGTGGTCCATTACACAGTGCAATACCATGTTTGATGATATTTATGGTCATTGATAAATGTTTTCCAAATGTTTTTATATGCTATTTTAGGAGGGAATTCACTAGACCTTTTGGTCTAACCCTCACTTTCAAAACTAAACCATTTTCAGGTAAGCGTGTAGCGAGTTCTTCTAAGTAGAACTAGAGACGACATGGAGGTGATGGAGCTCGTGAGGCTCCCAGTTTTGGATCTTGATATGTCTAGATAGTGCTCGGCTGTGGCTTAGAAAGACTTCCGCTGTTTATGATTAATGTTAACGTTAAAGTTTTTGTTAAGTATGTTTTAACATTGATGTAAGGACAAGCACTTTTATGTCATTTAAATTGTTAATCTCTTGACTTTGACTTTTATGGAAAACGGGGACGTTACAAATGGTATCAGAGCCTTAGTTTAAGGGATTTATGTGACCAATAGGGCCTAAACTTAAACTGTAAGATGAGGAACACAGCCGAGACGTAGGATTGCCTCTAGGAACGATCACTATAAATGCGCTAGGAAATAAGGTGCCAAGGACAAACGTGTAAGGTAAGTTTGGGATTACACCTGGCCAGTGTAATTACGAACTTACAGGTACATGTGCGTGCTTAAACTTACCTTATATAGCAAGATTATTGTGTCATGTCTAGCAAAAGTTAATTATTGTCTTCTTTCAGCGTTAGTGAAATGGCTGGAAGAACCCTGAGGAGTAGGTCGGCACCTGTTGTGCCAAGGAATCAAGATGATGAGGTACTAGAGAATGGACCGGTGGAACCGGCAAGGGCAACTGTTACCCGTGGAAGGGGAAGAGGTAGGGGTCGTGGAAGGGGTCGGGGAAGAACACCCCGCCAGGCCGCCACCCAAGTGGTCGGGGATGGGGGAGACCCGAACCTGAGAACGACTCGTGCAACTAGAAGGACGAGGAGCGTGGAAGCCCCCGTTCGTTAAGAAGACTCTCTTCAGGAGAGTTCATCTTCTGCAAGGAGGGTAACACAGCCAAGGGGACGGGGTCGAGGCCGCAGATCTACATTTGTCACTCGAGAGAACCTAGCTGCTGAACTGGGTAAAATTCATGAGACTCTGCAAGCTCTCCTGACCAAACAGAATGAGTCAGCCTCGGGAAGCAAAGAAGCAAGCGAGAACAGGGAGAGTGTAGAATTGTCAAGCACAGTAGAGACTGATAATGGGAGTCACTCAAAGGAAGTTTCTCTAGTGGTGAATGAGTTAGCAGCTAAAGGGTGCGGTTACAAGGCCTTTGCCTCATGCAAGCCCCCTACTTTCAAGGGCAAGTGTGATCCGGTTATGGCAATGAAATGGGTGAAAGAGATGGAGCTAGTGTTCGATACGTATAAGTGTGCTGATGGGGATAGGGTGATGTATGCCTTATCAATGTTGAAATCTGAGGCCGTTTATTGGTGGGATGCGGAGACTGGGGGAAAGGGATCAACAGTGGCAAAGGGAATGTTATGGGAAGCGTTTGTAGACAGGTTCAAAGCTCAGTTCTGTCCGCTCGCAGCAGTGAAAAGATTGGAAGAAGAGTTCTTGGGGTTGGATCAGGGAGGTATGACAGTGCGAGAATATACTACAAAGTTTATCGAGAAATCTCGCTTCGCAGACTTATATGTGCCAACAGAAGAACGACGAGTGGAACGTTTCATTCACGGATTGAAGAGCAGCATCCGAGAACTAGTTCTGACAAGAAACCCCACTACTTTTCAAGCGGCCATTAATGCGGCCGAGATGATCGAAAAGGAAAAAGATCGTCAGACGACTGAGAAGGGTGGTGATAAACGTAAATGGGATGGGCCGAGTAATGATTCCAGGAAGGGGAAAGTGTTCCGACCAGAAAACCGTGCTAGTAAGCGTCCAACCAGCAAACCGTGTAGTAAGTGCAACAAGGTACACCGGGGAGAGTGCATGGCAGGTTCAAACTCATGCTACCGGTGTGGGTTGCCCGGTCATATGTCAAAGGATTGTCCCAAGGGGAAAACATGTCACTAGTGTGGGACGGTGGGTCACGTACGGTACGATTGTCCGCAGTTGAAGAAGGACGTGGCTCACCTAGTAGAAACCTGTTTGACGTGTTCACGAGTGAAGATCGAGCACCAACGACCGTACGGGAAGCTCCAGTCGTTAGAGATACCGTTGTGGAAGTGGGATCAGATCACGATGGATTTCGTGACCCATTTGCCTAGAACTCCAAAAGGTTATGACGCCATTTGGGTGATCGTGGATCGGCTCACGAAGTCGTCACACTTTTTGCCTATACGGGAGTCGTACTCGATGGAGCAGTTAGCAAAGTTGTACATCGACGAAATCGTAACCCGTCATGGGGTGCCGACGTCGATAGTGTCCGACCGAGATAGCAGGTTTACCTCCACGTTTTGGAGGAGCTTCCAGCGAGAAATGGGATCGCGGATCAAGATGAGTACCGCATATCATCCTCAGACCGACGGTCAGAGTGAGAGGACGATCCAAACGTTGGAAGACATGCTAAGAGCTTGTGCTTTAGATTTCCAAGGCTCTTGGGAAAAGCACCTACCTTTGATCGAGTTCGCTTACAATAACAGCTATCACTCGAGCATCAAGGCAGCGCCATTTGAGGCACTCTATGGTAGGAAATGTCGAACTCCATTATGTTGGAACGAAGTCGGGGAAAGGCAGTTAGCCGGGCCAGAGTTAGTGCAGCTGACTTCTGACAAGATAGTCCAGGTGCGTGAAAGACTGAAGGTCGCTCGCGACTGACAAAAGAGTTACACGGATAAGAGACGGAAGGACATAGACTTTCAAGTCGGAGATCATGTCTTGTTAAAGGTGTCTCCTTGGAAAGGAGTGGTACGATTTGGAAAACGTGGGAAGCTAAGCCCACGTTACATCGGACCATTCGAGATTACGGAACGAGTTGGAGAAGTGGCGTATAGGTTGGATCTACCGGAAGAATATCGAGGTATCCACAATGCGTTTCACGTGTCCAACTTGAGAAAATGTCTAGCCGACGTGACAAAAGCGGTTCCGTTAAATGACATTAAGGTGGACGAAAGGTTGAATTTTGTAGAAGAACCCGAAGCCATCACGGATGTTAAAGTAAGAAAGTCACGGAACAAGGAGACTAAGTTGGTTATGGTGCAATGGCGACACCACAAGGGCCCGGAGGCTACGTGGGAGCTGGAATCGGAAATGAAGTCGAGGTACCCGCATCTCTTCCAATAAGGAATTTTGGGGACGGAATTCTTTTAAGGGGGGAGTGTTGTAACAACCGGGTTTTTATTTTGAGAAGAATGGGAGTTTAGTGTTTGTCATGCTTGAATTGTAAAGTTAAGTTAAGGGGCCATCTTGGTTGTTATCGAAAGATTAGTGCTATTTGTCTAATAAATGGAAGTTTACTTGGAGGGGCCAAAATGGAAATTTTGTGAGAAGGTATTTAAAGGCACATTTTCCTAGGGTTGAATAAGAAATCAGTATTTGTGTTTGGCATTTGGCGGCTAAGAGAGCAGAAGAAGGGAAGAAGGGTTTGGGAAGGAATCAAGAGAAAAGGGAAGAATCAAAGAAGAAATTGCAAGGTATTACATCCTAAATTCGTTCTTCAAATTATTGCAGTACTTCTATTCTTGTTGATATGGATTCTTAAGAACTGATTCTTGTTGATTCCTTGAGTTTCCACCTCTTTTCCTTTATAATGAGTTTTTATGGGTTTGTCTAAATGAACCGATTTAAGGGAGTAACGATGGTTTAAATTGGGTATTTGGAGTTAGTGGATGAACCCTAGTAGATATCTAATCAAACTAATGACAAAAATCGGGTTAACGGTCACTTTTTATAAGACTGGGTTCGAACAACCGCGTTTTCCGGACACCAGTGTTCGGTGGTGTCCGGATAGGTTGCGGGTGTCCGGGTAAGTGCCCCGTGAAGGTGTCCGGGTGGTTGAAGTCTCCGGATAAGCTTTGCGTCCGGATAAGTAATGTGTCCGGATAAGTAGTGTGTCCGGATAAGTAATGTGTCCGGAAAAGTAGGTGTCCGGAAAGGTAAGGTGTCCGGAAAAGTGTGGTGTCCGGAAAGAGGTATCCGGACAGCAGGTTTGAGCTATTTATCTGATGTGGATCTATTGCCTTAGGTGTTCTGTGGGTGTAGCTTGAAGGTGTTTAGGAAGTGCATTGTACGTCAATCAAGGTGAGTTCCCTAAACCCTTTTTATAACGCAAGTGATAAATGTTTTAACTGATTATGGTTCTTATTGAGCATGAAACGTTTATGAACTGATTTACATGTTTCCTACGAATGCACTTATTGTATTAAAAGGAACGTTTAGCATGATTTACGAGGAATACATTTTACATGTTTGCATGAACGTAAGTGTACACTATGTGGAGTCGGTCTGCACTGTGGGATCAGAGAGATGTTCTCGGGGTCTTAGGACTCTTGGTTATGTATGATAGACCGGTGGGTTGGAATCCGTTTCCCTCCTATCCGGTAGAGGGGAGTCCGTGGGGATTCCAAAGCGGCGAGAAGGGAGTCTGCTGGGGCCTTGATCGCAATATGTTTATGTGGTCCATTACACAGTGCAGTACCATGTTTGATGATATTTATGGTCATTGATAAATGTTTTCCAAATGTTTTTATATGCTATTTTCGGAGGGAATTCACTAGACCTTTTGGTCTAACCCTCGCTTTCAAAACTAAACCATTTTCAGGTAAGCGTGTAGCGAGTTCTTCTAAGTAGAACTAGAGACGACATGGAGGTGATGGAGCTCGTGAGGCTCCCAGTTTTGGATCTTGATATGTCTAGATAGTGCTCGGCTGTGGCTTAGAAAGACTTCCGCTGTTTATGATTAATGTTAACGTTAAAGTTTTTGTTAAGTATGTTTTAACATTGATGTAAGGACAAGCACTTTTATGTCATTTAAATTGTTAATCTCTTGACTTTGACTTTTATGGAAAACGGGGACGTTACATAAGTAGTAGGGGTGATCATCGGAACTGGGTACCCGCTTTTGGAACCGGAACCGCTCTGGAAATGCAGGTTCTAGAACCGGAACCGATGTGATTGGTTCCGGTTCCTAAAATACTGAACTGATCAACACTGGTTCCGATTCTGGTTCTCATTTTTTTTGGAACCGTTACCCGCTGGGTACCCGGTCCTGCTATTTTTTAATAAAAATTATTTATATATTTATGATATTTATATATTTATTATATTTAAATATTTAACTATATGGTATTAGTTTTGTACTTTTATTAGGTGTTTTATTCATTTACACCCAAGTGTTTTATTTGAGGTGTTAGCAACGTAAATACGTGAATTGTTATGAAAGTCGTTTTGTTGATCTCAAGACTCAATACTCGAGAGTTTCTAATTTATTTATATAATAATTAGTTTTTATCGGATTAGTTTTCACCATTTGTTGTATTTATTACTTTATGTTGGTACTTTATAGTTTGCAATAAACTTAAAATTACAATTTTTATTGTATGAATTATTAAAAAAATTAAAAAAAAATTGTCATTGGGTTCCGGAACCGGAACCAGAACCGACGGTTCCGGGACCGGTTCCAAAATATAGAGAACCGATTTAAGCGGTTCCGGTTCCTTCATTCTAGGAACCGCCAGTTCCTTCATTCTAGGAACCGCCAGTTCCGGTTCCATGAAATTTAGTCGGATACCCGGTTATGCTCACCCCTACTAAGTAGCATTACAAAGAGTCTGGGGCACACTTCACAATCGACTTTAGAAGAAATTAAGAGAAAATGAAGTCGTTAACGATTAAGCATAACAACTCTTACGTATTAAAGTTGAACTTGTAATTTGATGGAGAAATAATTGAGCAAGTACTCACCAACGAAGAATTTGTAAAGTTGTATGTTAGAATAGTCAACCATGTGTCAGTTAGAAAGTAGTTGTGTACTTTTGCTAGTGTCACTTATGTCTGTGATGGGTGACCTTATGAATATATAAGGTTGTGTAAGTGTGCTGTGAGAAGTCAATCAAAGAATACAATTTTCGTTCCATCTTACTTTCTCTCTATATCTTTTCTCTCTGTTTTTGTTTCTTTTCTTTTCTTTTCATAAAGTTTCATGGTATCAGAGCTGAAGGTACAATCTTCTTTTACAGTCTGATCTCTATTTTCTGAAAAAGCTTTTCTTCTTCTTCTTCTTCTCTTGTTTCAAAAATGGCGACTGAAAATCAGAGGAGTACTACAACTTCTCAACAGTTCTCTCTTCCAACCTTAGCTAATTTTGTCTCGATAAAGTTGAATGGAGACAACTATCTCTGCTGGAAACATCAGATTTTAATGGTGTTAAGAACTCTTGGCCTTCAAAAACACATTGATCCAGATACGACTCCTCCAACAACACCACCAAAATCTGTAGAAGCCTGGACCAAAGCTGATTGTTTCGTTTCAGCCTGTCTTAATGCTACATTAGAACCATCGATTGCTCATTTGGCTATCGATATGAAATCTGCCTCAGATCTGTGGAAAGCGATAGAGCAGTCGTATAAACCACAAACGTTTGCCAAACAGTCACAACTAAAGACTCGGTTTCACACACTCAAACAAGGATCGAATTCTGCTGCATTATTCTGTGATTCGGTAAAGAAGATATACGATTCATTAAAATCCATTGGAGAAATTGTTTCAGATCTAGATTTGGTTCTTCAGACTCTCCAAGGACTCAATTCTAGCTACAATACATTTGTTCTGAATGTTGAAAACACAGATCTACCACCGTCTTTTATGAAACTTCGATCTAGACTCTTACTTTATGAAGAACGTATGTTACAACAATCTAATGGTGTTTCTATTTCTGCAATGGTGGCCCTCAAACTCAATAATCCACCACATTCAACTCTGAAAGATAACACAAATATTGTTTGTCAGATCTGTCATAAACAAAATCACACAGCTGAGAGGTGTTACTTTCGCTATGAATCGAATGGTGCAAATCAGAATGGTAGGATTCATGGAAGAAATAATGGAGGAAATCAGATTGGTGGTGGTCGATCTTTTGGGTTTAACAATTAGAGAGAACGATTTGGTGATCGTTGATTTCATAGAGGTACTGCACGTAGAGGTTTGAACTCAACCCTAATTTCTCTAATATGAATTCGTATGATGTAGGGGGAAATAGAAGTGGATACGTGTGTACTACATATCTAGGATATGTTAATAATAGGCTGAATACTGATCCACAAAACCACAACCAGTTTTCTTTTGGATCTGGGCCTATTTCACAAACTGGATCATATTGTCAATTTCCAGAAAATGGTCCACAAAATAATTTTGGGTCTGGAGAAAATTTTGGTGTGTCTCCTCAAGCCTTTTCGGCTGATTTTGGTTCGACACATTTTGCAAATTGGGCCACACAAAATGAGGCATCCGTAGATATGAATTTTTCCGAGACTTGTGCTCTTGTTGATTCTTGCATCCCCGATTCGGGCGCAACAAACCATATGCCATCTAATCCACGATTAGTACACGGGACGGTTCCCTATACCGGGCCTGAGACAGTAATAGTCGAAAATGGTAGCTCTCTACCCATCTCACACATTAGACACTCTTTTATTGCTCTTCCTAATTATAAATTGTTGCTTAAAAATGTTCTTCTTGTTCTCGGACTTACCAAAAATTTGTTGTCTATATGTCAATTAGTTACCGATAATTAGTAAGTTGTTGTGTTCTCATCTCTTGGTCTTTCTATTCAGACAAGCCCGAGAACTATCCTCCACTACATTCCGTGTAGTTTCAGCTTCTCTATTCCATATCAACAACTACATCCAAGTCTGTTTCTTCTGTGGTATGACATTCTAGGATCGGTCATCCTTCCGATTACGTTTTACATAAACTTTGTATTCCTTTAGTCTCGAATAAAGATGATGTTCACTGTATTCCATGTAACTTGTCTAAAAGTACACATTTGCCATTTTTCGTACCTGAATCTCGAAGTACTTCACCATTACATATAATACATTCTGATATTTGGGGACCTTCCCCGGTTGTTTCTCGTGGTGGTTATAGGTATTTTATTACCTTTATTGATGATTATAGTCGATTCACATGGATGTATCCTTTAACTCATCGATCTCAAGCCTACGAATCGTTTTGTCATTTTAAAGCTTTAGTTGAAAATCTCTTCTCCACCAAAATCAAACAATTTCAATGTGATGGTGCTCCCGAACTTGTTAAAGGTTCTCTTCGTAAATTGTTTGATACAATCGACATTTCTCTTCGTATTTCATGTCCTTATACTCCACAACAAAATGGAGTTGTTGAGCGCAAAAATCGTCATCTTTCTGAAATGGCTCGTGCCTTGTTACTCCAATCTAATTTACCAAAAAGTTTTTGGTACGATGCTTATGCCACCGCAGCCTTCTTGATAAACCGTCTTCCATCTCAAAATTTGAGTCACTTGTCTCCTTATCAACTGTGATTTCATACAACGCTCGATTATAATATCGTACTTTTGGGTGTTTGTGTTACCCATTTCTTGGTTCTATTCATCAAGATAAAATTTCACCGAAATCTGTCTCGTGTCTCTTTCTTGGTTATGCTCCTCATCATAAGGGATACATATGTTTTGATCCCATTTCCTCTACCACGTACACATCACGACATGTCAAATTTTGTTGATCCAAACCCTCAGTGATTTGATAATGACCCTGAGAAACACTTAGTGAAAATTGTAAGTAAACAATATGTATTAATGTTTTGCCATCAAAGAAAATATACTAAGCCTGTTTAGTATCGCTGATGGAAAACAAGCTTTAAATTTATACTTCAACGAACACTGTACATCAGCGAGCCCTGAGCCTGTTCAGTCTCACTGTTGATCGCTGAATGTTTATTATGTAATTGTTTGCTTATGATCCTTAAAGACAAGATTCGTGTCAACCAAGTTCGAAGCTGAAATCGAAGACCAAGCTGAAGAACAAGTGACTAAGTCTACTAGTGACCTGATGCGGATATCAGTGAAGACAAGACTTGTCCATACCACGTGGAGTTTCAAGTAGAAGACTTCAGCGAACGCTGAACTTTATCATTCGCTGATAAAGATTCATTCAACGAGCGCTGATCATGAAGCCTGTTCTACAAGCAACTTTTGTCTTATCTCCTTGCACGCTCTCGTACGATTTTGTCAGAACGGACATCCCTTTTGTCTAGGATCGTACAACCAACTTTGCAACTACACTGTTCATCATGCGACCACTAAGATGTTTGCTAAAGTCAAATCATGCAACCAATTGCCACGTGTAAAGGTATACTGACTTGCATTAAATGCATGCAGTATATAAAGGAAACTGTGAGTTCCAGATTAGTGCATACAACAGGAAATCAATAGTAAATAGAACAATCAATATGATTTCCAACTGTCATCCATATAATATTGAATAAACCTTTAGAGTGTTTACACAATTCAGAGAATTACAATGATGACTCTAATGAACGATTAACCTATTTTCTAAGGCTAATAAACATATTTATATCTAGGCCTAATTAATCAAGCCCATGGCCCATTATACAATTAAGCCCAAATTAAACAATTACAAATAATACCCTGAACTTCTATTCAAGAAGAATTTATTCCCAACAATCTCCCCCTTTGAATCGAAGTTCAATCTCGCGCCAGTTCTCGACGTATCTCTTTCGGAGCGCGAATAGAATCTTGAAGCTTCGGATTGCTTTACGAAACTCCATGCGGTCTTCAACAAGTTCCAAGGCTTCTCGGGCATTTATTTCATTTCAATTTGCGGCAAACGAAATCCGAAGTTCTTTTTCCTTGGTTATGATATCTCTGAACGCATCTCTGACCTTTAAAAGAGTTCTGTCGCAGAATCTTTCGACTTGGCTAAACCGGAGAAACTTCTTCTCGTTCTGCTCGTTGAGATAGACGATTCTGAATTCTGGTTGTAGTAGCAGCGAGTTGACGGGGTACATCTTTAACTCTGGAGCTTTCTGATCGGGTTTCAAAAGGTTTATCTTCTTTGTTCGGTGCTCAACTCCCATCTGGAAATCCATGATGTATGACATCATCACCTTGTGTTTCAGAAAACGCTTTACAACTTCGAGCGCTTTGGTGATGTGGAGCGGTTAGATCGTTCGGGTACGAAGGTCTTTGAGTAAGGCGTGGAAGTCGTTCAGTCGTAGGTTCTTGAAGTCGGCTTCGGATAACTTCCATTCATTTCCATCTTCACGTTTAACCGTAAAAACTGGATACCAGATCTTAAGGATTCGACCAGACTGAATGTTCACAACTTCGGTGATCTTGTTCTTTGTTCTGACCTGGCTGACTGGTAGACACCTTTTCATTGCCTCTAAGTACTGTTTTCTGTACGCTTCGTCGAACTTGGCTAATCCGAGGCAGAAGGCTGGGCCGAGCACACGCAACTTGTGTACGAACAACCCTTTCAGGGAGTCCTCTAGGAAGGGGATAAGGACGATGATTTTCTCCCATCGGACAGGTTATTGTGGCAGTTGAGGTTGAGGTTGACCAGAAGCTGGTTGTTGCTGAGGAGATGTCGGAAGATTTGCTGTAGAAGTCTCGGGAATCTGATTAGCATATATTGGGGGTACTCTGAAGGTTTTGTAGCAGGAACTAATCGTAGTCATTTTCATCATCGGCATCAGTAGGAAAGATCAAGTTGACCTCGAAGTTTATCGCATTGGTGGCTTTTTGATACCATGCGTTTTCGGTCTCCGGGTCGATCTCAGAATCTGGATCTATCAGATCAAGTGCGGGCTTTTCCGGTGCAGAATACACGATCAATGCCTGTGATTCTCCCTCGGGCTTTTCAACCGTTGGGTCTTCATCATCAGAGATGTCCATGTCGATGACCATCTCGGCTAGACTCAGCTGGGCTTCAGGTTGGTCTTCAGATTGTACCACAGATGATGGTTCTCGTTTGAACCGTTGGAGTAGTTTCAATGGGGATTGGATCGGACTCGGATAGTTGTTGTCTTTTGTTCTCCCCCTCATGGTGATGAGGATCATCCTGGTCATCGTGTCGGCGTTTGAGTCCGTCAGCTTAACTCTTGCAAGTGTCTTCGAGAGAGGCGACTCTTCCGGACAAGGTAGTAAGGGCTTTCTGAACGTCCGTCAGAGTCGTGTCAAGCTGGTCCAATCGGCTGGTTACGGATAACGATTGAGCAAATGTTTGCGATCGTACAACTGTGATGAGATCTGCTTCAGTCGAGGAGTCAGTGTTATCGTGTTGGAGCAGTTGGGCAAGGAGCATGGTCTTCAAATCATCCACCGTGTAATTGGGCTGAACAGGTGCCGGTGGAGGTGTCGGTCTGGTTTCGTCTTCGACCACTTTATCATTCCCTTTGATGAGGCTTTTCACTTTATCTAGCTCTGTTGTGAACTGCTTTTCCAGTGACTCGTGGACAACCTTTAAGGCGCCGTCCAGATATTTCCTTGACAAAATGTCGGGTAAATCACTGCCGGGATCACTAAGATTGCCCGTTGAGGTCCCGACTATTGATTCAACAGACGTGCCACCTACATTCATAGCTGGCGTGATGTTGGCTATGGTAGGATTTCCTTCCGATCCTCGTATTCCGCTCAATGGCAGACATACTACGGAAGTTCCGATCGGGTCACTAAGAGCACCGATATTAGCAGTCACGTCCTGTGTCCTAGCCAAAGAATATGTTATAATAGCAAATGGCTCTAGACTCAATGGTGCACAGAAAGAAGTCGAGAACGGGGGAGGCTGTTCTCTTGTTTCAATACCGAGACTCTCCGAGTGAGAGAACGGTAGACTTTGTGCTATATCCCCGTGTGAAGATGAAACAACCAACTGTTGAGAGCTGGTTGAGTGGCTAGGGGGGCTGTGCAATTGCATCACTAGGTCCACGACGTTTTCTTCAATGTCTCGTCCCAACGGATGAGACGAGGCAGCAGATGTGGCTACCTGGACGACACGGGCTCGGAGTCGCTCATTTTCCTCTCTATTTTGTACGCTCGGTCGCGCATTATTCTTTTTCGATCTCCATTCTCTCCGCCTCACTTGCTCTAAATTTTCAACTAATTCTCCCTCCTCTCTCCTTATGTCTCCCAAAATAGGCTGGGATGTAGGGATGCTGGAGGGTGTGGGTGAGTCGGTTGGAGATCCCTCGGTCATTGGCGGTTGACGTCCGATACGGGGTGGTATCAATGATAAGTGGAAAGCGCGTTCCATATCGGAGTCGGTAGTATCGGAATCGACAGTATCAGTGTGGGTGAACGGTGAAATCGGCTCAGTTGTGTCCGTTCCGGGGTCTCGTTCAAGCATGGGGGGTTGCAGTGACGTCCGGGACCTCATGTAGGTATGTCGACGGTCCGGCGTCAGTCGTGGTACAGGTATGCGAGGTGGTATGTGGTCGAACGGTGTGATGGCAGGGTTGTTGGCTGGTACCGACACGCGTATCCAATGCACCACCCGCGTCTGTTCCCCTCCCTTGATGTACTCTTGTTGGTCCCGAAGGGTTATACAAGTTTGTAGAAGGGGGGGTTGAATACAAACACACGATATTTACTTTCTAAATTGTTTATTGATAAATCTCAAACAATTTACAACTTGTTGCAGAACAAGATTAAGGATTAACCTAATCTAAACAAGTTAAGAACACTAAGTTTCTTGCACTATAATTAAGCTAGAAAGGAGATAAGGAAATTACGAATAATATCCTAACACAAAGATAGAGAGAAGAAGATGGCCGAGCACTTCATTTTGAAGTAGGGTATCTCCTTATATACTGCATGCATTTAATGCATTTCGGTATTACTTTACACGTGGCAGCAGCTGATTGGTTGCATGTTTTGACCTTGGTAGACAACCTAGTAGCCGCATGATGAACAGTGTAGAATCAGAGTTGGTTATACGATTCTGAACAAAAAGGATGTCCGTTCTAACAGTTCGTACGAAGACGTGCAAGGGGATAAGACAAAAGTAAATTGTAGAGGAAAGTTCATGATCAGCGTTCGTTGAACAATACTTTATCAGCGAGTGACAAAGCTCAGCGACCGCTGAAGTCTTCTACTTGAAACTTCACGTTGAGTGGACAAGTGTTGGCTTCGCTGATATCTGTATCAGTTCATTAGTAGACATTGTCGCTGGTTATTGGGCTTGATCTTCGACTTCAGCGTAGAACCTTTGTTTGACGTGAAACTTGTCTTCAGGGATCATAAGTAAACAACTAAAACTTATCAGCGATCATCATTAAGACTGAACAGGCTCAGGGCTTATGGATGAACAGTTTTGCTGAAAATCTAATCTAAAGAATATGAGTTTCCTATCAGCGGTACTGTAAAGTCATAGTACTTATCAGCAATAGTGAAACTCTAATACATATTGTTTACTTACAATTTTCACTAAGTGTTTCTAAAAGAGTCATTATCAAATCACTGAGGGTTTGGATCAACAATCTCCCCTATTTGATTATGACATAGCAATAAAAGAAAATTACTAAGTATGAAAACATAAGGATAAAAAGTACTCATAAAATATTTGTCCCTTTTACTGTTTTCTGGGATCTTTTAAGTACTGATGGAGTAAAGTACATTCGCTGAAATTTTTCTTTATACTTCGTGAAGATTACAAAGGGAAGTGGAAAAATTACAAGTACAACAAATAAATTTACAAGTACAAAAGATGTAAGCTGAAAAAGGATAGAAGAATTACAAGGAAATCCTATCATCCAAAAGGTTCTTCCTTAACGAGAAGTTCATCAAGGGTCTTTGTCGTAGGGATCATCCAGTCAGGGACTGTTGGAGGAAAACGACGTCTAAGCCCCTGATATTTGGCGTCCCTCATCTTCTTGACCAGCCCATGTTCCATCCACATCTAATGGCACCACACTTGATCACTATATATATATATATATATATATATATATTAATTATTTGTGCATGTATATATGCATGCCATGCAGATCTGAGATTAAGGTGGAGTGTACCATGTGGACCAAACAGTGTGATTACGTTTCCTGGTGCACCATGGTTAAAGCCCTGGTACTGGTGGTCATGGCCGGTTCTACCACTAGGCATCCAATGGCACCAGCAACGCCGAGAAACACTAGGGTATGAGTCGGAGATGCCTTTGGTGCTAATCCAAACCATGCTGTACCTAGGCATTATAGTAATGACTGGTTTGGGCCGACCAACGACCCTATTAACTAATAAGTTATGTTATCGATATCGCTATGATCTGCAGGGTACTGATCATAGGAGGATGAATATTCAAACAAGCCTTGTTATATTTATAATGAAGGGCAGGGCATATATAGCCATATTCTGGATTCTGATACCATACACACTCCCATTCTTGGTAATCCCTCATACCATCCATCCGATCTTGGGGTGGAGCCTATATTTATTAGGGTCGTTTGCGAGAGTCTTACCAATACCAGGTAAGTGACAAGGGAAGAACCAAGAGGCGAGAGTCTTACCAATACCAGGTAAGTGTAAGAAACGGCTTTTACCCGGTAAACGCTTATCGGGTATAAAATGCTTACCAACAAAAAAAGATGTTACGTAATAGGTGAATTTTTTTAGTAAATGCTTATCATGTAAGAATTTAGTAAACCTTTAGTGTCAAATTTGGTATTTGATGTCTGCATTAAAATTTTATCAACACATGCTATCTGTACGATTGCATACGGTTGTTTAATTTAAGAGTAGATTGCGTTTTTCATCCCCATGGTTTGCTAAAAATTGCGTATTTCGTCCCTATGGTTTCGAAATTTCAGTTTTCATTCCAATAGTTTGCAATTCATTTCTATTTTCGTCCCTGATGCCAAAACATTGCTTTTTAAGTATTAAGGACTAAAATAAAAATCGCACCAAAGGGACAACTTAAGGTCGATGTGGACTTAAACAACTAAAGAAAGAATCTTTCGACGAGACGTGCGACGAGGATAAAAATAAAGAAACAAGGGATTTGATGACGCAGGAAAAACCTCAAACGAGGAAAAAACCTGCGGACGACAGGGGATGTTGTCGCTGCACTATGGTCGCCAATCAGGGGCGATGTCCTTCGGTACTGGTGTCGATCATACAGTGATTACAATACAAATGAAGGAAATGCTTCGAAATGTAAAGTACAAGTGTTTAAAGTGTAAAACATGTGTTTGTCGTGTGAATACAAATTGTGAACTGCTGGTCGAGAGCTGTTGTCGTGCGTCGAGAGCGATAATAGAATAATGGTTCTTCACTTCAGGTGTTCTTGAATATTGCTTCGGTTGTTAATCGCCGGATATTCGATGTGCATCGGATGTTAACTGATGATCCTTGATGTGAAGACTTAACTTGGTATTTATAGTCTTCGCGTCACTAATTAGCTCCATTAATGCTTTGATCAACGGCTACAACGGCTGGAAATGGTTGCCGGAGTGATTATCCATAATGTTCTTCGTCCGTTACGGCTGCTTGCTGTTAATGGCTTTGACTCCTGCATTAAATACTTTACAAACGTAACAGTCAAGGTTAACGTTAGCTTTGGTCGAAGGTGCAGTGATCTTACGTGATGGTCGTACGGGACGGGCGATGCTATGGTCGAGCGTCATGGGGGACGTACGACTTACCTTCTACGGGAGAAGACGAATGTTTTCTGGGTTCTTGTTGAGACCTTATCTCAATACAAGATATAGTCCTTAATCATACGTGTTACTTGTTCTGGTCGCGGTCGAGCGACGTGATTTTTTGCCCAAACACTAACCGTTAACAGTCAACAACTGTTTCTTTCTGTTTGATTAATGCATGTCCAAGAGCAATCATTGCCCAACGGTCGTAACGAACGAGCCATTAATGATAATTAAAGACAAAGTAGCGGTTACGATAATCATCAAGACACATTCAATACTACCCAAAAGCTATATAAAGGCCTGGGCAACAAAAATTCGGCAAAGAACTTCACATTCACCACTTCTTCGCGAACACAACAGAGATCATCAAAACATCAGAGCAATACTGTTTACGCAAGATTACGCACGACAACAGTGTATTTCGCACGATTACAGCATTGTTTCGCACGACGCACGACACTAGTTTACGATTAAATTTATTTCTATTCTTATTGTAATCTATTGTACTCGCAACACTTGTTACAAAAGGATATCACCCTTGTTTGGCGATTATAGTGCACCGTCGACTCTCACAAGTCGGTCACGGTTTTTACCCTCGACAGGGGTTTTCCGTGTCACCAAATTTCCTTTGTCTTATTTACTTTCTGTCGACAATTGTACTGCTTGTCTTGAAATCCCTTTCTTTAATTGTTAAAGCTCCACATCGACCTTAAGTTATCATTTGAGTGATTTTTGGCATTAACAGTTTGGCGCCCACCGTGGGGCCCCATCTAGAGAAAATCTCAAGCCAAGCATACATCGTTCTAACGATCTTGTGAAGTTTGTTGTTTCCAGGAAAATGGCAGCTCGTCATGATCCAATCACTTAGCTACACATGGAGTTGAATGCTGCACGGAGCCAGATCCAAGCCATAAACGAACAGAATCAAAAGGCAGCCGAAGAAATTGCTTCCCTGAGGAATCCATCGATAGGCAACTCCTTCGGACCTCAGAACGATCCCCGCCCTTCTTTCGGTGCACCTTTCCTAAGACGACCGCTCCAGACAAGTCCAGGACCATTTGTCAGCAATCCTTTCTCGGGACAATTCCCTCCGCAACATTTAAGGCCACCCCCGTTGTACAACGGAGTCGTGCCTTACCACATCTCGATGATACCTCAACCGACGATGACAATTCCTTTGAACTTTCCCCTCAATGTAGAAGCTAACGGTTCGTTGTACGAAAACGGTTTCCATCGACGGCCGGCATGACGTCTCAAGATTCAGGAATGATCCCTCTAACTGCTACATTGCCTAATTCGGATGACCAGGTCGCCCGACGCTTGAGGCTTTTGGAAGAGCAAAATGAAAAGATGTTATCTCTACTCTCGAAGTTGCCCGATGCTGATGTCCCTGTTGACGTCGAGCCCCGCTCAGGATTCCGAGCATCACCTTTCATCGACGAAATTGCAAACGTCGACGTCCCAAAGAAATACAATATTCCTGCTTTTACGCCCAAATATTCAGGAATAATTGACCCAACAGAACTCATCGCCCAGTTCAAGCAATTGATGTGGACCGCGTCAATCCCACATCAATACCCAGAAGTCTGCATGTGCAAGAGTTTTGGTGCGACCCTTACAGGTGCTGCTCTCCAATGGTTGATCAACCTCAAACCCAAATCCATCAGCAACTTCGCAGAGTTGGTCAACCAGTGTTCATAACAGTTCGCCAGTAGTCGCAAGATGGAGAAGCAGACAAATGACCTGTACTACATCATCCAAAAGACTGGGCATCGCATCTCGGCATCAATCTGCTGGGTTGGGTTACGCAAAGACGTGTTGGCCTTCATCCAATCATGCACTATCTGCCAATAGGTGAAATATCCAACTTACAAACCCTAAGGGTTATAACAACCCCTTCACGTCGCAAATCAAGTTTGGGAAGAAATATCTATGGATTTCATTATCCCCCCTCACAAAGAAAAACAACGGTTTAGGTCATCGTGGACCGTCTCACAAAATTTGCTCACAACCCTTTCACTTGCAACTACCTTCCTACACACAATTTATAGTCTCCATGGATTTCTAAAATCCATCCTTTCGGATCATGACCCACTCTACTTAAGTCGGTTTTGGAAAGAGTTGTTCAAGAAAGTAGGCACGGCTCTCCTCCATTCGAGCGCCTACCATCCCCAAACGGATGGTGAAATAGAGGCTGTTAATAGATATTTAGAATCCTACCTACGTTGTTTCGCGAGTGAAAAACCAAAAACATGGTGTCGTTACCTTTATTTAGATGAATTTGGTATAATACGTCGTATCATAGCGCCAACCACATGAGCCCATTTCACGCGATATATGGCCGAGCCCCACCTTCTATTCCATCCTACACCACAGGTTCCTCTCCAATTGATTCCATTGACTCGTTCTTACGCTCTCACTGTCCTATCTGATCTCAAGGAAACCCTGCGCCACACACGACAATGCATGACAGACCAAGCTAATAGGCATTCTTCGGATAAGATCTTCATTGTTGGCGACAGTGTTTACCTTCAATTAAAAATATACCGCCAGTCGTCAGTTCAAGCACATAGCTCACATAGGATTGCAAAATGTTTTTGTGGTCTGTTTCTAGTGCTGGAACGCATCGGCTCACTCGTGCGTCGGCTGCACTTCCCCCCTCACAAGTAGAATTCACTCGGTTTTCCACATATCCCTCCTCTGTCCATGTCATGGAGACCCACCTACTACGGTCTCCCCGCTTCTCGCCTTACACCTAGATGACATTCCTGTTTTGGCACCTGAATCCTTTCTCGCCACCCGGGAAATAATTCAGCTCCTAGTCCGTTGGGCTACCTGTGATATCTCAGAAGCTTCGTGTGAAAACCTTTCCGAATTTACCACCGCGTTCCCAGACTTCTTTGTTGCCTCTGCATCACTTACTACCAGCCTTGAGGACAAGGCCCATTTTGGAAGGGCGGTTAATGATACATATACCGAAGCCCAACAGGACATCGAGCCCATCGGAGCACCTATCGGAGTATCAACCCAAGAATCAGTCCAGGATACCGGTGGACGACCAACACGAATATGGGTTGTACCCACTCGATATCGAGATTAAAACCACGCATGAGACTAGGTCTTGGTCCACTCCACTTATATCTCAACTGTCAAAGACTCCAAACAGACGTAACCTCTATTGCTGTTGGAGTTTTACTTTATTTTCTTTTGTTTGATCCTCAAGAAATGGGACATGGATCTCCACGATGCATACTAGTAGTAAGATTTAGGTTTCATAGTTTTGTTTTCATTTAAGTATTGTAATTCCTTTCAATTAATGATATCGGAAAATCTACTCCAAACACGAGAATTCGTGTGATCGGAGACTATCCATCTCGAAATGACTTCTTAACAGAATCACCTCTATATGCTTGATTGATTATGAATATGGCATACTAGTTATTTATGTTGGAGATCTCATTATGCTGATTCATTCATACATGAAGATATAATGTTCATGTTGTTTACCATGTTCATATATACCAATGTTTAATTATATATGAAGTTTATTTGTGAAGTTTTATAAGCAGTATTTATTTTATACATAACAAATACTATTTTTAGCATTCTTTTGAAAACCAGAAATTCGAAATATATAAAGTAATTTGATTCTATAGCATGTATCTCAGATGATTATGACAAGATTAATGAATGATGTTTAATAGATACAATTGATAAATTAAAGTAAAGAAGCAAATTCACACATTGCTTAGCAATATAACCATAAAACATATTTATCGACACAACCCATCTGATACACATAAGACAACTTTTTGCACTGTCGATGGCCATTACGAGTTCCTATCATAGCGCCAACCACATGAGCCTATTTCATAGCTGAATTTGGTATAATACGTCCTATCATAGCGCCAACCACATGAGCCTATTTCATGCGCTATATGGCCGACCCCCACCTTTTATTCCATCCCACACCACAGGTTCCTCTCCCAAATTAGGACCTGTAACAGTTAATAACTTATGAACAAAGGAAATCTCAGAAGTTTGGGGTTGAGAGAGAGGAATGTGTATGGTTGTGTGTATACCTGCAGGTGGGTTGGTGAAGTCGTCAAAACTTCGATGACCTGAATAGTGTTCCATATCGTCAGCGAGAGTGCCTTGACGCATAGAAGATCCTGCAGGTCCTGAATGTGCATCCATCATTCTTTGTAGAGCATCAACAGCTGTATCTTGTAGAATGATGGGCGTTCCAGAGAATGAAGGATTTATTGGAGTAGAGTCCAAAGATAGAGAAGGAGCGAAGGTTGAGAATAGTTGCTGGGTGCGGAGTTCAGCGTTGGATCCGCTGGGAATCACTTCAGTCTGTAGAGAGACTGAGGGAGGTGGGTTCTTTTCCAAGTTAGTAACCTCAGCGTGTAGAGACGCTGAGGCTGGGATGGAAGGGATGGCTTGTTCAGCTGTGGCAGAGCGTACCACGAAACTATCCAGCAACTCTTGTAAGAAGTGAGTCGTGGAGTCTTCAGCATGTGATTGCTGGGGGGTTGCTCCTTGGTTTTCTTGATCCTTTCAGAGTCAAGCTGGCTAGAAGAGTGTTTCCTTTTTCGAGAAGGAATGGATTTTGTAGCCTGGGTATCAGCGGTTGGGATTACCACTGAAGTAGCCGCAGAAGTAGAAAAAGAGGATTAAGAATAGATAAGAGAGTATAAAGACGTACCTCGTTTGGCAGTGGCTTGAAGTCTAGAACTTTGGGGCCGACTTTAGAGATTCTCATGTCTCCTACCTTTAGATATTTGTCCTTCAGGCCTTGTACTAGAAGAGCACTGATAAACTTGGGATAAGGAACCCATGCTGGTCGATCAGCAACATTCACTCTGAATAGCATATCATCAAAGATGATCTGAGCCCAATCAACATGGAGACCCTTCAGCAGAGAGTACCCCATGGCTTGTTGAGGTTGAGAGGCTTGATCAGAAGAACCAGATTTGGCGGTTAAGCAACTGATAAGATGAGCGAAGATGAAGTTCATTTCACTTAGCATCTTGGATTTCTTCATGATAATCAACTTCTTCTCAGGGAGGCCGTCTCTCCCTGTGTCCCATGCATAGTTCATTGCATCGAAGAATGCAATCAGGGCTTCCCTGTCAGATGAGCTTTTCTTGGAGTCAGGGAATGGGACAAAAGGTTTGTCTTTTGAGGCTGAGGGGAGGTTGAGGGCACACCTGAGGTCACCAGGTGTAATCTTGGAAGTGCCATGGTCATTGTCAAAAAGAATGACATTGATGGTCTTTTTGGGGTTCTTTGAGGATGTGATCTGAGCACTTCTGGCAGAGTACCAGAACCGAGCTAGGAGGTGTTTATTAGCTGGAGGAGAGATGGTTAGAGCTGTGGATAGAGGACATGTCTTCAGAAAGGTTACACCGTCATCCAAATGAGTGACCTGTTTCTTTTCAGGGAAATCAAATAGAGCATAAGGATTGTTGCTCTGAAAGATCACTTTCTCCAGACTGAATTTGACTTGAGGAGCCCTAGTGATTTCATAAACTTTAGGAGTCGTAGGAGTGTCAGTGGATGCCATCTCTGTTATAAACACACAGAATCACAAAGAAAATGAACAACAAAATGTCTTAATATGGAAAGAATTTCCAAAAAGATCTGTTTGAAATTTTGTCCATTTCATTCAGCCAAAAGATGACTTAATGAAGATTTGGGTTTTTCTTGTTTTGAAAAAGAAATACAAAGCATGAAGAGTATGTGTTTTCCAGTTTAAGAAAAGATTCTGGAAAAACATATGAAGAACAAGTTTAAGATTTTAGATATAAACTTGAAGAACAACCATGAAGGTTGTATTCATAAAATCATGAGAGAAATTGATTTCATTTTAAGAAGGTTTTCTTTTGTTTGATCTTTTAAAAACAAAGATAAGATCCAAAACAAGTTAAAACAAGTAGATGTTCTGATTATTTACCTGTTTGTTCGAAGAAGGAGATGAACAGTTTCTTGAAAAAAACTTGAGTTCAGAAATGCAGTATTATCTTTTCTTGAAGAAGAAGTTTTTCGCGTGAGGAAAAATATACACTCGAAGGAGTATATATAGTGAGATTAGAGAGAGAAAAACTATGAGCGGGAAAAGTTTTTCATCATGACACGGACACGTGTGTGCATTTGATTGGAAAAGACAACGAAACGTGCAAACGTGTGTCAGAGGAACGTGCCAGGGGTTATCCGTTTAGGATGACGTCATAAACGTCCTTTCATATTTTAGGATGTCTCTGAGGATTTTAAAGACTCAGGGACCCTTTTTGAAAACATGAAGCACTGAATAGAAATATCAGTTAGATTTAAGAAATTTCAAAAGTATCACTGATAAGGAAAAGATTTTCAGCGATGTAATTTGTTTTGAAATCTTGCATTGACATGCGAGTCGTTGAGTAAAGAGAGAATAACATACCTTGTTATCAGCGAATCAGTTTTGTTCAGAGAGTAAGTGATTTATGGGTTATACAAGTTCATTGTTGTCACTGATCAAATGTGAACCTCTGAAAATTTTACTTTTCAAAGTTCAGCATTCCAAGCTCGCTGATGAGAAAGTTGAATCTTGTCTCATCAAGAGGTTTGGTGAACAGATCAGTTAACTGAAAGTCAGTTGGGATAAAATGAAGTTCTATATCACCATTCATCTTGTGATCTCTGATAAAATGATACATGATTTCGATATGTTTGGTCTTTGAGTGTAGCACTGGATTGTTGGCTATTGCGATGGCACTTGTGCTGTCGCGGTAGATTGGAATTTTAGAGAGCTGTAGGTCATAGTCCAGTAGTTGATTTATATGACCTGATACTTTCCTGAAAAATAGGGTTTAATCAATTTTACCTCGCTCAAATTTTTCGTTAAAGAGATAAGAGGATAGAGTGTCATACCATGCACGAGGAGCTTGCTTTAAGCCATAAAGTGCCTTATCCAGTTTATAAACATAACCGGGATGCTTAGGATCTGAGAATCTTGGGGGTTGTTCCACGTAGACTTCTTCATTCAGCTTTCCATTAAGGAACGCTGACTTGACATCCATTTGATAAACCTTGAAGTCTTTGTGTACAGCGTAAGCTATGAAAAGACGAATGGCTTCTAATCGAGCCAGTGGAGCAAAAGTTTCGTCGTAATCTATGCCTTCCTCTTGTCTGTATCCCTGAGCAACAAGTCGAGCCCTGTTACGGGTTACAGTTCCATGTTCATCCAACTTGTTTCGATAGACCCATTTAGTGCCTATCACTGACTTGTCAGATGGTCTTGGAACGAGATTCCAAACTTTGTTTCTTTCAAATTTTGTCAGCTCTTCTTGCATAGCACTGACCCAGTTTGGATCTCTGAGGGCATCATCTATTTTCTTTGGTTCAATCAGAGAAATAAAGTTAACAAATAAACAAATGTTACCTGCACTTCGTCGAGTCTGAACACCAGCGTTTGGATCACCAAGAATCTGATCAATAGGGTGATTAACAGTCCATCGCTGAGCCGGAGCATAAGTCGCTGACTCAACCTGAACTGGAGGGGCTGAAGATGAGGCTTCAGCAACTTCTGGTATATCAGCTAAGACAGGAAAAGGTGTAGATGGCATTTCATTCACTGATTGCTGAGAAGTAGATGGGATGTCTGAGGTAGACGGTTCAGAAGCAGGCATTGTGTTAAGAGGAACACCTGAGACCCATGACGTTTCAGCTTCACTAGTCTGCATGCTTGTGATGATGGTAGGATCATCATCTTCAGCGGTATGAGTATGAGATGGAGGAGTGGGAACATCTTCTGAATCACCAAGATGAGAAAACATCCATTGATTCAATTCTTCAGTATCAGCAGAAGGTCTTGAGTTCGCTGAACGGGATTCGTCAAAAGTGACGTGAATAGTTTCTTCTACAGTCTGTCTTCTACTATTGAAGACTCTGAAGGCTTTGGAAACTGAGGAGTATCCAAGAAAGATTCCATCATCAGCCTTAGGATCAAACTTTCCAAGGGCATCTCTGTTGTTTAGAATGAAGCACTGACAACTAAAGATGTGAAGAAAGCTAATTGAAGGCTTTCTCCCATGGAAGAGTTCATAGGCTGTCTTCTTGAATCTTTTGACTATCAGCGACCTGTTTTGCGTAAAACAAGCAGTGTTGACAGCTTCTGCCCAAAACTGAGTAGGTAGATGAGAATCGCTGAGCATTGAACGTGCAGCTTCGATGATAGTTCGATTTCTTCTTTCAGCGACTCCGTTTTGCTGTGGTGTTCTCACTGAAAAAAAGTTGTGAGAAATACCCTTACTCTCAAAGAAGGAATCAAGAGAACTATTTTTGAATTCAGTCCCGTGATCACTCCTTATTGAGCGAACGGTCATGTTGTTCAGGGTTTCCATCTTCCTGACAAATGTGATGAGTTCTTCAGGGGTGTCACTCTTGGAACGGAGAAACATTACCCATGTATAGCGAGAGAATTCATCAACTATGACCAAGGTATATTTCTTTCCAGCGATGGATTGTTTGTTAACAGGGCCAAACAAATCCATATGGAGAAGTTGTAGAGGAGATGACACTGAGGAGACTTGCTTATACTTGAAGCTTGCCTTGGTCTGCTTCCCTTTCTCACACGATGAACATAAGGACTCTTTGGCGTATGAATGTTGAGGTAGACCGGAGACTAACTCCTTTGAAGAAAGAGTATTCAGTGTCTTGAAGTTGAGATGAGAGAGCCTCTTATGCCATAGCCAGTTGACATCAGATGAGGCTTTTGAGAAGAAACAGGAGTTCTCAGTGGTTGTAGAGTCCATGTCTATTACATAAACATTTTCCATACGATAACCGCTGAGAGCTATCTTCTCCTTTTTGTCAGTGACAAAGCAGGAATTCTTAGTAAAGATTACTTTGTAATCCATGTCGCAAAGATGACTAATGCTTAGCAGATTATGCTTCAGCCCTTCAACATATGCGACTCTTCTGAAGGTTGTTGTACCATTTGAGAGTACACCAAACCCTCGGGTATAGCCTTTTCCATTTCCACCAAAGGTCACTGAGGGACCCTTTTCTTCTTTGTATTCAGCGAGCAGGTTTTTCTTACCAGTCATGTGTCTAGAGCATCCGCTATCAAGATACCAGATACCCTTAACCTGCAAACAAAGGAAGATTAGTTAGACTTGGACACCCATATCATTTTGGGCTTAGGTTTGTCAGTGGTGGTAGAGGAAGTGTAAGGTTCAGCAATCTTCGCAGCATTTGAAGATTCAGCTTTGTCAGTCTTCACTTTGGTTAATTTCTTAACCTCAGTGGTCTTCTTTGTCTTGAAGACATTGATCTTCGCCTTAGCTATCTTTTCAGCTTTGGTGGCCGTGGGGCACTTACTAGCAATATGATTTGTAAGTCCACAATGATAACATTTCCTATAACTAATAGTAGTTTTAGGACCATTTGCATGCTGAGCCATTTGTTTAAAATGAGCAGGGCCAGCACCAAATATACCTTTGGTATTGAAAATAGGAGGAACTATCAGTTCTTCGGATTTCTTACCAGTTACATCTACTTTGATTCTAGGAGTATATCGCTGAATAAATCCACGCTGAATTAATCCAGGGATCTTGTTCTTTGAACTAGAGGGATGAGTCACTGAAGCTGTAGTAGCATTCAGCTTAGGTACAAAGGTACCCTTCTGAGGTTTTTGTTCAAAAGCAATTTCTTTACCTTTGTCTTTAGAGACTAAGGTAGTTTTTTCCTCAGGAGTTGGAGTTTTTGAAAATGAACACTGAAAAGATGAAGTGTCGGGGATAGAAGAGACACACATTCCGAATTTAAGCATGGAATGGTCAGTGGTAGGTTTTTCAGCATTAGCTTTATAACCAAGACCACGCTTGTCACTCAGAGGAATCTGAGACTTAATTATCTCAGTGATCGTTGTTGAGGATTTATACCATCCATCAACAATAGCTTTTTCAGCTTTTAATGCAGCGATAGTTCTTCACGTTCATTCTTGACTAGCTGATTTATATGAACTTGATCTCTTGAATGTTCTTCAATTTTTGAAAGCTTTTCTATTTGAAGGTGACAGTTTTTAAGTTGTTCAGCGAGATCAATATTTTGATTTTCAACAACAGTTTTGCCATTCATAGCATCATATAAACTCATAGTCAGAAGATCGATCTTTCGAAGACTATCAACTTCATCAATATTTGAAATATTGGTAAAGAAATAAGGTGATACCTTAGAGGTAGAAGATGAAGTAGAGGGAATGCCAGACTTTTCTTCCTTTTCTTCAATTTTGGCCATGAGACAGAGATTGGCCTGATCATCATCTTCATAGTCAGATGATGATTTTTCTTCGTTAGAGGCAGCCCAATCATAGTCAGCCATTAGGCCTTTGCCTTTCTTCTTAAAGCTTTTCAGCTTTGCATACTTTTCTTTCAGCTTTTGGTTCTTGTCATCTCTAGACCTTGGGTTAGAGGATTTCTTGGGAAAAGCTGAGGTTTTAGAAACTTTCTTTGACCTGCATTCGCTAGCAAAATGTCCTATCTTTTCACAGTTATAGCAAGTAGTAGTAGCCTTATCAACAAGAGTTGATGATCTTGGCTTGTCAGTAATAGCAAGAGGTTTGTTCTTTCTGAAAATTTTCTTTTTGGCGAATCTCCTGAATTTATTAGAAAGGAGAGCCAAAGATTCATCAAGATCTGAAGAGTCAAGATCCGATGAGCTTTCAGAGTTACTTTCCAACTCAGTGATAGTGATAGAAGTTCGCTGAGTGGAAGGTGTCTCTGAGACTAAACCAACAGGGGTGCTTTTGGAATCCTTCAGAAGATTTTTCTTAAGATGTCTCGATTGCTCATGATTCAGCATCGCGCCATATAAGGTAGAAAGAGTCATAGATTTAAGATCCTTTGAGAGCTTGAGACACATAGAATAATTGTCCCAGCTTTCAGGTAAACATTCTAAGAACTTTGTCAGGATTTCAAAGTTAGAATATTCCTTACCAACGGTTTTCAGATCTATTATTAAACAGTTAAAACGTTGATGTACTTCAGAGAGAGATTCATTCTTACCACAAATGAAGCTTTCGTACTGTCTTACCAGGTTGATCTTTCGTGAGTCCTGGACTTCAGATGTACCTTCATACTGAACACAGATTGTGTCCCACATGGTTTTAGAAGACTTCAGGTTCATGACGGAATGGTAGACTTCGTCAGGAAGAGCCATGGAAAGAATGGATCTGGCTTTGGTGTCAAGACCCACTTTCTTCTTATCTTCATCAGTCCACATATGGATTTCCTTAGGAACCAATCTTTCTGGAATAGCAGCTCTATTCTCAGCGGCTGGAACTTCAGGATCAATTCTAACATGGATGTACGGACCATTTTTGATGTAGTAAGGTATAGTTGGATCTACACCTTCTAAGAAGAGTATCATCCTATTTTTCCATAGACTGAAGTTATCTCTGGAAAATCTAGGGGGTTTTGCAAGAGAACCATTGTCAATATAGTTTGTGTTTGTATTGGTAGCCATTTTAAGATTAGTATAGATAAGATCTTGTTTATGAGATTAAACAAATCTGCTCTGATACCACTTGTTGGTCCCGAGAGGGTTATACAAGTTTGTAGAAGGGGGGGTTGAATACAAACACACGATTTTTACTTTTCTAAATTGTTTATTGATAAATCATAAAACAATTTACAACTTGTTGCGGAACAAGATAAGGACTAAGCCTAATCTAAACAAGTTAAGAACACTAAGTTTCTTGCACTAGAAATAAGATAGAAAGGAGATAAGGAAATTACGAATAATAACCTAACACACAGATAGAAAGAGATAAGAAGATGGCCGAGCACTTAAAGTAAGTGAGCGCACTTCAAAACTGAAGTAGGGTTCTTCTTATATACTGCATGCATTTAATGCATGGCAGTTTTACTTTACATGTGGCAGCAGCTGAGTGGTTGCATGTTTTGACCTTTGTAGACAACTTTAGTAGCAGCATGGTGCACAGTGTAGAATCAGAGTGGTTGTACGATTTCAGACAATAGGGATGTATGTTCTGACATTTCGTACGGAGACGTGCAAGGGAGGTTAAGACAATAGTAACTTGTAGAGTAGACTTCATGATCAGCTTTCGTTTAATCAGTACTTTATCAGCGAATGATAAAGCTCAGCGATTGCTAAGGTCTTCTACTTGATACTTCACGTTGAGTGGACAATTCTGTGACTTCGCTGATATCCGCATCAATTCATTAGTAGACTTGTCGCTGGTTCTTGAGCTTGATCTTCGACTTCAGCGTAGAACCTATGTTGCCGTGAAACTTGTCTTCAGAGATCATAAGTAAACAACTAAGACTATCAGCGATCACCAAAAGTACTGAACAGGCTCAGAGCTTTATGGTGAACAGTTACGCTGAACAATTTATTCAGCGATCATCACAGAGACTGAACAGGCTCAGTGCTACTGGATGAACAGTGTTCGCTGAATGTCTAATCTAAAGAGCGAGAGTTCCTATCAGCGGTACTGAAACAGTCTTAGTACTTATCAGCGATAGTGAAACTATTATACATATTGTTTACTTACAATTTTCACTAAGTTGAATAGAGAGGGTCATTATCAAATCACTGAGGGTTTGGATCAACAATCACAATAGACTAAAGTTACCCGTTTTAAAGGTGTATGGAGCTCGAGTAGAAGGTTTCTTAGCCAGCATGTTTCAGCGACGACATTGGCCACACCCCTGTATTCAGCCTCGGCACTAGATCGGGAAAAAGTAGGCTGGCGTTTGGCGGACCATGAGATTAAATTGTCCCATAAGAAGACTCAGTAGCCGGAAGTTGAGCGACGGGTATCCGGGCACCCCCCCAGTCGGCATCGGTGTAGGCAATGAGTTGAGACGGACTGGAAGGGTACAAGTGAAGCCCAAGGTCAAGGGTACCCTTGAGGTACTGTAGGATACGTTTAAGGGCGTTGAAGTGTCGTTCTCGTGGGGCGTGCATAAATAAACATATTTGTTGGACGGCGTAGGCGATATCCGGTCTTGTAAAGGTGAGATATTGAAGAGCCCCGACAAGGCTTCGATAAAGTATAGTGTCGATAAGGGGTTGCCCAGCCGTGGCACTCAACTTTGAGTTGTTGTCGACGGGTGTAGATATTGGTTTACATGTGCACATGTATGTACGGTGTAGGAATTCTTCCGTGTACTTCCGTTGGTGGAGAAACATGCTCGTCTTGGTTCGTTTTACGGACACGCCCAAAAAATACGTTTGAGATCTGAGGTCTGTCATTTCAAACTCGCGTTTGAGGCCGTTGATGATATCGTTTTTGAGAGTATCAGAAGAAGCGGTAAGAACGATATCATTGATAACACAACTTTTTGGCGTTATTTTCGGTCCTAAAACCAATGAGATTGGCTTGTATTTAAGCAAAGAAGCGTAACTTTACGGTTTATCTAGTGAGATGTGCAGGTTTTCTATAAGACAGTATTCTTCGAGAAAAGAAGCTAAAAAGAGCCCGAAACGAGCCCAAAACGAAGCCAACGGAAGCCCAAAATCCAAGCTCAAGACCCGCGAACCGAACCAGGACCCGATCCGCGAACCAAACCCGACCCACGCAGCTTCAGAAAAGCGCGCGGCTTTGCCCGCGACTTACAAGTCGCGTGGCAAACCGCGCATGTCCCTGTTTGTCGAATTTAAGCTGCTATTTTCCGGATTTTAGGGGATGATCCCGACACAACCCGACACACGACGAACGGTAGACGACCTGGGGCGATTTTGGGAGACTTTTCACACCTTTTGGATCCACGAGAGAGGATCAAACGAGAAGGAATTCACGACGCGACGCGGATTAGAGCCGAGAAAAGGGAGTTTATCACTACATTCACGTTCACATTAATCATGTTTACATACAGTTTTTCATCCCCTTTTCTTGCGTTTTTGTCCCCCAACATCATGAACTAATCTTTAGATGTTGGGTGTTGGAATGAATTTGATTTGAGTGTACAAACATGTAACTTGAGACTTTTATCAGTTTCTCCTATCTTAATGAAGCATGTGATTTGGATTTTAATGCTTTTGTGAATTTGGCCAATTTACAATTGATTTGTTGTTTCTAATTAAGTTCAAGAGAATTAATTGTAACTAGAACTAGGAATCGCACGCCTAAGGTGAGAAAGGAGATGGAGATATTCCGAGTAAGCCTTAGTCCCGTAAAATCTTGAGCTTAATGTGTTTTGAATTCCATAGGTGAGATCGAGAGATAAAACTTATGCTTTTCAAGATAAAACCCATTGTTGCTCGAAAGAGAACAACGGTGATTTTTACAAGATTGGGTATTCATTATATGGAATAACTGGTAACTGTTTTGAGTCAAGTGTTTGTATGTGAAAGTCTTAGGATTTCCAACCCTCAACTGTTTCCTCTATCAAAGTTTCTTAAGCTGTCTACCATTTCCGTGTTTGATTTAGTTTTGTTTGCAAATAGTAGTTTAAAACCAACCACTCAATTTGCGACCGTTCAGTTAATAGAGTTTATAGTAATTGTGATACTTAGTTCCTAGTTCCTGTGGATTCGATACTCGTACTTCCGTACGTATTACTTGATTTCGACACCGTACACTTACGGTTAGATTTAGGGGGGTGATACCCGCCTATCAAGTTTTTGGCGCCGTTGCCGGGAACTAGTTGCAACTGATAGCACTACCAGCTATAAGCACTATTAGATTGAACATTTTTTTTATTTACCTTGTTCCATCACTTTCAGTTTTTTTTGGGTTGCTAATTTTGTTGTTTCTCGTCTTAGGTGCTAATTGGTTTATGCCAAGGAAAACCCGAGGGGAAGGAATCAAACCAATCGATCCGGAGATTGAAAGAACCGCCCGCCGTCTACGAAAAGCATCTAAAGCACAAAGACAGTTAAAGATGGGTGATGAAATGCCCGTCAATAGACCACCTGGCAACAATCCTCCGCCCCCTCTGGTGAGAGTCCCGATGCGGTCATTTGCCAATCCAAACATGGCAACCGCACGGGTAGGCATCCAACCGCCCGCTACTGTAGCAAACTACTTCGAGATTAAGCCGAGTACCATTGTCATGGTACAACAGAACCAGTTCGGGGGAGCACCTACTGAAGACCCCCATGCCCACCTTCGTGCGTTTGAACGGATTTGTAATACGTTCAAAATTAATGGGATGGAGGAGAACGCGATCAAACTGAGGTTATTCAGTTTCTCCCTAAAGGGTAGAGCTGAAATTTGGATAGAGGGTCTGCCAGCCGATCAGATCACTACATAGGCAGACTTGAAAGCTGCATTTCTACAGAAATTCTTCCCACCGGGAAGAACTGCTCAATTGATGGCCGATATCACCCACTTCGCTCAGTGGGAACAAGAGACCTTATACGAGGCATGGGAGCGATACAAGGATATGTTGAAGAAATGTCCTCACCACGGGTTACACGGATGGGTCATAATCCAGACATTCTATAGTGGACTTCACCCGCAATTTAAAAACGATATCACTGCCGCATCGGGTGGAGCATTGATGGATAAATCTTATGAAGAAGCATGCGAGCTGATCGAGAACTTGGCCGGACACAGTTTCTCTACTCCACGATCAGCCGTAAGAAGAGTCGCGAGTGTTCAAGAGTCGGAGGAGCTAAAGGAAATAAAAGCTCAATTAGCTACGATCTCGAACCATTTGAAAGGAGGTAGACCGGAAGAACTCGAGCAAGTCCAATTCTTACAAAACCGGAACAACCAACCGAGGAATGATCCGTTCTCCAATACATATAACGAAGGGTGGAAGAAACACCCCAATTTTTCATGGAGTCAACCCGGTCAACAACAAGGTAATTTTTCTAACTCTTCGAATTATTCTAATACTAACAATGCTTACCGTCCTCCAGTTTCAACCAAAGGAACGAAGGACCATCCGGGGAGAAGAAACCGGGGCTGGAGGATATGATGATGAAGTTCATGACCAAGATGGACAGCATGGTTGGAGAGTTAGCAAACACGGTTAATACGGTCAAGGCGGCAACCGATCAAAACACCGCATCGATCAAGATTCTCGAAAGGCAAGTGGGGCAGATTTCGGAAGCCCTACAAAACCGAGCTCCCGGAACCTTCCCGAGTATGGCTGAAAAGAAACCAAGGGAGGAGTGTAATGCCATTTATCTGAGAAGTGGCAAGGAGCTGATCAATGAGCCTACAAAAGAACCGTCATTGGAGAAAACCGATCCCAAAGAGAAAGAGGTCGAGACTATAAACAAGGATGAGCTGGAGGCTGATGAAGAGGTTATGATTGAAGAGAGCAAGAAGAGTGAAGCGACGAAGCCAAAGCAATCACCGGTCAAGCCGGTGGTACCGAGAGTGCCCTATCCGAGCAGACTGAAATCACATAAGGATTATGTTAACTTTTCTAAGTTTCTTGATATATTTAAAAAGTTGCATATTAACATTCCTTTTGCAGATGCTTTGGCACAAATGCCCTCATATGCGAGATTTATGAAAGATATCTTAGCCAAGAAGAGGAAGATTGAGGATCAGGCCACAATTGCACTCACTGAGGAGTGCAGTGCAATAATTCAGAACAAGCTTCCCCCGAAGCTTAAGGATCCAGGGAGTTTTTCGATCCCTATCCAAATTGGGAGTTTTAATTTTGATAAGGTATTATGCGATTTAGGAGCTAGTATTAAACTAATGCCTTTATCTGTTTTCAGGAAACTTGGCCTCGGGGAAGTGAAGCCGACAAACATGACCCTTCAGCTTGCGGATAGGTCGATAGTGTATCCACATGGAGTAATCGAAGACGTATTGATCAAAGTCGGCAAATTCTACTTCCCGGTGGACTTCGTGGTGTTAGACATCGATGAGGACATAAAGGTCCCACTGATTTTGGGAAGGTCTTTTCTGGCCACGAGCAGGGCTTTGATTGACATGGAAGAAGGGGAGATGACACTAAGAGTTGGAGGCGAAAGGGTGACATTCAAGATGTTCGCGAGTAGAAGTGAAGAGGAGTCGGGCAAGCATGAAAAGCCGAAGGAGTGATCGGAAAGAAAGTCGTGCCACGACTTTAAATACGGCGCTGGGTGGGAGGCAACCCACCAAGGTTTGCGTTTTCTTTTACTTTCTGCATTTTTGAGTGATTTTATTTACAAAAAAAAATCGAAAAATGAAAAAATGAACAGAGACTTACGCGGCTTTGGCCGCGGCTTGCAAACCGCGGGGCTCTCTGTGGGTTTTCGAAACAGGGGGTTACGCGACTTCTTGCGCGACTTACAACCCGCGCGCCAACCCACGCGGGTTCCCTTGTTTTCGTGTCGTGTTCGTTTTCTTGCTTTGTGTGTTTCGTTTTTCTGTTTTTCTTTCGTCTTTTGTTTTGTTTCTTGTGTGCTTGCATTCTCGCTCTCCATCTCCCCTGATTGGAGCTCAAATTTTTCAAGAGATTTTCTCCGTCCGGGCAAACAGGTATGTTCTCAACTTTGTATGTAACGAGTGATGTATGATGTTTTGTGTCCCGATTAGTTAACGAGATGCAACAAAACTAAGTTTCACTTAGGTTTGGGGTGCCTCATCTTTTCAACATCTACACACGCACTTTTTAACCCTGTGCAAACCTCGGTTTCACCGAGGTTTGGGGTTGGCTTTTGTTTTGACAAACCTAGGCCGCGGCCTAGGTTTGAGGTGCCCATTTTTGAAAATGTTTAGGTTGGCTCTTTGATGTTTCTTGTTAATAATTTGTCTTGCCTGTATGATAACTGCCATAACTGCACAAAGATACTTATCTCATTTGGTATTGCCTGAACCGACACCTGCACATTGGGGACAATGTGTGTGTAAGGTTTGGGGTTGCCCAATCGGGCCCACGTTTATGCACGTAGATTTCCCGCACCTCTGCATGCTTAGAATACAATAGCTAAAATTTTTGTTTTGAATGATTGAGACCGACTATTGTGGGGAGAATCTCGTGATAGCGACGTGACCATTAGGGAAGGACCGGGAAATGACATGACTAGGGACATTAGTGGAGACCACCCAATAGCGAGTTTTGAGCCTAAAAGACGTCTTTCATTTCGAGGGATTCATACACTTAAGTCATATACACTTTTTCGAGTTCCTTGTCGTGAATATAGAATGATCTCGCTATATTATTGCATTGAGTAGCAAAGACGACCATCGGGATATTGGGAAAGGGTGTAGTAGACCAAATCGTGTGGACCTTAAGATGTGATTCCAGGCATTGTGTGTTGGTAAAACCCTGTTTTTAGCTATCGTACCCTTTTCACCCATTTGTGTGTAACCATAGCCCCCTTTGTAGCCATACACTCACCTTTTCATTTCAGACCCACCTTTAAACCCGAGCCAAAAGCCTTTAGCCAACCCTATTCGAAATTGTGTCAACTAGAAGCGGTAATGAACTATGAAAGATAGAGCGGAAAAGAAAATAGTACAGGCCAGTCATGAGAATAAATAGAAAAGAGGGCCAAAGCAGCCCCAATCAAATAAAGAGGACCATTGAAGTTCCAAAAAAAAACAGTTAGTTTAGATAGTATTTACAGCAGAAAATAAGAGAGTCAAGGTGACTCCGATAGTGACAAAAGGGCCAAGTGATAGGAAAGAAAGTTATAAAGTTCAAAACTGCTAAAGTTTGACACACCGTGGATCTTTGAACCATTTTTCCCATTCGTTTCGTAAGCCATAACCTTAGCCCCATTACAACCCTTGTAAAGACCTGGATGATCTTTTGGAAAATGTGATTAGGGTATACAACCACCCTTACCAATATTCCCTGTCTTGCTACTTGATTCCTTTTTGAGATCGACTGTTTGGACATTTGTGCGTCTTTCATTAGAGTTATCATGTGAATTTCGAGTATTCTTGTACATAACCTCCTATACATGACAACATGTGCAATAACCTAGGTTCGAGCGAATTGAGCGAATCCCGTGAGGTAGGGTCGAGGCGAAATGTTTTCCCTAGTATGTTTGGACCTAGTACAACCTTAGTGTAATCGGAGCAGTCACGAGTTCAACCTACAATGGAAGGCCATAGATCAAACAGAATAAGAATGAGGCGAGAGTGAAATAGGCATTCACGGGTATAGGAAATCACCAGTGCATCACGTGGGACCAATTGGGAGTTGTGCAGTTATAATATTTCACTGAAGTGTGCTTTTATTCTATTTTTATCGCTAATTTGCTTGGGGACAAGTAACGCTCGGTTTGGGGTTGTTGATAACGCCACTTTTTGGCGTTATTTTTGGTCCTAAAACCAATGAGATTGGCTTGTATTTAAGCAAAGAAGCGGAACTTTACGGTTTATCTAGTGAGATGTGCAGGTTTTCTATAAGACAGTATTCTTCGAGAAAAGAAGCTAAAAAGAGCCCGAAACGAGCCCAAAACGAAGCCAATGGAAGCCCGAAATCCAAGCCCAAGACCAGCGAACCGAACCAGGACCCGATCCGCGAACCAAACCCGACCCACGCAGCTCCAGAAAAGCGCGCGGCTTTGCCCGCGACTTACAAGTCGCGTGGCAAACCGCGCATGTCCCTGTTTGTCGAATTTAAGCTGCTATTTTCCGGATTTTAGGGGATGATCCCGACACAACCCGACACACGACGAACGGCAGACGACCTGGGGCGATTTTGGGAGACTTTTCACACCTTTTAGAGCCACGAGAGAGGATCAAACGAGGAGGAATTCATGACGCGACGCGGATTAGAGCCGAGAAAAGGGAGTTTATCACTACATCTTTCACGTTCACATTAATCATGTTTACATACAGTTTTTCATCCACTTTTCTTGCGTTTTTGTCCCCCAACATCATGAACTAATCTTTAGATGTTGGGGGTTGGAATGAATTTGATTTGAGTGTACAAACATGTAACTTGAGACTTTTATCAGTTTCTCCTATCTTAATGAAGCATGTGATTTGGATTTTAATGTTTTTGTGAATTTAGCCAATTTACAATTGATTTGTTGTTTCTAATTAAGTTCGAGAGAATTAATTGTAACTAGAACTAGGAATCGCACGCCTAAGGTGAGAAAGGAGATAGAGATATTCTGAGTAAGCCTTAGTCCCGTAAAATCTTGAGCTTAATGTGTTTTGAATTCCATAGGTGAGATCGAGAGATAAAACTTATGATTTTCAAGATAAAACCCATTGTTGCTCGAAAGAGAACAACGGTGATTTTTACAAGATTGGGTATTCATTATATGGAATAACTGGTAACTGTTTTGAGTCAAGTGTTTGTATGTGAAAGTCTTAGGATTTCCAACCCTCAACTGTTTCCTCTATCAAAGTTTCTTAAGCTGTCTACTGTTTCCGTGTTTGATTTAGTTTTGTTTGCAAATAGTAATTTAAAACCAACCACTCAATTTGCGATCGTTCAGTTAATAGAGTTTATAGTAATTGTGATACTTAGTTCCTAGTTCTTGTGGATTCAATACTCGTACTTCCGTACGTATTACTTGATTTCGACACCGTACACTTGTGGTTAGATTTAGGGGGTGATACCCGCCTATCAATCATCGACATAAAGAAGGAGAAAGGCAGATTTCGAGCCGCGACATAGAATAAACATAGAGTTATCGCTCTTGCTGCAAGAAAAACCAAGACATAAAAGATATTTAGCATATCGTTGATACCAAGACCGGGGCGCTTGCTTAAGACCGTAGAGAGATTTACGAAGTCGACAAACATGATCCGGATAGGAGGCATTGAAAAAGCCCGGTAGTTGATGCATGTAGACGGTTTCGAGAAGATCACCGTGGAGGAAGGCATTTTTAACGTCCAATTGATGGATTGGCCAGTCGTGACTTTGTACAAGACTGAGGACCGTGCGGATAGTGGCGGGCTTGACAACGGTGCTAAATGTTTCGTCGCAGTCTATACCTGCAACCTGTGAATTTCCATTGACCACCAAACGAGCTTTGTATCTTTCAAGTGTGCCATCTGCATGAAATTTATGTTTGAAAATCCAATGACAACGAATGATGTTTGCATCCGTAGAACGCGGGACCAGTTCCCAAGTATTTCGTTTAAGTAAGGCGTTAAATTCAGTTTGCATGGCATTAGTCCAATTTTGATCACATTCACTAATTTTAATAAAACTCACATTCACTAAAATTTTAAAATTTTAATTATTATTTTATAACGACGGTTATTTAATATAATAATTGTGTTTATTGATTTAATTAATTTCTTAAGCTTACATGATTCAAATATTATATGAATTTATTTTCCTAAGATAGCTAACAATCATCAATATATATATAAAAGAGAATGTAGAAGAGAATTAAGAAGAATCCTCCATTGAGGCCATACAATTTTTTGAGAGTTTTGAATTATTTTAAATAAAAAATATAGCATTAAATGTGTTTAACCTTTCATTTCCTATATTTATTTTTTATTGATTTTAACTCAAATTTATTTAATTAAACCAAATTTTAATAAAACTCACATTCACTAAAATTTTAAAATTTTAATTATTATTTTATAACGACGGTTATTTAATATAATAATTGTGTTTATTGATTTAATTTATTTCTTAAGCTTACATGATTCAAATATTATATGAATTTATTTTATTTAGATAGCTAACAATCAATATATATATAAAGGAGAATGTAGATGATAAAATTAAAGAGAAGCCTCCATTGAGGCCATACAATTTTTTGAGAGTTTTGAATTATTTTAAATAAAAAATATAGCATTAAATGTGTTTAACCTTTCATTTCATATATTTATTTTTTTATTGATTTTAACTCAAATTTATTTATTTATTTAATTAAACCAAATTTTAATAAAACTCACATTCCCTAAAATTTTAAAATTTTAATTATTATTTTAGAACGACGGATATTTAATATAATAATTGTGTTTAGTGATTTAGTTTATTTCTTAAGCTTACATGATTCAAATATTATATGAATTTATTTTATTAAGATAGCTAACATGTAGATGAGAGAATTAAGTAGAAGCCTCCATTGAGGCCATACAATTTTTTGAGAGTTTTGAATTATTTTAAATAAAAAATATAGCATTAAATGTGTTTAACCTTTCATTTCATATATTTATTTTTTATTGATTTTAGCTCAAATTTATTTATTTATTTAATAAAACTCACATTCCCTAAAATTTTAAAATTTTAATTATTATTTTATAACGACGGTTATTTAATATAATAATTGTGTTTATTGATTTAATTTATTTCTTAAGCTTACATGATTCAAATATTATATGAATTTATTTTATTAAGATAGCTAATAATGCTTATAAATCAATTACCTATTTTAATAAGTTTTATGAACATATTTTTTTCTTTTAGTAGACTAACAATGCATATAAATCAAATGCTTATATCAATATATATCTTTATATATATAAAAGGAAAACCCAATAGGAATGAGGTGGCACCATGAGAATTGAGTATTCTCAAATGGTGGATTGTGGTTGAGTTATAGCTATCCCACATTGGTGAGGAGTTAAAATATTAGAACAAATATGTGTGTATAAAAAGGTTGGATGTGATGACTTTGTTTTCATTCTCATAGAGTTATCTTATTTTGGATAACCTTTATTTTGCATCATGAGATTATTCTCAAATGATGGATTGTGGTTGAGCTTTAGCTCTCCCACATTGGTGAAAAGTTGAAAATTTTGAATAAAGAGGTGTATAAAAAGGTGGATGTGATGTTTTTGTGTCCATTCTCATATGGTTGTCTTATTTTGGATGACCTTTTTTTTGCATCATGAAAATTGAGTATTCTCAAATGCTCGATTGTAGTTTACTTTTAGCTATTTCACATTGGTGACAAGTTGAAAAATAGTCTTTATCTTTATATATATAAAAGGAAAACCCAATAGGAATGAGGTGGCACCATGAGAATTGAGTATTCTCAAATGGTGGATTGTGGTTGAGTTATAGCTATCCCACATTGGTGAGGAGTTGAAATATTAGAACAAATATGTGTGTATAAAAAGGTTGGATGTGATGACTTTGTTTTCATTCTCATAGAGTTATCTTATTTTGGATAACCTTTATTTTGCATCATGAGATTATTCTCAAATGATGGATTGTGGTTGAGCTTTAGCTCTCCCACATTGGTGAAAAGTTGAAAATTTTGAATAAAGAGGTGTATAAAAAGGTGGATGTGATGCTTTTGTGTCCATTCTCATATGGTTGTCTTATTTTGGATGACCTTTTTTTTGCATCATGAAAATTGAGTATTCTCAAATGCTCGATTGTAGTTTACTTTTAGCTATTTCACATTGGTGACAAGTTGAAAAATAGTCTTTATATATATAAAAGGAAAACCCAATAGGAATGAGGTGGCACCATGAGAATTGAATATTCTCAAATTGTGGATTGTGGTTGAGTTAAAGCTATCCCACATTGGTAAAGAGTTGGAATATTAGAACAAATATGTGTGTATAAAAAAGTTGGATGTGATGACTTTGTTTTCATTCTCATAGAGTTATCTTATTTTGGATAACCTTTATTTTGCATCATGTGAAATATTAGAACAAATATGTGAGTATCATAGAGTATTCTCAAATGCTCAGTTGTAGTTTACTTTTAGCTATTTCACATTGGGGACAAGTTGAAAAATAGTCTTTATATATATAAAAGAAAAACCCAATAGGAATGAGGTGGCACCATGAGAATTGAGTATTCTCAAATGGTGGATTGTGGTTGAGTTATAGCTATCCCACATTGGTAAGGAGTTGAAATATTATAACAAATATGTGTGTATAAAAAAGTTGGATGTGATGACTTTGTTTTCATTCTAATAGAGTTATCTTATTTTGGATAACATTTATTTTGCATCATGAGATTATTCTCAAATGATAGATTGTAGATGAGCTTTAGCTCTCCCACATTGGTGAAAAGTTGAAAATTTTGAATAAAGAGGTGTATAAAAAGGTGGATGTGATGCTTTTGTGTCCATTCTCATATGGTTGTCTTATTTTGGATGACCTTTTTTTTGCATCATGAAAATTGAGTATTCTCAAATGCTCAATTGTAGTTTACTTTTAGCTATTTTACATTGGTGACAAGTTGAAAAATAGAATAAAGATGTGTAAGAAAGGTGAGTGTAATGCATTTGTGTCTATTCGTCGGTTTTGACACATAAGATTGTATTATTTTAGATGACATTTTTTACAAAAAATATCATCAATTATCAATATTATATATATATATATATATATATGTATATATTAAAAAAAGTACCAAAAGGTTATGAGATGACACCATGAGATATGAGTATTCTCAAGTGGTGAATTGTGTGGTTGAATTATTGTTTATCCCACATTGGTGAAAGGTTGAAAAGTTAGAATAAAGATGTGAATAGAAAATGTGAATGTGGTACCTTTGTGCCCATCCATGATCCATAGGGCCATGATTCATAGATTGTTTTATTTTGGATGAATTTTTTGAAAAACAAATAAAAATTATTATTGTATAAAAAATCAATCGATTAATATATTAATTAATAAAAATGTTAAAAAACCAATAATTGAACTAAAGGTCATGATGTGACACCATGAAATTTGAGTATTTTACAAATGGTGGGGTGGTTGATTTTTAGCTATCTCACATTGTTGGAAAGTTTAAAAAATTGAAATAATTAAATTTATAGATTAAAGAAGAAATAATAATATATAATAATGTGGCAGTGTGAGATCTGTGTATTTCAAAATCTAGCATTGTGGTGGTGTTTTACTCATCCCCCAATGATAAGTAATATAAGATTGGAGAATGAAAGTAACTATAATAAACAAGGAGACTTGGCCAACCTTATTTTTCTTAAAAAACTATTTATTTAAGTAAATAAATTGATAGATAAATGTATAGAAATCATTATATTTCATCAAATTATATAATATTATCAAATGTTGAACCGTGATGTTTTTTTTATTATCTCACAAGTCACAAGAAGATGTAAGTATTATCAAATATTGAATTAAGATGATGTTATCCACATTGATAGAAAGACGATAAATTTAGAAGAATTAGTGAGTATGTAAAGTAAACGAGAGTCTTATTTAATTATCCCACATCGACGGAAAGACAATAGATTTGGAAGAGGGTGTTAGTATATAAAAGCTGGAAGAGATGTCTTATTTGTTTATCCCACATCGGTGAAAAACGATAGATTTGAAAGAAGAGGTTAGTATATAAAAGGTGGATGAGATGTCTTATTTGGTAAGTCCACATCTACAGATTGGTAACAAATTTAGAACAATAGGCAAGCAAAGGAAAATGTGGATAAGATGCCTTACAAGTTTAAAAGAGTTTGTGATAACTTATTTGGTGGTCTTTTTTAGTCGACCTATTTTGCTAAAAATCAGTTTTTTATTAAATATTAACCTTTATATAACTTCATTTATATAAAAAGGACAACCATTATTATGAGTCACATTGTGAGATTTCAGTATTCTCAAAAGGCATAAGATTGGAGAATGAAGGTAATTATAAGAAATAAGGGATAATTTTGATAGTCAAAAATTTAGTGAGCTAAATATGTTTTAGCTCACGATTTGAATCCATAATAAATTAGCAAGAATGAAGGATCTCGAAGAGAAGGTCGATACTATATGAAAATGTACCACTTATGAAAATACATTATATTTTTAAAATTGTATCTCATTAACTATTAATGGAGAAACTACGTTTTATCTTAACTCAACTCGGTCAAGTACTTAAAATATTTATCGCTACCGCGCAACGCGCGGGATGGACACTAGTATATATATAAAGGAGAATGTAGATGAGAGAATTAAAGAGAAACCTCCATTGAGGCCATACAATTTTTTGAGAGTTTTGAAATATTTTAAATAAAAAATATAGCATTAAATGTGTTTAACCTTTCATTTCCTATATTTATTTTTTATTGATTTTAACTCAAATTTATTTATTTATTTAATTAAACCAAATTTTAATAAAACTCACATTCACTAAAATTTTATGTTAGGGCAGGTTTTATAGTCGACTTAAAGTTCAAGGGTTGCATTGTATTTGTTTAAATTAGAGCTTATTAGTGAACGGACTGTGGGCTTGTTAACCACGGGCCCGATGTATTTAATGTGTGATTAGCTTGGAAAAACATGCTAATCATCCTTTTACTTTCTAAACTCTTATTGTAAATTATCTCTGAAAGTTAATGAAAGGGATGACAGTTGGAAATCATTGTTCTTATTGATTCATCTATTCGATTTCTATATTGTTGCACGGATCTGGATTTATCAATTGGTATCAGAGCAGACGGACGGATTCGATTCAAAGCCTCTCTAGTAATTTCTGGTAAGATTTTGACTTTTCACGTATGTGTTCATCTTGAATTTTCAAAATCTTGATTCTGATTGAATTGATCGTTTTTGCTCATTGGGTATTGTTAGCATCATTACTAAGAGTGTTTCTGCAAATTTTCGCATTCCAATTCGATCGTTTGAGTGGTCAATTTAGCAAATTAAGGTTAAATTTTTGTTTTTGGTTGTGTTCATCAAGAAAGATCGAATTTTTACCATTAAAAAGTGCTCTTTTTGCTTCAAAATCGATTGGGTTAGTGTTAGTTTTGTGTCTGGTAGTGTTTCTAACCTTTCAGGAACCTTCTTGTGCAACCCTAATCGAAAATCGATCGTATTGAAAAAGTCAGCCGAGTTTTCCGGATAACCCAGCCGCGGTTTCCGGACAAGTTGATAGTTCCCGGACGTTTGTGTGATTTCCATCCGGGTACCTCCAATTCCATCCGGACTCCTCATCTTTCCGGGTAAGTTCTGCAATCCGGGTAAGTCACTTTTCCGTATACAATACGGGTAACATTTGTATCCGGAAACCCAGAGTTTCCGGACATTTCTTATCCGGACAATCCATAGTACCCGGAAACTTCAGTGTATCCGGAAACTTCTTGTTTCAGTTTTTTTTCTATATCCGGAATCATTTCACATCCGGTAACCTCTGTTATCTGGAAAGGTTGTGATATCTGTTATCCGGAAAGCTTACACTGTCCGGATTCTTTCTGATATCCGGACTCTTTCTGCTATCCGGACACCTTGTGATTTGCTGATCTGTTTTCGTTAATTTATCTGATTCGGACACTTCCTGATTAGACCCTTACTTGGATCCCTATCCAGTAAGATCACTCTTAGTTTATACCACTCGTAGACCCTGCGTTAGGATTTCACTCTTCGTGCTTTGCGTTAGGTTTACCCTTTGAATCAATCTACACGTTTGACGACCACTCCGTTGCAACCGAAGATGTCTACTTCTCGTGATGCTCTCGCAATTGGCACTGACACCAAGCCACCGTGTCTCTATCCGAACGAGTATAGCCAATGGCGAGATAGGTTCATGATCTTCATAGAGTCCAAAGACAACTATGAGTACATAAAGAGAGCTCTGGATAATGGCCCAATTCCCAAGCCAATGAAGGACATAGCTGCAACTTCAACTGCAGTAGCTCGACGTGAGGACAAGACACTTGCTGAGATGACAGAATTTGAAAGAGGCATGATTGAAGGTGAAGAGCATGCAAAGAGATATCTGATTCAAGCTCTTCCTAATTCCATCTACACTGCCATAGATAGTTACAAAGAGACGGCTAAGGGCATGTGGGACCAAGTAGCCAGAATGATGCGTGGGAGCGTTGTAGGAAATCAGCTGAAGATAAATAGCGCGATAACCAAGTTCGATGGGTTCAAGCAGCGCAACGGTGAATCCCTCACCCAGACCTATGAATTTTGTCTACTCCTCAATGAACTGAACAAGAATAAAATTGTTCGTTCCAATACTGAGAACGCACTAAAGTTCCTCAACAACTTGCTACCTGAATGGAAAGTTTATGCTTCTCATGTCAAGCACAACAACTTGATAGAGAACATCAACATCAATGAACTGTATGAGACACTTCTCCAAGACGAAGATGAAGTGAATGAGCTTCTGGGAGAGAAGAAGAATGAGCCAAAACCATCTGCTGATCCTATTGCCCTCATGACTTCCAAACTAGGGAAATCTTCGGGCAGCCAATCCAAACGCGGTCCACAGCAAAGCTCCTCCGAGTCAGAACCTGAAGACAAGAAAGACGGTGATGCTGATGGTGACGTATCAGACCTAATGAAAGCTATTGCCCTTCTGACTAAATCCTTTCAACAACAACAGTTCTACAAGAAGCCATCTTCCAATAGTCAACGCTACTCCACTTCCTCCAAGCGTCATGACTATAAGGATCGGTATGAAGGAAAGAAGAAGGTAGAAGAGCAAGATCAATCTGAGAAGAAGGAGAAGACAGAGAAAGGTGACCGGAAGAAGAGAGATGAACCTGTGAAATGCTACAACTGCGGGAAACTCGGTCATTTCGCTAAAGACTGCCGTCAGCCTACAGTGAAGAACTTTCACTACTATGAGGCCAAACTTGCACTGGCCAGACAGAAGGAGGCTGGGGAGGCAATGTTCGTTGAAAATGAGTACTGGCTAGGAAGATCTGATGATGAGGACAATTATGAAGGTGCTGATGCTTTCATGGGATATCAATCATCTACGGATGAAGAAAAGGCAACAACAAATCAGGTATGTGATTCTTGCCTACAAAACTTCACACATCAACTGCAAACTATCACCGAAAAGGCAAACTCCCTCAAGGCCACATATGAAGAACAAAAGCTTGAAATTAGTTCAATAACTGAAAAGCTTAATGTTCAAATGAAATTAACTGAGAAGTATAAGTCTGAAAATGCTAACTTGACCATTAAATGCAAAAATCTGTCATTAGCACCTAAAGACTTAAGGGCCAACTTATCTGATCTCCAACGTCAGTTTGATCAGTGCTTGAATGAGAAAGAAGACATTACTTATTAATGTTCTTCTCTTCAAATTCAACACAAGGAGTATGTGGCCAAAGTTCTTGATCTTGAAACCAAACTCCACAAAAGGGGTCAAACTGATCAAACCATTTTTTTGAATAAACCCAAAGAGTTCACGTACTTTAACAAAGAATGGGAATCAGATATGATAACCCACACTATTTGAAAAAGGGAAGGTATCAAGTTCCCACTCTGTATGATTTTGCGTGTTATGGGTTAGATAAAAAGTATCCGGAGTACGCAATTCAATGGACTGGTCCACTTGAACCTGAAAAGGAAGAGGAAACCGAGGAACATAAGCGCACACACAAACGAGGAATTCAACTTCCATTTTGTTATAAACCTCTAAACTACTCGTACCAAAAGAACAAAAAGTATCTCTCAAATGATTACTTCGATCCCTACAAGGTTGCTACTCCCAAGGATTCCTCCAAAAAGGATGAGGACCAAGCACCAGCAACCAAGACTGAGACGAACAAGTTTAAACTCTATGTTCCCCCTCTCATCTTGGAAGCAAAGATTGTTGAGTTGGAGGAGTCGTTTGAGAAAGAAAGGTCTGTTTTTCAAAACGAGAAGAAAGCGCTAATTCAGGAACTTGAGAAATTCAAATCTGAGAAATCCGACGGTGTGTCAAGTAAGGAAAAGGAAAACTTTCAGTGGGAAATCAATACGCTCTCATCAAAACTGTCTGAAATGACAAGAGAAACGATGAAAGAGCATATGATAAATAGTCAACTCCGAGTGCAGCTTGACTTGCTCTAAACTGCGAAGCAATTTTCACCTGAACTTTCCTCAAACTCATCCGACACATCCTCGTGTAAAGCCTTCATCGGAAATATCTCTTTGCAAGAAAATGAAGTTTCTCAAGATGAGTGTGTTAAAAGGAATTTAAATTCTGATTTTTCATACGCTTCCGCACCGAATCCCCCAAAGCACACAACCGAAAGCACAAAGTGTTCCTCGTCTTCCACACCTGATCCCATTCCGGATATTCCCAAAATAGATTTTTCAGAGTACATGAACTCCGAAGGTAACTGTGATGAAGAGTTTGAGTCATTCCCCTTTGACAAACCTCTTCCAAGTCACACTGATTTTTTATCTCCTGTGGTGAATCATACGGTAGATTTTCAAAAAGGTCAATGTTCTAACACAAAGGCCCCAGCTGTGATCAAGATTTCTCAATCAAAACCAACTTCTAAACCAGTTTCTAAAAGGCAATCACAGCCGAGTCAAGAGACCGGACCTTTGCCAACCAACAATACTGTTCCTCCTAAAGTCACTGATCATTTTGTCCCTGTTGTTTCAGATAAAAATGGTCGCACTAATAAAGAAACACCAAAGTGGCTAAAGAGGGAATCTGTCAAGAAGGATGCGTCAAAGTCTTCCCCACCAGTTTTTAATTCTAGAATAGACAAAGACAATTATGCTTGGAATCATTGGAACCATTTTGATGTTTCTTTTCCCGTTAAAGTTAATTCTCTTAATCAATTGATTCAGTTATCGCATGATTGTTTATGTTGTTCTAATTATGGTTGGAATGATTTTGATGATATTCACAATAATGATTGGTATGCGACTTATTTTGTTGGTAACTTATTTCATAAGCGAAAACCCCACAATAATAAGCAAAAACACCATTCCCAACGAGGTACCAATCAAGCGGTTAAACCACAGCGGGAGACTCACCCCATTCCTACACGAGTTGCTCCTACTGGGGTTAAACCGGCACCCAGGTGGAAAGTTGCCACAAAATCTATTCCTCCTAAAGGTGTAAATTCCGCACCGAAGAGGAAACAAGTGCCAAAACCAGTTCCCTTTACCGGTGTAAATCCTACACCTAAAGGGAAAGCTGGGACAAAGCAAGCTTCCCCAAACGGTGCCCAACCTAACCCTCCAAGACCCAAGCAAATTTGGGTACCTAAACGTCACTAATCTTGTTTTGCAGAACGGTTATGTGTGGTACTTAGACTCTGGATGCTCCAAGCACATGACCAGAAGAAGGGAGCTTCTCACGAACTACAAGGAAGAATACTACGGAGATGTGAGATTTGGGAATAACGAGAATTCACCGATCGTGGGTTACGGTGACATAGTTCAAGACAAGATTACCATCAAGAAAGTCTCACACGTCGCGGGACTAGGACACAATCTATTCAGCATTGGTCAATTCTGCGACAAGGATCTAGAAGTTAGCTTCAAAGCTACAAGGTGTAGAATCCTCAACAACGACGGAGAGGAACTTCTGGTTGGAACTCGCAAGACCAATCTCTACACCATTGACCTCGCAGCTCTCAAGACAGACAAACCTGTCTGCCTCTTGTCAAAAGCCGACTCTGATCAAGTTTGGCTCTGGCATAGACGTCTTTCACACCTCAACTTCAGAAGTATCAATCAACTGGTGTTAGGCAGACACGTCAGAGGCGTGCCCCAACTTCCGTTCGTGAAGGATCGTCTCTGTGGGGCATGCGAAAAGGGAAAGATGAAGCGTGCATCACATCCGCCGAAGGCAACTCCGAGCACGTCCCGGACCCTCGAACTCATTCATATGGATTTGTGTGGTCCAATGCGTGTTCCGAGCATCAATAAGCGCAAATACGTGCTTGTGATGGTGGACGACTACTCACGCTACACTTGGGTGATGTTCTTACGCTCGAAGGACGAAACTCCGGAGCTCATTATTGATCACCTGAAGACTGTCCAGAAGAACAAGCTTCAACACGTTCAGTCCATCAGAACTGACAACGGGACGGAGTTCAAGAATCAAAAGGTGGATGACTATCTGAGGTCAGTGGGCATCACACACACCTTCTCTGCCGCACGCACTCCTCAGCAAAACGGAGTGGTGGAAAGACGGAACTGTACTCTCGTTGAAGCTGCCCGCACAATGCTTTCCCAAGCAAATCTACCGCTATATCTCTGGGCTGAAGCGGTGTCTACGGCATGCTACACGCAAAACCGCTCTATCCTTCTTAAGCGGTTCAACAAGACGCCGTACGAGATCATGAATAATCACGTTCCAAGCATCGACTACTTTCACGCCTTCGGGTGCACTTGCTATGTGCTGAACGACAAGGATGATCTCGGGAAATTCAGCCCCAAGGCGGACGAAGGAGTTTTCATCGGATACTCCATGCAGGCTAAGGCGTATCGCGTTTACAACGAACGGACCAAATCCGTTGTTGAAAGCATAAACGTGACATTCGATGAAGCCGCTGATTTGGCTTCTGAACAACTCAGTTCAGAACCCGGTTTAACTGGAGTGCTAGCTTCCGGACCTTCGAGTTCGGGATCTGTACAAGCCACAGTAAATCCGAATCATGCATCTTCATCGAATGCTGACTCTTCTGATTTAGATTTACTGTCTCAATATTTCTATGATGACATACTTAACTCTTCTGCTCCTGTCTCAGCGCAACCGCGACTTGAAGCTGCTCGCAATGAGGATTCGGCCGCTTTATCTGGTCCGCCTCCTTCCTCGAGCACGCCATCCACAACAATAGAGACAGCTCAACCATCATCATCAGATACGCATGCACCTGGTACTGTAACCCCCCAGAGGAACCCATACTCTCGGAGATCGCTCCTACTGATTCGTCCTCTGCTACAACTCATGCTCAACCTCTGAACTCCTCGGAACCAGAAGTTGTTCAACCATCGACGAATCCTCCCCCACTTCCTCCAAGAAACAAGACTGCTACTATTGAAGCGGTTCAAGACCTTCCATCTGGTTCGTATGTGGATCCGGATGCGTCTCACTCCACCCAGCAGCCGCTTCCGCATTCCACCAAATGGACGAAGGCCCATCCCCTACATCAGATAATCGGTGATCCTTCTACTCCTATTCGTACACGAGGCGCTTCCGCCAACTTCTGTCTATTTTCCGGCTTCTTAAACAAGATTGAGCCGGCGAACGTACGCGAAGCACTCGAAGATCCAGACTGGATCATAGACATGCAAGAAGAGCTAAATCAATTCGAAGCTCTAAAGGTATGGCGACTGGTTCCACGTCCTAAGCACAAGACCGTAATCGGCACCAAATAGATCTTCAAAAATAAAAAGGACGAAGACGGCATCGATGTTCGCAACAAGGCGCGTCTTATGGCCAAAGGGTACCGACAACAAGAGGGGATCGACTACGATGATACCTATGCTCCGGTCGCACACATCGAGGTAATCCGTATGTTTCTCGCTTATGCAGCGCACAAGAACTTCACAGTCTTCCAAATGGATGTGAAGACAGCCTTTCTTTACGGCGACCTCCAAGAAGAAGTTTATGTGTCGCAACCAGACGGATTTATGGACGACTCGAAGCCTGATCATGTCTACATCTTAGACAAGGCACTTTACGGCTTAAAGCAAGCTCCGCGAGCATGGTACAACACACTGTTAAAGTTCTTGTTAGAAGCAGAGTTCACTTGAGGTACCATTGATTCTACTCTGTTTATCAAGAACGAAAATGGTCACATAATTCTAGTCCAGGTATATGTCGATGCCATCATTTTCGGTTCTAGTAGTCCATTATATGCAAAGAACTTTGCCACTCTCATGGGAAATTTTTTTAAAATGAGTATGCTTTGTGAGATGAACTTTTTCCTTGGTCTTCAAGTTAAACAACTGTCGACAGGAATTTTCATAAACCAGTCCAAATACCTTCGGGATATTCTTCGGAAATTCCAATTGGACCAGTCCTCACCAATGAAAACTCCCATGGCAACCAATACAAAGCTTGACGTCGATCCTCACGGAAAGGCTGTCAACACCAAATTGTATCGGGGAATGATCGGTTCTTTAATGTACCTAACTGCCAGTAGACCGGACATCATGTTTTCAACATTTCTTTGCGCCCGTTATCAGTCAAACCCTAAAGAGTCTCATTACAATGCCGTTAAACGAATTTTTCGTTATTTACGTGGTACTGCTGATCTTGGCCTTTGGTACTCGAAAGAGACAGGTTTTGGCCTATCCGCTTACTCTGACGCGGATCACGCGGGATGCATGTTGGACCGCAAGAGCACCTCGGGACACATTCAGTTCTTGGGAGATAGCCTGGTAAGTTAGGCTTCGAAGAAACAACAATGCGTTTCAACATCAACTGCTGAAGCGGAGTATGTAGCCGCCGCTAACTGCTGTTCCCAAGTAATCTGGATGAGGACACAACTCAAAGACTACGGATTCACGTATGTCAAAGTCCCGATCTACTGTGACTCAAAGAGCGCAATTGCCATATCAAGCAACCTGGTCCAACACACCAAGACGAAGCACATCGACGTTCGGTATCATTTTATCAAGGATCACGTCGAAAGAGGTACAGTCGAACTCTACTTCGTAAATACTGAGCATTAGTTAGCAGACCTGTTTACCAAAGCCTTGGACGAAAAACGCTTTAAAACTCTTGTGTTCAAGCTAGGTATGCTAAATCTGAAGACTTAATCCGAATGTGTGCCTCTTACAAGTTCCATACATCTACGAGCAACTGTCTACTCATCATCCGGTGTTATCACTCCTGATGGCTGGGTATACACTTTCTCGCGCATGTATTCTACTTGTCTTAGTTACACAATTAGATCTTAGTCTCTGTATTTATTAGGTAGATTTCGTGTATGTTCTTTCTTTCTTCGTGTGTTTCTCTTATTTCATACTATCGTCTGTATTTTCGTTCACTATCTCTGTGCTTTCACCATATGTTCTTGTGTTCAGGGGGAGCACATTGCGGTATCAGGTAAGATTCCTCATACTTTGAGGGGGAGCGTCACACACAGTTTTCTCTTAAATGTCAAAAGTTTTTGTGTGTGTGGGCACTCCTGTGTGTGTGTTATAGTCATCATCTGAGGGGGAGCGGCACAAGTTTTTCTTTAAAAGTCTAAAAGTTTTTTTTTGTGCCGGACCCCTCCACTGCACTCTACTGCACTATCCGAGGGGGAGCAAGGGAATACCCGTGCTCAGTTTGAGGGGGAGCGAGAGACAATTACCTTTCAGTTCAAAATCCTGCAAATTTCCAAGTTACAGGACTATTTAGAGATATCCGGACAACATCCGGACACCTCTAGTTTCCGGACACAATCCGGACCGGGTAGGTATCCGGGTCGGCTAAGAACCCGGACCTCACCCGGGTATTTATACGCACCCGGGCTCTTTCATTCCATTATCCGGATATTCGAACCAAAACCCTAAACCCTATTGCACTCTCTCTCTCTCTCGCTCACGGACTCCTCTCAAATCGACGTTTCACGGTGTTTTTCGTTCCCAATCTCAGGTATTTGCCTCGACTATCACTGATATTCATCTATAATCGAGTATCACACACTTTGCACCACGAATCGACCCCTGATTTGATCGATAACAACCTTCTGAAACCCATTTCTGTGTGTTCTCTTATTTTGGTCGGTTTAGTAGGACTTAGATCAAGTTAGCTATCTCTGCTTGCTTAGTTACTCATGTCGCCACTACCTGCATGCTTAATACTCTGTTAGGGTCCCTGTACTATTTGATTCCTCCGCGTCCGGACACACTCATTGTGTCCGGAAACTATCATACTTATGGGTTATTATCCGGACACCTGCTTCACAATGCTGTTTTGTCCGGACACTTGTGTTTGGAATGATGCTTCCTCCGAACACTAACATCACCCGGAGACCTAGTTGTCCGGAAACCTTAGGGTTTCCGGTAAGTTCAACTACAGGGTAGTTTGGTGTCCGGACTCTAATGCTATCCGAAAAACTAGTGTATCAGGGAACCTCTGTCCGGGTTCATCAATCTTATCCGGACTCTATACATTATCCGGACACTGTGACACCCTTTATCCGGATAACCCTGTTGTGTCCATTTCAGTACCTGTTTTGTCACGACCAGTCCTCGATCTGTCTCAGATTGAGCCAATCACAGCAAAGGTACACACCGACACTTGTTCATCTATCTCAATAACTAACTGTGTTGTTCTTTTACAGATATTGCAATGGCGGATCAACAAAATCCACAACACCCTCCGGAAGAGAAGATACCTCAAGAAGAGGAAATCATAAACGACGAAGCAGATGCTGCCTTGGTTGACCCTGACCATGGCACCGAGATGGAGGCCAACAATCACTACCTGGACCCGACGCTCTTCAGACCCAACCCTAACCACCAGGTTATACTGGATATCCTCATGGGCCATCCTATTCGTGAGGCCCTCAACCGCACTACCGACGTCCCGTTGATCTACGTTCTTCAAGTTTGGTTCACGGCCCAGGTCCGCACGGCCGGTACTTCATAGACGATTACGGCAATGATAGACAACCATCCGTTCACCCTGACGCCTGACTCCTTTCGCCGCCTCCTTTCTCTTCCGACTGCCGACGCCGCAGGACATGAACGGTACGATCCTACCGTTAATGATGACACGCTATGCGCACAAATCCGCATGCTCGGCTACAACCATGATCTTCCCAGACCTTCAGCGTTCAACCGGAAATACCTAGCCCCCATCTGGTACACCTTGTTTACGATTCTGAACAGGTGTCTATCCTCTAGATGGAAAGGTATAGATCAGTGCACCGGTTACTTTCTACGCCTAGTTCACGCCGTCTGCTACAACCGCCATGTCGACTTCGCCATGATCATCTGGCGTGAACTTGTTACCACCATCCGACACATCGGAGGCACGAAACAGAAGAAGTTCCTCCCGTACCCGCGTTTCCTATCGTTAGCAGTGCGTCAACACATGGACGCTAATCCAGCGATACCCAGACGTGCTGCACATCCGGTATGCCCTATCCGCCATCTTCAGTTCATGGTTATCCGCAACCCATCCAATGCGGTAGCCATGCCCATCCCTGAAGCCCTATTAGCCGTCGCTGATCCCAATGCACCAGGGGTAGTTGCTTACAGGGGAGAGTTAGGTAATCCCATGGTCCCACCAGAGACGGAGGGACCTGCCCAGGGAGATAGACCCGAGGGACATGAGGGTCCGAGGATGAGAGGTGGAAGGGCCCGACAAGCAGGTGATGTCGGGCGGGGTGTGTTAGCTGTGAAAGGAAGGGGAGCGAGTGTAGGCGGTGCAGCGGGATCGCGACCCGGTTCCAGCCAACCCCAATCTAGACCCGCACTTCATCGTTCGACCGAACCATATATTACCGAACCCCCTTCCCCACCTCACCATGTTGAAGACGTGGTTTTTGACTCCACGGACTCCGATACCGACCGTTCCATACGCCTGAAACAAATACCTCACGGTATCGGACCTAACCCAGATTTCACTGTTGGAATCCCTCTTGACTCACCTCCTCATACTGGAACCGGACCTATTATTAGGACATCTGAGGGAGAACAAGTAGAGGAATTAGATCATGCGAGGCGGAGAGAACTGCGTTCAAAGTTGAACCAGGAAAGAACGAGCCGTAAAGAAAAAGAGGCTCATGAGCGACCCCAAACGAGTGACATCCGGGTAGCCACATCTGCTATCTCGTCTCATTTGTTGGGACGGTGTGACACCCCAAAATAGGGTCAACAAAAACTTCCATAAAACGGAAGAGTGATATATAATGCCATTGCACGAGCTCACAAAAGAGGGGGATTACACATGCCGGTTTACAAACAAAGTGTAATATCTACAACTAATTGACAACCGACTAATCTAATCTCTACTATAGAAATAAGATTTACAAAAAGTGTCATCGTTAGGCTAACTTTGATCTTCTATCTTTAGCATCTCAAATGTATCCCCACGCTCACATATCCCCAACTATGCCTTCTTAGGGACGGCACCACTAGAACCTGTGACACACACATCAGACACAGAACAAGTGTTAGGCATGGAATGCCTAATGAGTTAAACATATAGTAAAACATGCAGTTATGTCATATAAGAGATATTAATTTGGTCATTCACAAATCGGACTCTATGGGAAGACCCCAAACATCAACTCAAGTTACATCATATTTGAAGATATACCTTAGCGTCTACCTCCAAGGTAACGCCTCAAGGCCCGGCACATCGGGACTACCTATATGGTATTAATCCCGAAAGCGTGGATCGATACACAAACCTCCAAGGTAAGTGCCCAAGATTATATCTTCCTAATGCCTACTTAGAGACTCCTCCAATTTGTGAATACCAACAAACAACTACTCCAAGCAGTTCATAAATCCAATCATTAACTTCATCAAAAGACAGTCCAACTATCTCATTAAGCACATGATTTCTACATACAAGAAATCCTCCACTTATCCACATACATATAAGTGATATCATGAGTTCATCATTTAGCATGGCAACACATACTAAATTAGCATATTAAGTCACTTCTATTATAATCATAATTTCTTCATTAAGACATAGCTTAATCCATTAAGCTCCAAACCCTAATATTTAGGTTTGACCAATTTCACATGATCACCATCATAAAAGATACAATTCCAAATAGAATAAAATACCACATCACCTTTATCTTACCATTGAGCCCCTTAAATTTCCTCTTTAGAGAAATAAGAGCTTATTGGCTCAAAGTATACTTCAAGGCAAACTTGTTAGAAATAAATGAAATGATAGAGTAAATTATGTAACAAGTATACCTTTAAATCAAAGTTACTCACCTTAAAGCTCCAAATATGGAAACCCTAGAAATGGAAACCCTTGCTCTTGTCCACATCTAGCTAGTATCACTTGTAGTTGAGATTGATTACCTAATACCCACCATAAATGTTCATCAACACTTCCCAACAACTAACAATTTATGAAAGGGAGTAATAATAACGAAACCCTACCTTTTTGGAAGAAGAAATCGGCTGCCAAAATGTTCTAAGTTCGTGAAATAAGCTAGAAACCCGTAACTCTCCTTTTTATACCAAAACAGGTCGGCGGCGATTGTGACATGGCGATAGTGACACTGTCACTATCGCCGGGGCACTCTCGCTTAACTCCCCCAAACTCTCGGTACCAAACCCGCGATTGTGACCATGCGATAGTGACACTGTCACTATCGCCTAAGGCATACTCGCCTGAAACCCAAATGCCTGCAAGATCGAACTTGCGGTACAAAATCGGCGATTGTGACACCCGCGATAGTGACACGGGCACTCTCGCCGGTCACTATCGCCTAAAGGGTACCAAGTCTCATTTTATCCCCTTTTCAGCCCTTGAAATAGATTCTAACGAGGTACGATCTATGCTATATCAATAAAATACTTGAAGATGCAAAACAATTACATAACTACTCATAACGAAAATCGGGGTGTTACAATTCTCCCCAACTTGAACAAAATTTCGTCCTCGAAATTTAAGATTGTACGGATATCGACGTCTTATGTCCTCTTCCGGTTCCCATTGCACTATTAACAAAGACATCTCTTTACCACTTCGTAACCTCTTAACTGACCTTTCGAAGATTGCCTCTGGTTCTTCCACACCACAATTCTTCTTTTTCCATTCTTACTTTAGTAAACGAGATCACATCGTATCAACATGAAATATTTTGTACATCTTTTCCCCTTTAAGTCTTACATACTTAATCACAATTAAAAGTCCAGGAAAAACCAGAATTCATCTTTTCATATTTTCTGAACCTTACCTCTTTCGTTAGTATCCACTCCCCAACTTGGATTTACAAACCTCCTTAGAGTAATGGTTCATCATCAAATCTTTACCCGACTATTTCTTGGTCTACCATACCGACATTAATCGCAAATCGATATCCGGGTCTCAAAAGAATTTTACCATCTACTACTTGAAAACCTACACTCGCCTTAAATTGAGCATACTTACTACTATTGAATACTTCAATAATTACGACAGACCTTTGTTACATCCACGACTCACACGTTTCTTTAGTACAAAGGGTTACCATTTCCTCCCACCACTATCGCATTATGCGACCATAATACAAACAAATACTAAAGTGTTGTACAACAAGGGTGAAAATTCTATTGAACCTGTAGTTTAAATACATTCTTAGGTCCGATCTTTTTATCATTACTTCCCACGCTAGTATGGAGTGTTATTCTCCAAACATTACTTGTCTCTTTCTCTCAACTTTTCCACACACTGATAACATTTTCTCATTACTATACATACAACACAGTTGTACCAAAATTCTACTCAAGACAATCAACTAAGAAATCTTGAAACGACATACCGTGCCAAGGTACTACACACTCTTTAACCTGCAACTAATACTTCCTCGGACAATCTTTCACATATAAGAAGCAACTCTCATTCCTCAAGGATTTTACATCTATTTCACCACAATTTGACTAACACCCTCCTCATCTTTATTAAACTTCCTATGATTCAAAATCATAAACTTACTTAGCAATTCACACAACTATCATCTCTTTGGATAAAAATCCACTACCTTTCCGCCACCTTATTTCGACATTAGCCATATTACTACGCCATCTCGCAACCACATACCCCAAAAACTTTATTGATAGCTAGTACTCGTTATCTGGAATCCCCGAAAAGACTTTCATTTGAAGTTTCTTCCTTCTAGCCTCACATTACACATTAGTTGATACCTTTAAATCGGAAATTTATCCCACTACTCGTCCGTACATTCTACAACTATAACATTTCACAGCAGACTAGGTCTCTCATGATTATTCATACATAAATCAACTTACCTTCATGTTCTTCCGCATATTTAACTGAGTCTATTTTGTTACGTTATCTCTCCCCAACTTCAGTTGGACCACAACTCACGATTTTCTAATTAACTCATACCTACTCGTTACTTTCTAATTCTTGGTGATTCCAAACCTTTACATAAACCGGACATACTCTTTCACAGATCACACAATCTATGTACTCCTTTCGTTCGTCTCAATTACTTCAGTCCTTACTAATCATCCACTTTGTAAATAAGGCACTTATTTAAAACCACAGTGTTTCAATATTCTAACATCTTTACAAGGTGGTCCTTTAACTTTTAATCTTCTGATTCCAGGCTTAATACTCATACATGACCTCAGAAAATAATTGTATTTATATCATGTAAACTTCAATCATAATACAATTTATATAATTCCAACCCCAAGCCTACGTCGGGCTTATTTAAACCAGGCGAATACTCCTAATACTCAACCGAGTCCAAAACCAAGCCTTCCGCTCAAGGATCCAAAGATTATTTATCAACATCTACTCATGCAATTAAATACATCTAACTCACATCATGCAACGCACGCTCCGAGGCGTGATAATCTTACAATCCCTTCATTGCTACTTTTCCAATGAAGTCAATCCATATATGTATCTATAGGTACACGTGTATACAACCTCTTTTATACCCAACAATAGATATTTACCTTACTAGAGTTCATTAGTACCCTAGGTACTAGGAATACACGATCACTATAACTTCTGATTTAATCTTAGAATATTTTTCTTTCTATCTCACCACACTACTCATAGCGAGTTACTAATTTCATCACCTTAATGACTACTAATCCTTCCTCCGGACGCAACCGTCCTTTGGCAATTATATTTCTAATTATCAAATAAGGGTACAGATCTTCTTACAATCGACACTAAAGTTTACTTTCGATCCCCTCACTATTCACCTCTCCTTTTGAACGCAAATACTAAGACTATAAACATTCTCCCATGATTTATCTCACACCTCTCCACTCTTGGAGTTCTTTCTTAGTTTAATATGTAATACTCTACGATCTAGTGAGTTCATAGCCTTCATGCATGGCAACGTGATAAATAAATCCTTTCACACATTTTCTCATCTTAACGGACGATGCTTGAAACAACTTGGGCACATATGACCCTAACATCCTCATAACTTTAGTGTACTGCACAGCGATCTTGAGAACCTTTTGCATACAACTTTACTCGTAATAGAAGGCTGCTTACTCGAACAATGTCAATCGTTTTACTCACCCCACTTGTAACACCCTCGAATTTAGAAAGAGCAACTAAATTAAAATTTCCAATAATACATCCGAAACCATATGTAAAATACCTCAAATTACAAACTATGGTTATCTCCAAACAACGTCTACTACTCAAGTCTCATTCCCAAACCTAAACCCGCTTTAGACATCACTTAATCCAAATACAAGTGCTATTTCCCAAGGGTAAATGCGGAAATATAACTTAAGCTATTCACCTCTCATGCACCTTACTAGCACTCGCCACTTCACAATGTAAACATTAAAACGTGAATACCGAGGTCCAACCCCGAGATACCCAACCGACCATTACCAACGACTGACTAACATGCCTATGAATCCAATACAATATAGTCTACTATTTTCATGCCTATCCTGGAATGACTCACTCACCCAAGCATGTAAATATTCAAACGTGCAATAAATGCAAAATGGTGCAATAAAAGCAACCCATCAACAAGACTCTACACCGAGCCCGTTAAGCCGGACAAATGTCCCCAAGACTTACTCACAATCAAAACCAAGCAAAATGCTCCAAGCTTGTTAAACCCATACGTCGGTCAAAATACATTTAAACTTTGTTTAGGCAAGCTATATTTCAAAATCACCATTAACCCCAAAACTCATCACGGGTTAAACAAAAAGGGTTTTCCCAAAGGATTCACACCTTTATAATTCTCAAAATGACACGGCTATTGTGACAACTCACCCCACTTATCATTATCACTCTACTTCCGACTAGTGGTCGTCCTATTGACCTTGTAACACTTGCTATCCATGCGTTCCACGACCCACTTACTCAATCATTTCATATTATTTTCTTTTTAATCAATCACCTTTCATTCTATCTCTACACATCTCCATCCACCTATTTAAGGTTGCCTTATCGGCTTTCATGAGTCCTACCAGTTCCAGGTTGTCTTCCCAACCTCCAATCATTTACTGATCTTATCTCCAAAGAATTGAAGAACCTTGGTGGCATACTCACCATCGTTCTATTTTAACACAAAGAGATAGACATAAAGTGGTTATACTAGTATAAACATGCAAAACGTACTTTACCGATCATTAGTCACTGTGACAATTTAGAAACAAGTATGCTCGTGTAACTCATGTTCATAATAACAGTAGCTAATTGAAATTGCGAACATACTTTACATGAGAATTCTCGTTGCTATTGCTACAGTACTAAATTCATGTATTTCCGTCGACTCTAAGACTATCCCGTCTTAGTACTTCTACCCAAATCTTGCAAGTCATAACTTAATTCATCACAGCTTAAGTCTAAGTATCTCCTCAGCATACTTAGTTCACTTAAACTAATGCTCTGATACCAACTTGTGACACCCCAAAATAGGGTCAACAAAAACTTCCATAAAACGGAAGAGTGATATATAATGCCATTGCACGAGCTCACAAAAGAGGGGGATTACACATGCCGGTTTACAAACAAAGTGTAATATCTACAACTAATTGACAACCGACTAATCTAATCTCTACTATAGAAATAAGATTTACAAAAAGTGTCATCGTTAGGCTAACTTTGATCTTCTATCTTTAGCATCTCAAATGTATCCCCACGCTCACATATCCCCAACTATGCCTTCTTAGGGATGGCACCACTAGAACCTGTGACACACACATCAGACACAGAACAAGTGTTAGGCATGGAATGCCTAGTGAGTTAAACATATAGTAAAACATGCAGTTATGTCATATAAGAGATATTAATTTGGTCATTCACAAATCGGACTCTATGGGAAGACCCCAAACATCAACTCAAGTTACATCATATTTGAAGATATACCTTAGCGTCTACCTCCAAGGTAACGCCTCAAGGCCCGGCACATCGGGACTACCTATATGGTATTAATCCCGAAAGCGTGGATCGATACACAAACCTCCAAGGTAAGTGCCCAAGATTATATCTTCCTAATGCCTACTTAGAGACTCCTCCAATTTGTGAATACCAACAAACAACTACTCCAAGCAGTTCATAAATCCAATCATTAACTTCATCAAAAGACAGTCCAACTATCTCATTAAGCACATGATTTCTACATACAAGAAATCCTCCACTTATCCACATACATATAAGTGATATCATGAGTTCATCATTTAGCATGGCAACACATACTAAATTAGCATATTAAGTCACTTCTATTATAATCATAATTTCTTCATTAAGACATAGCTTAATCCATTAAGCTCCAAACCCTAATATTTAGGTTTGACCAATTTCACATGATCACCATCATAAAAGATACAATTCCAAATAGAATAAAATACCACATCACCTTTATCTTACCATTGAGCCCCTTAAATTTCCTCTTTAGAGAAATAAGAGCTTATTGGCTCAAAGTATACTTCAAGGCAAACTTGTTAGAAATAAATGAAATGATAGAGTAAATTATGTAACAAGTATACCTTTAAATCAAAGTTACTCACCTTAAAGCTCCAAATATGGAAACCCTAGAAATGGAAACCCTTGCTCTTGTCCACATCTAGCTAGTATCACTTGTAGTTGAGATTGATTACCTAATACCCACCATAAATGTTCATCAACACTTCCCAACAACTAACAATTTATGAAAGGGAGTAATAATAACAAAACCCTACCTTTTTGGAAGAAGAAATCGGCTGCCAAAATGTTCTAAGTTCGTGAAATAAGCTAGAAACCCGTAACTCTCCTTTTTATACCAAAACAGGTCGGCGGCGATTGTGACATGGCGATAGTGACACTGTCACTATCGCCGGGGCACTCTCGCTTAACTCCCCCAAACTCTCGGTACCAAACCCGCGATTGTGACCATGCGATAGTGACACTGTCACTATCGCCTAAGGCATACTCGCCTGAAACCCAAATGCCTGCAAGATCGAACTTGCGGTACAAAATCGGCGATTGTGACACCCGCGATAGTGACATGGGCACTCTCGCCGGTCACTATCGCCTAAAGGGTACCAAGTCTCATTTGATCCCCTTTTCAGCCCTTGAAATAGATTCTAACGAGGTACGATCTATGCTATATCAATAAAATACTTGAAGATGCAAAACAATTACATAACTACTCATAACGAAAATCGGGGTGTTACAGACGGGGTATTGAAGAAGCCTCCGTGGACCCAGTGGAGCAAATGCACGACCCCCTCAGCCACTCATCCGTCTCTCAAAAGACGGATGTTTCAGTCTAACACGGGGAAATAGCACAACTTCCACCGGTCTCTCACTCGGAGAGTACTGGTGTTGAAACAAGAGACCAGCAACCCCCGGTCTCGACTTCTTTCCGTGTACCATCGAGTCTAGATCCACTTGTTATTGAAGATTATTTGACTAGGACACTTGATGCGAAACAACACCAAGTCACGGCTCTTAGTGACCCGACCGGAACGTCTGTAGTGTCTCCGTCTGCCGGAACACGAGGATTGGACGGAAATCCTTCCACAACTATCATCTCGCCAACTGTGAACGTAGGTGGCTCTACCCCCGTGGTAGAAGCCTCAACGGGTAACCTAAGTGGTCCCAGAGTTAGTAACCCAGACTTTGTGTCACCAGGGTCCCTGGACAGCACCCTTAAGGCTTTCCGCCAGGATATGGAGCAACAGATGCAGCAACATGTAGCCGCTGAACTTGCCAAAAGCTATGCGTGCAATCAAAGGTAAAGGCCACCTCGTCGAAACTGAGACCGTCCCTGTACCTCCACCGATTCAACCGCAACCTATCTATTCGGTGGACACCCTGAAGACGATGCTATTGGCCCAACTGCTCCAGGAATCAGATACAACCGCCTCTACTGAAGCAGACCTGATCTCAGTTCTCCGATCACAGGTCACTGCTCCATCTTCATCTATTACCACTCGCTTAGACGCCATTGACTCGACTCTCAAGGACTACAACCTAGCGCTCACAACGCTGTCCGAGAGAGTCCGCTCACTCGAAGATAGCTGCAAGAGTCAAGCAGGCGGTCTGAAGCGGAAACACGATGACTAGGATGATCCTGATCACCGTGAGGGGGAGAAAAGACAACGTCTGACCGAGACCGCCTCCCTGATTCAGACGGAAGCTACAACTGTGGTTCATCAGGAACCCCCAACTGCGGCAGCTACAACAGAAGCACCTGAAGCCGAGTTGCCTTTAGCAGACATGGTTATAGACATGGAGATCTCAGATGAGGAAGACCCGACGGTTGAAAAGCCCGAGGGTTCAACACAGGAACTGATTGATTTTGACTCATCAGACATACCGATTCTGGACATGATAGATCCAGATTGTGAAGCCAACCCGGAGACCGAAGATGCATGGTACGAAAAAGCCGCCAGTGCCGTAAATCTCCAGGTAAATTTGGTCTTCCCCACTGATGAGGACGACAACATTGATTATGATCAGTTCCTGCTCCAAATTTTGTATGGAACATCCCTCGTTTACTATGCTCAACCCGCCGAAACATCATCAACAAGACCCGAGTCTACTACTTCCGATCTTCCGACAACTGCTCCTCCCACGACAGCTTCTGATCTTCCTCCCCCTCCTCAACAGCAACAAATCCGTTGGGAGAAGATCATGGTACTTATCCCTCATTTGGAGGAATCTCTGAAAAAGCTGTTCGTCCACAAGCTTCGCCCGATCGAGCCGACCTTCTGTCTGGGTATTTACAACCTTAGCCCATAATTTCAACGCCGATATATCAGCACAATGCAGCGGTGTCTTCCAGTCAACCAGGTCAGAACCAAACTTCGGATCATAAAGGTAATCAGTATCTATTCAAGACGCATTATGAGGATCGTCTACCCAGTTTTCATTGTTCGACGTGAAGATGGGAACGAATGGAAATTTTCAGAAACTGACTTCAAGAACCTCCGACCGCTCGACTTTCTGGTTATTCTGAAAGACTTACGTACAAGAACCATCCGACCGCTAGAGATTACAAAGGCGCTCGAAGCTGTTCGTCGATACCTGGTCCGCACCATCATGATGTCTTATCTAACGGACTTCCAAATGGGTATCGAGAACAAGGCGAAAAAGGTAAACCTGATCAAGCCGAATCTGAAAGCGCCTGAGTTAAACATGTATCCCGAGAACGCTATGCTTCTAGAACCAGAATTCGGGATTGTTTACCTCAACGAGCAAAAAGAGAAGAAGTTCATGCGCTTCAGTCAGGTGGAAAGATTTTGTGACGGCACACTCCTAAAGGTCAGAGATGCTCTTCGAAAGATTATTCAGCACGAGTCTGAAAATCCAAGGTATTCTTATGTTCCGAATCCGAATGAAGTAACTACTCGGAATGCCTTGGAAATAATTGAAGATCGCATCGACTATCGCCGCGCCATCAGATTGTTCGAGGTACACTTCACGCTTCGCAAAAGATATGTCTTCAACTGGAGAGATCTAGAGCGCCAACTCGAACTTCAAATCAAAGGGGGAGATTGTTAGGGCAGGTTTTATAGTTGATTTAAAGTTTAAGGGTTGAATTGTATTTGTTTAAATTAGAGCTTATTAGTGAACGGGCCGTGGGCTTGTTAACCATGGGCCCGATGTATTTAATGTGTGATTAGCTTGGAAAAACAAGCTAATCATCCTTTTACTTTCTAAACTCTTATTGTCAATTCTCTCTGAAAGTTAATGAAATGGATAACAGTTGGAAATCATTGTTCTTATTGATTCATCTATTCGATTTCTATATTGTTGCACGGACCTGGATTTATCATTTTAAAATTTTAATTATTCTTTTATAACGACGGTTATTTAATATAATAATTGTGTTTATTGATTTAATTAATTTCTTAAGCTTACATGATTCAAATATTATATGAATTTATTTTCCTAAGATAGCTAACAAATTAAGGAGAATCCTCCATTGATGCCATACAATTTTTTGAGAGTTTTGAATTATTTTAAATAAAAAATATAGCATTAAATGTGTTTAACCTTTCATTTCCTATATTTATTTTTTATTGATTTTAACTCAAATTTATTTATTTATTAAATTAAACCAAATTTTAATAAAACTCACATTCACTAAAATTTTAAAATTTTAATTATTATTTTATAACGACGGTTATTTAATATAATAATTGTGTTTATTGATTTAATTTATTTCTTAAGCTTACATGATTCAAATATTATATGAATTTATTTTATTTAGATAGCTAACAATCAATATATATATATATATATATATATATATATATATATATAAAGGAGAATGTAGATGAGAGAATTAAAGAGAAGCCTCCATTGAGGCCATACAATTTTTGAGAGTTTTGAATTATTTTAAATAAAAAATATAGCATTAAATGTGTTTAACCTTTCATTTTCTATATCTATTTTTTTATTGATTTTAACTCAAATTTATTATTTATTTAATTAAACCAAATTTTAATAAAACTCACATTCCGTAAAATTTTAAAATTTTAATTATTATTTTATAACGACGGTTATTTAATATAATAATTGTGTTTATTGATTTAATTTATTTCTTAAACTTACATGATTCAAATATTATATGAATTTATTTTATTAAGATAACTAACATGTAGATGAGAGAATTAAGTAGAAGCCTCCATTGAGGCCATACAATTTTTTGAGAGTTTTCAATTATTTTAAATAAAAAATATAGCATTAAATGTGTTTAACCTTTCATTTCCTATATATATTTTTTATTGATTTTAGCTCAAATTTATTTATTTATTTAATAAAACCAAATTTTAATAAAACTCACATTCCCTAAAATTTTAAAATTTTAATTATTATTTTATAACGACGGTTATTTAATATAATAATTGTGTTTATTGATTTAATTTATTTCTTAAGCTTACATGATTCAAATATTATATGAATTTATTTTATTAAGATAGCTAATAATGCTTATAAATCAATTACCTATTTTAATAAGTTTTATAAACATATTTTTTTCTTTTAGTAGACTAACAATGCATATAAATCAAATGCTTATATCAATATATATATATATATATATATATATATATATATATATATATATATATAAAGGAGAATATAGATGAGAGAATTAAAGAGAAACCTCCATTGAGGCCATACAAATTTTTGAGAGTTTTGAAATATTTTAAATAAAAAATATAACATTAAATGTGTTTAACCTTTCATTTCCTATTTTTATTTTTTATTGATTTTAACTCAAATTTATTTATTTATTTAATTAAACCAAATTTTAATAAAACTCACATTCACTAAAATTTTAAAATTTTAATTATTATTTTATAACGACGGTTATTTAATATAATAATTGGGTTTATTGATTTAATTAATTTCTTAAGCTTACATGATTCAAATATTATATGAATTTATTTTCTTAAGATAGCTAACAATCATCAATATATATATAAAGGAGAATGTAGATGAGAGAATTAAGGAGAATCCTCCATTGATGTCATACAATTTTTTGAGAGTTTTGAATTATTTTAAATAAAAAACATAGCATTAAATGTGTTTAACCTTTCATTTCCTATATTTATTTTTTATTGATTTTAACTCAAATTTATTTATTTATTTAATTAAAACAAATTTTAATAAAACCCACATTCACTAAAATTTTAAAACTTTAATTATTATTTTATAACGACGGTTATTTAATATAATAATTGTGTTTATTGATTTAATTTATTTCTTAAGCTTACATGATTCAAATATTATATGAATTTATTTTATTAAGATAGCTAACGTGTAGATGAGAGAATTAAGTAGAAGCCTCCATTGAGGCCATACAATTTTTTGAGAGTTTTGAATTATTTTAAATAAAAAATATAGCATTAAATATGTTTAACCTTTCATTTCCTATATTTATTTTTTATTGATTTTAGCTCAAATTTATTTATTTATTTAATTAAACCACATTTTAATAAAACTCACATTCCCTAAAATTTTAAAATTTTAATTATTATTTTATAACGACGGTTATTTAATATAATAATTGTGGTTATTGATTTAATTTATTTCTTAAGGTTACATGATTCAAATATTATATGAATTTATTTTATTAAGATAGCTAACAATGCTTATAAATCAATTACTTATTTTAATAAGTTTTATGAACATATTTTTTTCTTTTAGTAGGCTAACAATGCATATAAATCAAATGCTTATAATATATGAACATATTCTTTTATCTTTTAATAGGCTAACAATGCTTATAAATCAAATTTTTTTAATATGGTATGTTTTTGTTTATTTACATTTTTTTGGATAAGCTAACAATAATTATTATTTTATGATGATGGTTATTTTACTATAATAGTTGTGTTTATTGATTTAATGTATTTCGTAAACTTATATGAGTAAAATATCATGGATTTATTTTATTAAGATAGATAACAATGTTTATAAATCAATTACTTATTTTAATAGGTTATATGAACTTATTTTTTTCTTTTAGTAGGCTAACAATGCTTTTAAATCAAATGCTTATAATATATGAACTTATTTATTTTATCTTTTAATAGACTAACAATGCTTATAAATCAAAAATATTTTTAATATGGTATGTTTTTATTTATTTACATTTTTTTTGATAACGTAACAAAATACTTATAAAGCAAAACTTATTTAATAGAGTATATATATATATTTTTAATAAGTTACCAATGATTATAAATCAAAACTTTAAATTGTTTTATTTTCTTAGTAGGATCTATACCAACGTTTATATTTTTTTTTCTCTTAGTAAGCTAACAAACCAAAAGGTTCGAAGAAGGATAATGAGTGAAGATTTGCCCCAGTCAAGTCGTCGACAATACTTATAAATCAATACTTATTTTAATAATTTATATTTTTTTGTTTTTTTACTAAGATAACAACTGCTTATAAATCAATTTTTTTAATAAATTATTATTATTATTTTATAATAATGGTTATTTTATTATAATTATTGAGTTTATTGATTTATTTTTACTTCATAAGCTTACTTGAATTAAATTTTATATGAACTTATTTTAATAAGATAGATAACAATGATTATAAATCAAATACTTATTTTAATAGACTATTTTTTATTTTATTTTTTTCTTTTAGTAAGCTAAAAATGTTCATAAATCAATTTTTAATATGGTATATTTTTATTTGGGAAATTAATTAAAATACCCAAAGTCAAACCAACTGTTACCAAAATACCCTAAAATTTTTCAATTTTGCAAAAATACCCAAAATACCCGCGATGGGGTCCCGCGATCGCGGGATACGCTGACGTGGCACGTATTTTGGGCACAAATGCCCCGCGAAGCCCCTAAACTTTGGCCGCGGTGCACTTTTGGTCCCTGCCCGCGATCGCAGCCCGCGATGGACCAAAATTTACAGTTTGGTCCCTGAAAATTTCAACTTTTGGTCCCTGAAAATTTACACTTTCAGCCCCTATACTTAGACGAATCTTGATGCTTTTACTGTTTTTTTCCACAATTATTGCAATTTAAAGACCGATTTGTGGTTGAAATTCAATTGCATGTTTCAATCAATGTTAAATCAATGTTTTTGGAATATCAGTTTGTGGATGAAATGAGAGATTGGTTTTCTGATATGTTGGTTGTTTCATTCATAAATAGACGTAAAATTCAAGCCATAATTCTCACACAACGATTTCATTGTTGCAATATTTCTTTCTGCAATATTTTGTGTTTGAGATACTACTGAAAAAATGAGTTCATCTGTTGCAAAAGCTAAGCTATATTTCTGTTTTGATGGTGAATGGGTGCAAGATAACAATGAGTGGAATTTTGCTTATAAATCTAAGCATGGTGTAAAAGTGTCAGTAAACTATACTTATCAGAAGTTTGTTGCATACGCCATGCAAAAATGTGGAATCAACTCTTCTGATATTTGCAAGTTAGTGTTTAAAAATGGCGATGGGTCATTTGTGGATTTATCCAACGATGGGGATATCTCTACTTTTATGCACCTTGCAGTCGATTCAGAAAGACCCCTATTACTCTTTGTGTATCTCGGCGTATCCGACGGTGACGACGACGGTGACGAGGAGGGTGATGACGACGAAGACCTCCAAATAGAGCAGTCTGATTCTCAACAACAACAACCACCACCACCATCACCACAACCACACGAATGGCGTACTGCTGGAGTTGCTGATGACGAAACCCACGTTTTCAGAACGGGTAATTCTGAAATAGACAGATCAGACACCGATAATGATGATCACGAAGAATATACCCCTAGTAGAAAATCATGTAGTCAGATAAATGACTTTTTTGATATGCCCCCTATTCTTCCAGACTCCCATACCCAGACACAAAGCTACGAACCTACACCTTATATTCGTAGCGAAAGTTTAACAGCAGGTCAGATATTCGATTCGAAGGATCTCTTAGCAAGTCAGATCGGACTCAAGTTCTTGGAAGAGGGTTTCCAAAGTCGCGTGCGGGCATCTGACAAAATCAAATACGTAGTTGAATGTGCTAGAGAAAAGTGTGAGTGGAGGTTGTACGCGATTCACATGGGTCCCAAAGGAGGGGCGATAATGATTAGAAAGTTGCACGACGTACACTCTTCTGTTAGTTCATCTATCTCCTTTTCCTTTTTTGCTATGGCGACCTCGATTTGAGGTGGCATTTTTTCAGGAGTAGACTTAGGGTTTGATGACGATGCCATTTGTGGATGAAATGAGAGAAGAGAGAAATCAATTCAAAGAAAGAAAGCAAGAGAGAAATCAAGAAAGAAAGCAAGAGGAAGTGTGAATTGTGAATTGCATACTACTGATATTTATGGATGAAATCTCAAACATGCAAATGAATTTCAACCACAAATCGGTCTTCAAAGTACAATAATTGTGGAAAAAAACAGTAAAAGCATGCAAGATTCGTCTAAGTACAGGGGCTGAAAGTGTAAATTTTCAGGGACCAAAAGTGTAAATTTTCAGGGACCAAAAGTGTAAATTTTGGTCCATCGCGGGCCATCGCGGGCTGCGATCGCGGGCAGGGACCAAAAGTGCACCGCGACCAAAGTTGAGGGGCTTCGCGGGGCATTTAGGGCCAAAATACGTGCCACGTCAGCCCTAGCCCGCGATCGCGGGATCCATCGCGGGTATTTTGGGTATTTTTGCAAAATGAATTTTTTTTTGGGTATTTTGGTAACAGTTGGTCAAACTTTGGGTATTTTAATTAATTTCCCTTTTTATTTTATTTACATTTTTTTGGATAAACTAACAATACTTAAAAATCAAAACTTATTTAATAAATTATATTTTTTTTATTTGATTTTCTGTTTTTCTTAGTAAGTTAACAATGATTATAAATGAAAACTTTTAAATTGTTTTATTTTCTTAGTAAAATACCACTGTTTATATACCTTAGTTTAGTAAGCTAACAATACTTTTTTTAGTAAGATAATAACCGCTTATAAATCAATAATCTATATATATATAAGGAAAATCAAGAAGAAGTGATGTGGCACACTCTAAAGGCTAGAAACTCCTTTATCTTTTTTCTCATTTTTTCAAAATTTTAAAATACTAATAAGATAAAGACTTCTATGTCCTCATATGTAAATGATATTTTCATTAAAGGTATGGGGTATTTTTGTATTGTTACATGCACATTGAAATTTATGTTAGTTAACTATTCATTTTCTCTTCTTTATGTTACTTAACTATTCATTTTCCCTTCTTTATGTTAATTAATTAGTCATTTTCTCTTATTTATTCTACCTTGTGGTTCTTCATTTTTAGTTGACTACTTAATGGTTTGGTTTGTTGTCAAACAACTTTTCTCTCAAACTTTCTCTCATTATCTAAGGTATGGACTTATGTTTATTGCTAAATTATATGGTGTTATGTGTACTTTATATGTTTTTTGTTGTTGTTTTTTTTTGGGTAGAAAGTGTCACAAACGAAAGAAAAAACAAACGAGATATTGTTTGAATGAGTCATGAAGATTGTTGAACATATCAAGAACATGAAAGTTTCATGGACAATATACACTTATATTATTAAATGTAAGTCATTTAGTCTACTACAATTTCAATCTCAATCTCAATCTCAATCTCAATTGATTTTTGTTTGTTTTGTAATCATCATTTATTATTATCCTAATTCTCATTTCTAATTTTTTTCTCGCAAGAGTCATCACAATGCTAATAGAACATTTGGATATTGTTTATTTTGATATGACGTTACTAGCAAACTACAATTTTAGTTTCGATTTTTAAGTTGTTGTTTAGTAAAAAAATTGTTGCATTTGAGAATTTAAGGTTTTAAGAAAGTATAAACAGTGGTTAATCGATTGATACTCTTCAGATTTTGTCTTTACGACCTTCAACTATTTTTAATGATGATTAAAATTAGATTAACCGATTTTAAGGAATTTAGTTCCTTGCTTTATACAATTTCACAATGCCAATGATGAATGTATGCAATACTCTAATGAGATGGATACTATTTTCATCAATGTATACAGAATAGGGTTCTAAATGATCTGATGAATGAAGATGTTAAATTTTCTTTACTCAAGAAAAGTGAAAATATATAATATGTCCGATAATTCTTTGTAACGATGTCCAAGTGACATATGTATCAATGAAAAACTTAACTATGGTTTCATAATTTATGAAATTATTGAAAAAAGAAAAAAGAAAAGTAAGACGTCAAACTTATGTCATTTTTGTATTAATTTTTTTAATTAAATGTATGTTATATAATAGATATTTTTACACTATGGTTGTTATCAATAACTTTCATTACACATCTGATATACTTTATAACCCTATTAATTAAAAGGCTCAGAACAATCTTTATATACTAAATTGAAAATAATAATGTTCATCTACACTCAATTTCATCGTCAAAGATATTGTATATGGACTTGCAACATAGCCTAAATTTATAAAAATAATCAATTAAACTAACTTATGCATTTTTTTAACATGAATTTTGGCAATCGTGCAACGCGCGATACCAAACACTAATTTTTTAGTAAAGTATATTAATCTTTACAATAATATTTGTATTCACCGCGCAAGGCGCGGTGCTGTTACCTAGTGTAAATATAACAAACAATGACGTCATGCTACATATTATTTAATCTGCTAGATTCTTGATGTTATAACGTAATTGGTGATTGTTCTTGCAAATAGATTTAATGGCTGCCAATTATCTTCGTCATCAATCTTGGAGAAACATTTGCTTAGCATTTCCTCATTCACGAGCTCTAGTTTTGATGGTGACCACTGTCAATGAATTCGATCAATAGAATGTTGTTACATGCACTCGCCAAAGAACTATTCTTTTGACGTAATTTTGGTCATTTGTTTATTGATTTGTATTTTATGACATGTCAAGTGTTAGAATTGAAGAGTTGATCAATCGATAAGTAGATGAAAGAGTCGAGAGGCTAGAATCGGCATCAGCTTTTCATATATGAGAGAATGATTACAAAAGAGATTAACCTAATTCTGAAACATAAGAGACCTATATATACGGCTAAGTTACAGGTAATTACAGAATAGACCTTGTACTTTACATATATACAATAATAACTCTAACACCCCCCTCAAACTCAAGTAGGGGAAGAATGAGCTAAATTGAGTTTGGAAACAAGAGCCCGAAAACGCCCTGGAAGATGAGCTTTGGTGAAGATGTTAGCGGTCTGATCAATGGTTGAGATTGGAAGAAGTTGAACCGTCTTGCGAAGAACATGTTGACGAGTGAAATGACAGTCAATCTCGATGTGCTTTGTACGCTCATGAAATACATCATTGTGAGCAATCTGAATAGCACTGTTGTTATCACACCACAATGGTGTTGGATAAATTTGATGAGCACCCATATCAGATAGTAACCAGCGTAGCCAAACAAGTTCTTGCGTAGTGTCAGCTAATGCTCGATACTCAGCTTCAGTACTAGACCGAGCTGTCAGGGATTGTTTCTTGCTGCGCCAGGAAATAAGAGAGTCCCCAAGGAAGAAACAATATCCGGTGGTCGAACGACGGTCTGTTATGTCTCCATCCCAGTCAGCATCTGAGAATGCACGGAGCGTTAAAGACGATGTGGATGAGAAGTGAAGCCCATGAAACATTGTCCCTTTGAGGTACCGAAGGATACGAAGAACTGCGACATAGTGATCGGAGCACGAAGCAAACATGAACTGGCTGACTATATGAACTGCATATGCAAGATCCGGTCGAGTAACAGTCAGGTAGACCAGAGATCCAACTAGTTGACGGTACCGTGTAGGGTCCCGCATAGGGGTTCCGGCATTGGGAGCAAGATGCATATTTTGCTCAATAGGTGTAGATGCAACTTTGTTTTCTGTAATCCCAGCTTTGGACAACAGATCTGAAATGTACTTGGCTTGACAGAGATAGATGCCGAAAGAGTCTGACAGAACTTCAAGACCAAGGAAGTAGTGTAGCGTACCAAGATCTTTCATCTCAAAGCATGAGCTGAGAGAATGTTTGAGATGGGTGATACATGTAGAATTACTGTCAGTAATGATCATATCATCAACATACAATAGGAGTAAGATAGTACCTGCATCAGTGGTTCGAGTAAACAGGCCAGAATCATAATTACTCGGAGAAAACCCCAATGAAATGACAGTATTTCTAAATTTTTCAAACCAAGCACGAGGAGTTTGTTTGAGACCATAGAGGGCTTTTCGAAGTCAGCATACATGACCCTGTCGAGAGATCACACCTGGAGGAGGTCTCATGTAGACTTCCTCTGAGAGATCACCATTTAGAAAGGCATTCTTGACATCCATCTGGTAAAGTGGCCATCTTTTGGTGGAAGCTATGGCGAGAAGACTACGAACCGAGGTGACCCGAGCCAGAGGAGCAAACGTTTCCTCGTAATCAATGCCATATTCTTGATTGAAGCCTTTTGCCACAAGGCGTGCATTATATCGATCAATGGATCCATCAGACTTTGTTTTGATTTTGAAGACCCATTTGGAACCAATAGGTGACTTGCCCGATGGGAGAGGTACAAACTCCCATGTATTGGATTTGTCAAGAGCCTGAAGTTCTTCAGTCATAGCTTGCCGCCAAACAGGGTTAGAGAAAGCTTTCTTGAAGGAAGTGGGTTCATGGTTGGACAGTAATGTAGCATAACAATGATAATCACGAAGGTGAGAAGGAACTTGTCTTACCCGGTCTGAGCGTCGTACTCCATCTTGTGGTTGAGAAGAGCTAGGATCCATAGACTCAGCAGATGGCTCAGAAGTAGTACTTGGAGGTGGTGCAGATGATTGATCAAGATCTGATGGTACAGATGACGGTGAGTCGGAAGACGACACAGATTGAGATGAAACGGGAGGAGGTGGACCAGATGGAGGGGTGAGTATGGGATCTAATTGGATAGAGTCCAATGAGATAGAGCTATCAGTGAAGAAGGAAGTAGAGGGAGTGGGAGTGTCCTGAAATTTGGACACTGTTGAGAAGAGAAGATGTTCCCAGAATGTGACATGACGGGATATACGTAGTCTCTTAGAGACTGGATCCCAACAACGATAACCTTTGTATTAAATTCCATAGCCAAGAAAGCAGCATAATCGAGAACGAGGTTCAAGTTTGGTGTGTTCATGAGGTTGCAACTGAACAAAGCAGGCACAACCCCACACTTTGAGGAGTTCATATGCGGGGGAGACCCCATGGAGTACTTCATAAGGGCACTTTTGATTGAGAATAGGAGTCGGGTGTCGGTTGATGGTGTAGAAAGTCGTGAAGGCAACTTCACCCCAAAAACGTTCTGGACACTTGGCTGAGATTAATAGAGTACGAACTGTATCAAGGATGTGGCGATGTTTACGTTCCGCACGACCATTTTGCGGAGAGGTGCCAGGACAGGAGTACTGAGAAAGAGTACCATGAGATTGAAGAAAAGAGAGAAGAGAAGATTCCTTGTATTCCATAGCATTATCTGCTCGAAGAATCTTTATGGGCTTGGAAAATTGGGTTAGAATCATACGAGCAAAAGTAATACATATTTGAGGTAGCTCTGAGCGATGTTTCATGAGATACATCCATGTAAAACGTGTGTGATCATCGATAAAGATAACAAAGTATCGAGCACCTCCCATGGATGGGTGCGGTGCTGGTCCCATACATCAGAGTGAATAAGATCAAAAGGAGAAGCAGATTTAAATTCATTAATTTGAAAAGGTAAAGCATGATGTTTGCCAAGTTGACAAGATAAACAAGAAACATTTTCAGAAGAAGTGTTTCCTAACAATCCTGAACTAGCTAACACTTTTATTCTAGCTAATGATAAATGTCCTAAGCGCGCATGCCATAGTTCAAAGGAAGGAGTACTGGAAACGGAAGCAACAAAATTTGATGAATGTAAGGGAAGACGGAGGTAGACCACTTCAATCATCCGACCAACTTTACGGCCTACTCCAAGGATCTGCTTGGTCTTTGGATCCTGCACAACACAACCAGAAGGATGGAACAGAACAATTAGACTGACTTCCATAAGCTGAGTGATTGAAATCAGGCTCAGAGATAAATTAGGAATATGTAGCACATCAGGTAATTGTATATTGGGGGTAGATACAGTCCCACTGAAGGAAACAGGTAAGCGAGTATCATCAGCAGTACGGACTGATGAGAACATTTTGGAGGTTTGCTTAGAGACAAACCCGTCAGCCTTAGGTGTCATGTGATTACAACATCCAGATTCAAATAGCCAAGGGTTACCTGATGCAGAGGTATTGCACTGAGAATTCATACCCATAGAATCTGTCATGAGTTGCTCCATAAGCTCTTGGTTTCGGCGCATGAGTTCCATAAGATCAGGGGATGAGTTGTGGCTATGCGGTGCCTGAACTGCTGGCGTAGAAGTATCCTGAGTGATTGAGCCAGCAACTGATTGATTTCGGAGCTGTTGCCTTTGATTACCGGAGTTCCTTGGATGTTTAGGACAATCAGACCCATGGTGTCGAGGATGTGTGATCCCACACCAACGACATTTTCGAACTGGGCAGTTAAGGAGAAGATGAGATGTAGAGTGACAGAACGTGCATTCACTATTGTTACCCTTTTCTGCAGATTTAGACTGGTCATTGTTGTTCCACTTACCTTTTGGCTTTCCTGAGTTCGAAGTATAGAGCACAGTATCTGAGGGCAGAGGAAGACGTTGTTGGAGGCGAGTTTCTTCACTGAGTAGTTCCGAGATAGCCTCTTCAAGAGTAGGCAATGGATGCATGTGTAGTAGCGAGGCTCGAACATTCTCAAAGCGATCAGTGAGCCCCATCAGTATAGTAATCAGATGCAGTTGGCTGAAATAGGCGGTAAACTGCCGAGCTGTGTCATCAAATATTTGAGGTGCACCCAAGCGCAAGTGAACTCTGAGAGCTTGCATCTCAGAGATGTATGAGTTAATGGACTGATTAGGGAGTTGTCTCTTGGTTTGAAAGTTAGTCCACAGTTGGTACTGATGTGATAGACCTGTAGAAGTGTACCGTTTGGCGAGGAAATCCCAGAGTCCTTTAGCCGTTGTATACCAAAGAAATTGTTGGTTGATTTCAGCAGTTGTAGAAGCATTTATGAATCCCAGAATGCGAGCATTCATGATATCCCAATCATTCATGCGTTTTGCAAAGTCAGTTGCACTTTCATTTTCGTCTTGAACAGGCATTTTAGAAGTACCAGTGACATATGTGTATAGTCCATGAGATTTTAGAAGAATGGACATGTGATGATGCCACAGAATGTAGTTGTTCCCATTGAGAACAACTGAGATAGGATTGGAGTGGTTTGAATTGAGAGCCATCTGACTGATTTGAAAATAAGGGAGTTCCGGAGTCAGCAAATAAGAATCAGTAAGACAAGGATCCAGAATCAACGAGATTCGGAATTGTAAACGAGTTCCGAAAATTAAAGAAAGCAAGTACCGGAATTATAGGTTCTGGAAGTTAAAGAAACCAGGTACCGGAAGTGCAGGTTCCGGAATTCTGTGAAAAGAAACAGGTTCCAGAATTATAAGAAAATAGAAACAGGTTCCGGAAATAGAAATAGGTTCCGGATTTATAAGCAGCAAAGTAACAGGTTCCGAAATATAGAAGCAGTTCCGAAAATGAATGTAGAAGTAGTACCGGAAGTGGAGTTCCGGAAAAAAATTGGAGCAGGTTCCGGAAGCTTGTTGTTCTGGAATGAGGAATCAGACACCAGAATGAGTAAAATAAAGGAACACGTACCTGAATTAAAAACCCGGAATGAAGAACCGGAGTAGGATAGATCCGGAACTAAGAAGGTTCCAGAATTTGGGACAATTTCGCGTTTTCGAACAGCGCCGAACAACAAGATACAGAATCGAACAATCGAGTATATGAAGAGCAGAAATCGAGCAATCAAGGGTGTAGATGAGATGTACCTATAGCTCTGATACCATGTTAGAATTGGAGAGTTGATCAATCGATAAGTAGATGAAAGAGTCGAGAGGCTGGAATCGGCAGCAGCTTTTCATATATGAGAGAATGATTACAAAAGAGATTAACCTAATTCTGAAACATAAGAGACCTAAGGCCTCTAGCTATGGCCAAATTGGCAATTAGTACAGACTGGTCCGGAGTTCGCGGTTCGGGTAGTCTGTCTTGGAAAATTCATATAAAATAGTAGGGACCTCGGATAAATGCGTGTGATATGTCCCTGGAAAGCTAAGACATAGGACTTTCAGAATATGGAATTATATTTCTGGTTTTATGGGCTTAAGGGGGGCTAAACAGGTCACGAACAGACCTATAGAATTGGACCAAAAACTGGAAAAATGCACAATTAGATTTGTAGTTGTAATTTCGGGTTGGGATTACACATTGACTCTTTATAACACTTCTTTAGGTAGAAAGAAGTGAGTTGGAGTTGGCAGGTTCTTGTTGCTGTTCGTGGAGTTCTGTATTGCTTTTCGAGGTGAGTTCACTCACTGCGTAGGATAGAGATTATATATGCACTACTGTAGCTCGTGTGTGTTAGCTGATTTAATTGTGTGTAGTACTAGGACGAGTTAGTGTCTAGTATAAGACCTTGGGTGTCGTATAAAACTCGGGGAGACCGAGGAATACGTACACGGATGTGGTATGAACTCGGGGAGACCGAGGAATACGTACACGGGTGTCGTATGAATTTGGGGAAACCGATGGATACATACACAGGTGTTCTTGCTTGAAGGTGCTTGTTTAGGATATATTCTTAGACTGGCATGTATTGGTTGTTTGTATCTATCTGCTGATAGGTGTGGTGTCTATATGAAAGCTATCTTATGTCTGTGTTTGAATTCACTAAGCTTCGTGCTTACCCTTTCCCTACAAATTACTGTTTCAGCTACGAGTGGCAGTAAGGCGTGACGGTACACACTGGCGCATTGTGAAGACTTTCATCATTATTTATTTTGAGATACCATGTTTAGACTTATTACATTTTCCGCTGTTTTATTTGAGTTGGTTGTTTAACTTAACGAGATTTTGATATAACGTTTATTTGGATTTTAACACTTATGGTTTTATTTATCTAAAATGGTATTTTTAAAAGTTAAAATTTATTGTAATTTTTGGGACGTTACAAGTTGGTATCAGAGCACAGCTTGAGTGAATCAAACACATTTCGGTGTGTTTGAACTCAAGTTTGCGGCTCGGGATTTTTCTTTTACAATTTTTGAGAAATAAAAGAAAGTAACAGTACGTGTCAGAAACGGTGATCGAAGGCGCAGTGTGTACAGTCAGCCGATGCCAAGGGAAAAGGTAGAGTACTTAGTGTAATTTATTGCTTTCTAGAACATAGGGGTATGTATGCTAGATTGCCTGGTGCTTGTTACACTGTACTGCATGATTATTACTTGCTAGTAGGAATTTATGCTAGTCCTGATAGGTTGTTAAGTGAATGCCTTATAAGTTGTATGCAGTAGGAACCAAATAGCCTTAGAATGCTTGATTTAGTTCTATTGCGCAGCTCTTGTTTGAGTCTAACCGTTGTGGGATAGAATCTCTTATTCGAATGTCTATCTGATTTCACACTGTATGCGACTGTGCATTCGCGAAGCGGCTCGTCATGACTAGTGTAGATTTCATCATAGCAAGGGTAGTGGGATGGGGTGAAATTCCTAGTGAACTAGGAAGAGGGTTGACATATGCTGGTACGGGCATATGGGTTAAAACTGTCGGCAAGAAACTACTTGGGCACTTTGGGATGGGACTCGGAACGAGAAAGGATAGGTGTGGAAGATAGTAGTAGAGCTCCTACTATCTAAAGCACAAGATCCGTGCTCGAGTCAGGGAAAGTCACGGGGAATCCGAGGAATTGAGCGTGAGCGTAGTTAGCAGGATTTAATGTGTGCTAATAACTCGTTGTAATACTGGCTTTACTGCCGAGCAGATACGTGAGATGATTGCGGCTGAGGTGACGCATGCTATTGGGGAGGCGATCCCCGAAATTATTACTGCCATTCGTGATGAGGTAGTAGTATTGATGGAGGAGCGCATCGCGGCGATTCCACCCCCTGTGGTTGGGCAGCCCCGAGCGAGGGAGTTTCAGTATCGGGATCTCTCTACTTGTTCTCCTCCTGAGTTCAAGGGAGACTCGAACCCGATCGTCAGTATGCGCTGGATCTCGGATATGGAGTGCGCATTCCTTACCAGTGGCTGTCCTGAGAACCTGAAGGTTCGCTTCGCGGTGAATCTGTTACGAGACGGAGCGAAAGACTGGTGTGCTACTGCTTTGACGCCTAATGAGCGCACTACTTTGACCTGGGAGGAGTTCGTCGTACGTTTTCGTGCAGAGTATGTGCCTCCAGTGGAGATGGAGAGGATTGCTAAAGAATTCTTGGAGTTCACACAGACTACGGAGACCGTGAAGGAGATGAATCGAAAGTTCACGGAGATGGCACTATTCTGTCCTCAGTATGCTGCTTCTGAGGACATGAAGATGACGCGGTACAAGAATATGTTACGTACCGAGATCAGGGAGTTCGTGAGTACTGCGCAGTATGCTACACTTGCTGCGATGATGGAGGCTGCCCGGAGACGGGAACTTGAGTTGGAGACGCAGGCTAAGAAGAGGAAGGCGGTGCAGACTGTGGCACCAGTGTCGGCCGTTCCAAAGAAAATGAAGTTTTCGGACTCGCGCTCGAGTCAAAGGAGCGGTGATAGGGCGGGTTAACACCCCCCTAAATATAACCGCAAGTGTACGATGTCGAAATCAAGTAATAACGTACGGTAAGTACGAGTATCGAATCGACGGGAACTAGGAACTAAGTATCACAATTACTATAAGCTCTATTAACTGAACTGTCGAATATTGGAAGATTGGTTTGATTTAAAACTACTTAATTGCAACGAATACGAAATCACAACGAAACAGTAAACGACTTAGAAACTTCGATAAAGAGAGAAGTTGAGGGTTGGAAATCCTCAGGTTCTACACATGCAAACAACTGACTCAAAACAGTTACCAGTTAATCCCCTTAATGATTCCCAAATCTTTTAAGATCACCGTCGTTCTCTTTCGAACAACAACGGGTTTTATTTTGAAAAGGATAAGTTTAATCTCTCGATCTCACCTATGGATTCCAAAACACATTAAGTACACGATTTATGTTTAAACTGGCTAGATTTTATCTCTCGATATCAACCTAACGGTTTAATTGGGACTAAAGCTTACTCGGTATATCTCTATCACCTTTCGGACTTTAGACATGCAATTCCTAATTCTGAATAGCAATCAATTCTCTCGAACTTAATTACTAACAACAAATCAATTGTAAATTGGCCAAATTCACAAAAGCATTAAGAACGAAATCACATGCTTCATTAATTAAGGAAAACTGATAAAAGTTCAAATCGTTTGTTTACATGCTTAATAAACCGAATTCATTCCAACCCCCAACACGAACCGGTTAGTTCATGTCGGTGGTGGATTCAAACACAAGAGAAATAGATGCGAAAGTGTATGTAAACATGATTAAGCGTAAAAGATGAAATCGTGAAAGGTAAGATGATGAACTCCCTTCTCTCGTGCTCGTCTCTACTTCGCGTGTTGAACGTCTCCTTGATCAGCTCTCGATCGTGACTTTGAAAGCTCCGAAAAGTCTCCAGAAATCGCCCCAAAATCGCCCCTGGCCGTCGTGTGAAAGTTGCCTATCGAATGAATGACCTAAAAATCAGATTTAAAGCTGGGATTCGTGAAACAGTGGGTTACGCCACTTGCCACGCGACTTGTAAGTCGCGTGGTAAGTCGCGCGTATCATTTTGGCTACGTGGGTCGTTTTCTGGTTCGCGGTTCGGGTCCTGGTTCGGTCGCAGGTCTTGGGCTTCCGTTGGGCTTCGTTTTGGCTCTTTTTGGGCTCTTTTTAGCTTCTTTTCTCGATGATTGCCGCCTTTTAGATAACCTGTATAAATCACTCGATAAACCGTAAAAGTCCCGCCTTTTTACTTGAATACAAGCCAATCTCATTGGTTTGAGAACTGAAAATAACGCCAAAAAGTGGCGTTAATACCACCCCAAACCGAGCGTTGCTTGTCCCCAAGGAAATTAGCGATAAAAATAGAATAAAAGCACATAGTGAAATAATAATGACTGCACAATTCCCAATCGGTACCAAGTGATGCATCGGTGATTTCCCATACCCGTGAATATCTATCTCACTCTCGCCTCATCTCTATTTTGTTTGATCTATGACTTTCCATTGTGAGTTGAACTCGTGACAGTTCCGATCACATTAGGGTTAGACTAGGTCCAAACATACTAGGGAAAACATTTCGCCTCGACCCTACCTCACGGGATACTCTCGTTTCGCTCGAACCTAGGTTATCGCTCGTGTTGTCATGTTTAAGGAGGTTATGTACAAGAATACGCAATAATTACATGACAACTCTACAGAAAGACGCACAAATGTCCAAAAAGGTGATCTCAGAGGGAATCAAGTAGCATGACAGGGAATATCGGTAAAGGTGGTCATAGACTCTAATCACGTTTTCCAAAAGATCATTCAGGTCTTTATAAGGGTCGTAACGGGGCTCGGGTTATGGCTAAGAAATGAAGGGTAGAAAGGATCAAAAATCCTCGGCGTGTCAATCATTCGCAATTCTGAACTCTTGTTGCTTCACACTCGCTCACTTGGACCTTTTCGTCACTATTGGAGTCGCGTTGACTCTCTTATTTGACTACTGCTCTAACTACTATCTAAATAACTGTATTTATTTCCTTTTTGTATTTTTTTTTTGTAAATTTTTTTTGTATTTTTTTTTTCAAGTTGGGACTTCATTGGTCCTCTTTATTTGTTTGGGGCATCATTGGCCCTCTTTTCTATCTCTTGGGTTACATTGACCCATTTTATTCTCATGAATGGCCGGAATTCTTTCTTTTTTGCTCTATCTCTCGTAGTTCATTACCGCCTCTAATTGACACACTTTCGGATAAGGGTTGACTAAGGCTTTTGGCTAAAGGTGTACTGGTGGGTTTAGAAACGAATAAGGTGCGTGTTTGGCTGCAAAAGGGCTATGGATACACACAAAAGGGTGAAAGGGAACGATAGCTAAAATGGTTAAAAACAAAACACATAATGCCTGGAATCATATCTTAAGGTCCACACGATATGGTCTACTATACCCTTACCCAATATCCCGAGGTTCGTCTTTGCTACTCAATGCAATAATGTAGCGAGATCATTCTACATTCACGACAAGGAATTCGAAAAAGTGTATAAGAATTAGGTGTATGAATCCCTCGAAATGAAAAACGTCTTTTAGGCTCAAAACTCACTATCGGGTGGTCTCCACTAATGTCCCTAGTCATGTCCTTTCCCGGTCCTTCCCTAACGGTCACGTCACTATCACAAGATTCTTCCCACAATGGTTGGTCTCAATCATTCAAAACAAAAATTTAGCTGTTATGATCTAGACACTCAGAAGTGCAGGAAATCTACGTGCATAACTTGGGCCCGATTGGGCAACCCCAAACCTTACCCACACATTGTCCCCAATGTGTAAGTAAAGTCGTAGGTGATGCGACTCAAATCATTGTGCAGTTATTAGAGGTATAAAAAGGATGGGCAAGGCATTACATAGCAAGCAAAAGAAAACCCAGAATTTCTAAAATTGGCACCCCAAACCTAGGCAGTGGCCTAGGTTTGCCAATAAAAGCCAACCCCAAACCTCGGTAAAACCGAGGTTTGCACAGGGTAAAAAAAAATTAAGTGTGTAGATGTGAAAGATGAGGCACCCCAAACCTAAGTGAAACTTAGGTTTGTTGCATCTCGTTTAACTAACACGAACAAACATCTTACACCACTCGTTATTATGCAAAGTTTAGAGCGTACCTGTTTTGCCCGGATGAAGGAGGATTCTTGAAAGGTTGAGCATCAATAGGAGGAGATAGGGAGAATATGCAAAACAAAGGAATCCAAAGCACAAGACAAAATGCAGGAAGATGAAACACACAAAGCAAGAAAGGAAACAAAAACTGCACGAAAAACAAACATGGGACACCCGCGGTTTGCTGCGCGGCTTGCAGGCCGTGCCACATCCCGCATAACCCACTGTTTCACAAATAGTCAGAGGAGTCCCGCGGCTTGACACGCGGTATGTAAACCGCGGCATAAACCGCGTATGTCCCTGTTCCAGCTATTTTTGATTTTTCGATTTTTCGATTTTTATGGTTTTTTCGGAAATAAGAACACACTCAAAATAAAAAATAATAAAGACAACAAACCTTGGTGGGTTGCCTCCCACCCAGCGCCGTATTTAAAGTCGTGGCACGACTATGTGGTTTCAGCTCGGCTCGGTATCCGCAGACTCGAATCGCCCACACTTGCGATTTCCCGCGGTTTCTCTTGCAATTGGCCTTCCATGACCAGATCCGGATGCCTCCTCACTCCGACCTCTCGTCTTCTCGAACATCTTGAAAGTCACCCTCTCGCCACCGACTCTAAAGGTCACCTCTCCTTCCTCCACATCAATCAAGGCTCTACTCGTGGCTAGGAAGGACCTTCCCAATATCAATGGGACTTCTTCGTCTTCGTCTATGTCTATCACTACAAAGTCCACTGGGAAGTAGAATTTACCGACCTTGGTGAGCACGTCTTCTACGACTCCGTACGGGTATCTGATTGATCGATCGGCGAGCTTTAGCGTCATGTACGTTGGCTGCACTTCTTCCAGTCCGAGTTTCCTAAAAACAGAAAGAGGCATCAGATTAATACTTGCCCCTAAATCACATAAAACTTTATTAAAACTATACTCCCCAATCTAAATAGGGATAGAGAAACTCCCTGGATCTTTAAGCTTCGGGGGAAGCTTATTCTGAAAAATCGTGCTGCACTCTTCAGTGAGTGCAACGGTGGCCTGGTGATCGATCGCCCTCTTTTTGGATAAGATCTCTTTCATGAATTTCATGTAAGAGGGATTTGCGCCAACGCATCTGCAAAAGGGATGTTAATTGTTAACTTTTTAAACACATCAATAAACTTGGAAAAATTAACATCATCCTTATTCTTTTTGAGTCTGTTCGGGTATGGCACGCTCGGTACTGCCGGCTTGGTCGGTGGTGACACCTCTTTCTCCTTCGGTTTCCCTTCTTCAATCACTACCTCTTCTTCAGTTTCTAGCTCAGTCATGTCTATGATCTCGACCTCTTTCTCCTTTGGATCGGTCTCTCTTGTCGGCTCCCCATTCAGCTCCTTGCCATTTCTTAGGTAAATGGCATTGCACTCCTCTCTTGGTTTCCTTTCAGCCATGCTTGGGAATGCTCCGGGAGGTCGGTTTTGTAGGGCTTCAGAGATTTTCCCCACCTGCCTCTCCAAGATCTTTATAGATGATGTGTTTTGCTTGGTAGCCGCCTTGACAGCGCTCACTGTGCTTGCTAATTCCCCAACTGTGCCGGCTAATCCCGCGACTATGCTGTCCATTTTAGACATGAACTTCATCATCATGTCTTCGAGTCCCGGCTTCTTCTCTACCGATGGTCCCTCGTTCCTTTGGTTAAAACCTGGAGGACGGTAGGCATTGTTAGTACTAGGAGAATTAAAAGAATTAGAAGGATTACCTGGTTGTTGACCGGGTTGACTCCACGAAAAGTTCGGATGCTTCTTCCACCCCTCGTTATAAGTGTTTGAGAAAGGATCGTTTCTCGGTTGATAGTTCCGGTTTTGCATATATTGGACTTGTTCGGATGCTTCCGGGCTACCTTTATTCAGATGATTTGTAATGAAGGCTAGTTGAGCTTTCAGTTCATTCAGCTCATTACTTTCTTGCACACTTGCTACTCGTCTCACGGCTGATCTCGGGGTGGAAAAACTATGCTCCGCCAAATTCTCTATCAGTTCGCACGCTTCTTCATAGGACTTATCCATTAGTGCTCCACCCGCCGCGGCTGTGATGTCATTTTTGAATTGTGGGTGGAGGCCACTAAAGAAGGTTTGGATAATAACCCAGTCTTGTAACCCATGGTGTGGACATTTCTTGATCATGTCCTTGAAACGCTCCCAAGCTTCATATAGGGTTTCCTGATCCCATTGTGCGAAATGGGTGATTTCTGCCATCAGTTGGGCGGTTCTGCTTGGAGGGAAGAATTTCTGAAGGAACGCTGCCTTCAGTTGCTCCCAAGTGGTTACCGAGTCAGGTGGAATACTCTCGGCCCACGTTTCGGCTCGGCCTTTGAGGGAGAATCCAAACAACCTCAGCTTGATGGCATCTTCGCTCATGCCATTGATCTTGAAAGTGTTGTAAACCCGCTCAAATGCACGGAGATGTGCATGAGGGTCTTCCGCCGGTGTCCCTCCATACTGGTTCTGTTGCACCATTACGATGGTGCTTGGCTTTAGCTCGAAGTAATTCGCCCCAGTGGCGGGCGCTTGAATGCCTATGCGTGTCGCCGCCACGTTAGGATCGGCGAACAACCTCATAGGACGTCTCACTGGAGGTGGTGGTGGATTGTTGTGAGGCGGATCATTGCGTGGAGGTGGTCTCTCGTCACCCATATCGATCTTGATGTCTTTTTTGGTTTTTGCTTCTTTGCGGAGACGGCGGGCGGTTCTTTCGATTTCCGGATCGAGTTGCTCGATTTCCTTCCCTCGGGTCGTCCTTGGCATAAACCAATTAGTACCTGAAAAGGAAGTAAGCAAGATTAGTGTTCCAGAAACTGAAAGTGATGGAGTGAACTAACAGAATAAAAACAAAAAAAAACAAAAATGTCCAATCTAATAACGCCTATAGATGGTAGTGCTATTAGCTACAACTAGTTCCCCGGCAACGGCGCCAAAAACTTGATAGGGCGGGTTAACACCCCCCTAAATCTAACCGCAAGTGTACGGTGTCGAAATCAAGTAATAACGTACGGTAAGTACGAGTATCGAATCCACGGGAACTAGGAACTAAGTATCATAATTACTATAAGCTCTATTAACTGAACTGTCAAATATTGGAAGATTGGTTTGATTTAAAACTACTTAATTGCAACGAATACGAAATCACAACGAAACAGTAAACGACTTAGAAACTTCGATAAAGAGAGAAGTTGAGGGTTGGAAATCCTCAGGTTCTACACATGCAAACAACTGACTCAAAACAGTTACCAGTTAATCCCCTTAATGATTCCCAAATCTTTTAAGATCACCGTCGTTCTCTTTCGAACAACAACGGGTTTTATTTTGAAAAGGATAAGTTTAATCTCTCGATCTCACCTATGGATTCCAAAACACATTAAGTACACGATTTATGTTTAAACTGGCTAGATTTTATCTCTCGATATCAACCTAACGGTTTAATTGGGACTAAAGCTTACTCGGTATATCTCTATCACCTTTCGGACTTTAGACATGCAATTCCTAATTCTGAATAGCAATCAATTCTCTCGAACTTAATTACTAACAACAAATCAATTGTAAATTGGCCAAATTCACAAAAGCATTAAGAACGAAATCACATGCTTCATTAATTAAGGAAAACTGATAAAAGTTCAAATCGTTTGTTTACATGCTTAATAAACCGAATTCATTCCAACCCCCAACACGAACCGGTTAGTTCATCTCGGTGGTGGATTCAAACACAAGAGAAATAGATGCGAAAGTGTATGTAAACATGATTAAGCGTAAAAGATGAAATCGTGAAAGGTAAGATGATGAACTCCCTTCTCTCGTGCTCGTCTCTACTTCGCGTGTTGAACGTCTCCTTGATCGGCTCTCGATCGTGACTTTGAAAGCTCCGAAAAGTCTCCAGAAATCGCCCCTGGCCGTCGTGTGAAAGTTGCCTATCGAATTAATGACCTAAAAATCGGATTTAAAGCTGGGATTCGCGAAATAGTGGGTTACGCCACTTGCCACTCGACTTGTAAGTCGCGTGGTAAGTCGCGCGTATCATTTTGGCTACGTGGGTCGTTTTCTGGTTCGTGGTTCGGGTCCTGGTTCGGTCGCGGGTCTTGGGCTTGGCTTTTGGGCTTCCGTTGGGCTTCGTTTTGGCTCTTTTTGGGCTCTTTTTAGCTTCTTTTCTCGATGATTGCCGCCTTTTAGATAACCTGTATAAATCACTCGATAAACCGTAAAAGACCCGCCTTTTTACTTGAATACAAGCCAATCTCATTGGTTTGAGAACTGAAAATAACGCCAAAAAGTGGTGGGTTTAAGCCCAGGGATAGTAGCGGAAGGAGAGATGACAAATGTTTCAAGTGTGGCCAGGTAGGACACTACGGCCGTGATTGCAGGGTATCACTGACGGTCTGCTTTAACTGCAGACAGACGGGCCATGTGAAAGCCAACTGCCCGAATCCGAGGGTTGCTGATGGGGGTGGGGCACAAAGAGCTCCTGCGGCTGCCCCCTTGCGTATTACTGATGGTCGTGTGGGTCAGGCTGGAACCGAGGCGGCCCGAGGTAGAGTTCATCAACTGAAGGTGGAGGAGGCACAGGCTACGCCTAAAGTGCTGACAGGTATATTTCATCACTTGAATTTTTTTTATTATTGATTATTATATGTAGTTACATCTTGCTTAAACTGTATGATCATGTACGTTCTTAGTTAACTCGGTGCCTGCTGTGGTGATGTTTGATAGCGGGGCTACTCATTCTTTCGTGTCTCACACTTTTAGTGAGCGTTTGGGCCGTAGTGTAGGTCGGTTAGGCTGTCCACTTGTGGTTGAGGTTGCTGATGACAGGACCTTGACGGTTACTGACGTGTATCGTGGGTGTACTTTGGAAATCTTTGGCGTGAGTTTCCCTATTGATTTGATTCCGATCGCTATGCGTGAGTTGTGCGTGACTGTGGGCATGGACTGGATGGATGCTTTCGATGCAGAAATTGTTTGTCGTCGCAAACAAGTACGAGTTCGAACCCTAAGCGGGGGAGAACTGCTAGTTCAGGGCGACTCGCACAGGCGGACCTCAGCGATATGTTCGGCTGCGAGGGCTCGGAGGTACTTACAGCACAGTGGCCACGGATATTTAGCGTATGTGATAGACACGCGCGGCGACGAAGAGAAGAAGACTGCAGAGGATGTTCCAGTTGTACGGGAGTTTGCTGACGTATTTCCCGATGATTTACCGGGGATACCTCCCGAGCGACAGGTAGAGTTCCGCATTGACTTGATCTCGGGTGCTGCTCCGGTGGCCAAGGCACCTTATCGCCTGGCTCCACCGGAAATGAAGGAGTTGTACACTCAGTTACAGGAACTTCTCGAAAAGGAGTTCATCAAGCCGAGTTGTTCACCGTGGGGAGCCCCGATTCTGTTTGTGAAGAAGAAGGACGGGTCCCAACGGATGTGTGTAGACTACCATGAGTTGAATAAGCTTACGGTAAAGAATCGTTATCCTCTGCCAAGGATCGATGACTTGTTCGACCAGCTACAGGGAGCCTCGTGGTTCTCTAAGATTGATTTGAGATCAGGGTACCATCAGATGCAGGTGAGGGGTGAGGATACGGAGAAGACGGCATTTCGTACACGTTATGGCCATTACGAGTTTGTAGTGATGCCTTTCGGGCTCACCAATGCACCAGCAGCGTTCATGGACCTCATGAACAGGGTGTGTAGCCCGATGCTGGATCGGTCGGTGATTGTGTTCATCGACGACATTCTCGTGTATTCGAAGTCGAAGGAAGAGCATGAGACGCATTTGCGAGAAGTTTTGGAGGTTTTGAGGCGGGAGAAACTTTTTGCTAAGTTCTCCAAGTGTGAGTTCTGGTTACGAGAGGTCCAATTCCTAGGACATGTCGTGAACCAGAAGGGTATTATGGTCGATCCGGCCAAGGTTTCAGCAGTGATGCGGTGGGAGGTGCCGAAGACTCCCATTGAAGTACGGAGTTTTCTTGGGTTAGCAGGGTACTACCGGAGATTTATTCAGGATTTCTCCAAGATTGCATTACCTATGACCCGATTGACGAAGAAATATGCGGCTTTTAGTTAGGGTGAAGAGCAGCAGAGGGATTTTGAGGAGCTACGCAGGCGTTTATGCGAGGCTCCGGTGTTGACTTTGCCCGAGGGTATGGAGGATCTGGTTGTGTATTGTGACGCTTCTCACCAGGGATTGGGCGCCGTGCTCATGCAGCGCGGTAAGGTTATAGCTTACGCTTCGAGGCAGTTGAAGCCTCATGAGGCGAACTACCCGACACATGACCTAGAGTTGGGAGCAGTGGTGTTTGCTCTCAAGATTTGGAGGCATTACTTGTATGGCGTCAAGTGTACGATATACACTGACCATAAAAGCCTCAAATACTTGATGGACCAGCAAAACCTCAATATGCGATAGAGGAGGTGGCTCGACGTAGTCAAAGATTATGATTGTGAGATACTTTACCACCCGGGTAAAGCGAATGTTGTTGTGGACGCACTTAGTCGACATCCGGTTGGTGATCCACTTCGGGGTTTGTGTCAGCGGTTGACAGTGGTTGCACCTCTCCTTGAGTTGATAGGTAATGCTCAGGAAGTGGCGATTCTGGACGAGAATGCCAAACGCGAGAGAATTTCGGGTGAAATTCCGAATTTTGCCCGTGATAGTCGAGGTTTATTGACACGGTATGGTCGGGTTTGGGTTCCCTTCACTGGTGGGAACAGGCAGATATTGAGGGACAAGGCGCATAAGTCCAAATTTTCTATTCATCCAGGAGCTACAAAGATGTACCGCGACCTGCGGGAGGATTATTGGTGGCCCTGCATGAAGCGGGATGTCGCCAAGTATGTAGAAGAAAGCTTGACTTGTCGGAAAGTCAAGGCTGAGCACCAGCGGCCGCATGGGAAGTTGCAGCCTTTAAAGATTCCGGTATGGAAATGGGAGCAGATCACGATGGATCTCATTACTAAACTCCCAAGGACCCCACGTGGGAACGATGCTATTTGGGTGATCGTCGATCGTCTGACCAAGAGTGCTCACTTTTTGGCCATCAGGGAGAGCTCCTCGGCGGAGAAGCTCGCAGAGATTTTCGTGCGAGAGATTGTAGTCAGGCACGGAGTGCCAGTTTCGATTGTCTCTGACAGGGACACCCGTTTTACCTCCCGGTTTTGGGAGAAGTTTCAGGAGGAGATGGGTACGCAGTTGCTTTTTAGTACGACTTTCCATCCACAGACCGACGGACAGAGTGAGCGTACCATTCAGACACTCGAGGATATGCTTCGGGCATGTGCCATTGATTTTGGAGGTAGTTGGGATCAGTATTATCCTTTGGCGGAGTTTTCCTACAACAACAGCTTCCATTCCAGTATTGGCATGCCGCCGTACGAGATGTTGTATGGTAGGAAGTGCAGGACGCCCATTTGTTGGGGCGAGGTTGGTCAGCGAGTATTGGGGAGCACTGATATTGTGCTGAAGATGACTGAGATGATACAGATGGTGCAGGACCGTTTAGTTACTGCACAAAGTCGGCAGAAGAGTTACGCCGACAAGAGACGATCAGACTTGGAGTTTCAGGTGGGGGGTTATGTTTTGCTGAAGGTTTCGCCCTGGAAAGGGGTGATTCGGTTTCATAAATGGGGAAAGTTGGGACCCCGTTACATTGGACCTTACAAGGTCATTGCGCGAGTGGGAAAGGTAGCATACCGCTTAGAGTTACCGGACGAGCTGAGTTTGATCCACAACACTTTCCACGTGTCTTAGTTGCGGAAGTGTGTGGTGGATGAGTCTGCGGTGATTCCTCTTGAGGGTATTCAGATCGACGAGCGGCTTAATTACGTGGAGAAGTCGATTGTCATTATTGAGAGTAAGACGAAGACCTTGCGTAACAAGGTAATAGGCTTGGTGAAAGTCCAGTGGCAGCACCGAAAGGGTTCTGAGTGGACTTGGGAACCCGAGGTTGAGATGCGGGAGAACTATCCGGAACTATTCGCGGACATAGACTTCGAGGACGAAGCCTAATTCAAGCGGGGGAGAGTTGTAAATCCCGTGTCCCGGTATGGATTATTTATTAATTTAAATTTTTTTCTCTAATCATTTTTTTAACGGGATTTGACGGGGAAGGCCAAAAATGATAAAATATTGTGAAAGAGGACTAAATTGGTTAAATATTAACTTATTTTGCAAGGATTTGAAGGCAGGGACTAAAAGTGTACATTTTGTATGGAAGTTTGCATGGGGATCGGCTTTAAGGACCGACCCCCTCCCCTCTCGTTTCCGGTTTTCGTCTCACGCAAAAAACAAACCACAGGAAACCCTAGTGCCGTCCTCGCCATTTTCTTTCCTTCTTGTTGTCACCGCCGAACCGCCCAGACCGGCGCCGCCGCCGCTGTTTGCTGCCGGCAAGATAGAGGAGTAGCGAGAGAGAGAGAGAGAGGGAGCCGGCGATCGGGTGGAGGAAGGAGTCGGGATTTTGTTGGTTTGCTGTTGCGTTCTCCTCGAGAGGTAAGGTCTACTTTTCTTCTTGCTTTCTTTTTCGTCGTCGTCAAATCACCACGAAACCACCACCGCCGCCGCAGCCATGGCTGCCGTCGGTGTGTTGCCGCCGTGCACCACCAATTCGGTGGCTGTATCGTGCGTGGTTGTGGCTTCTAGATCGGGTGTGGGTGTGTGCGGCCCGAGTTGTATTAGTTGGGTTGTCCCTTTTGCCTCGTCGGTTTCTAGTACCGAACCACCACCACCGCAGGTGGTGGCTGCCACCTCCACGCCGCCGCCGACCACCACTGCTTGGGGTGGCAGTGGGTGGTGCTTGTGTAGATTCGGCCTTGGTTGCCTAAACCCTAACCCTAGCTTGCAAAACCCTAAACCAAAAACCATGTTATGATTTTATGTGGAAACGCCCAATCTGTCCCTGTTTTGTAAAATCCATAGAATAATCTACGAAGCTCGGATTGAGGTGAAACCAGTGCACAAATCTCAAAAATTGTGTCTACTGTGTTTCATATGTTTTACAGAAAAATTAATAAGGCCTCTAGCTATGGACAAATTGGCAATTAGTACAGACTGGTACGGAGTTCGCGGTTCGGGTAGTCTGTCTTGGAAAATTCATATAAAATAGTAGGGACCTCGGATGAACGCATGCGATATGTCCCTGGAAAGCTAAGACATAGGACTTTCAGAATATGGATCTATATTTCTGGTTTTATGGGCTTAAGGGGGGCTAAACAGGTCACGAACAGACCTGCAGAATTGGACCAAAACTGGAAAAATGCACAATTAGATTTGTAGTTGTAATTTCGGGTTGGGACTACACATTGACTCTTTATAACACTTCTTTAGGTAGAAAGAAGTGAGTTGGAGTTGGCGGGTTCTTGTTGCTGTTCGTGGAGTTCTGCATTGCTTTTCGAGGTGAGTTCACTCACTGCGTAGGATAGAGATTATATGTGCACTGTTGTAGCTCGTGTGTGTTAGCTGATTTAATTGTGTGTAGTATTAGGCCGAGTTAGTGTCTAGTATAAGACCTTGGGTGTCGTATAAAACTCGGGGAGACCGAGAACTCGGGGAGACCGAGGAATACGTACACGGGTGTGGTATGAACTCAGGGAGACCGAGGAATACGTACACGGGTGTCGTATGAATTCGGGGAGACCGATGGATACATACACAGGTGTTCTTGCTTGAAGGTGCTTGTTTAGGATATATTCTTAGACTGGCATGTATTGGTTGTTTGTATCTATCTGCTGATAGGTGTGGTGTCTATATGAAAGCTATCTTATGTCTGTGTTTGAATTCACTAAGCTTCGTGCTTACCCTTTCCCTACAAATTACTGTTTCAGGTACGAGTGGCAGTAAGACGTGACGGTACACACTGGCGCGTTGTGAAGACTTTCATCATTATTTATTTTGAGATACCATGTTTAGACTTATTACATTTTCCGCTGTTTTATTTGAGTTGGTTGTTTAACTTAACGAGATTTTGATATAACGTTTATTTGGATTTTAACACTTATGGTTTTATTTATCTAAAACGGTATTTTTAAAAGTTAAAACTTATTGTAATTTTCGGGACGTTACATGTAGAATATCCAATTTTGATTCTCGTTTTATGTTCGATCGATTCTGGGTGAGTCGATGTCGCCCAGTTTCTTTGAATTTCCCGGAATCGGCTTTCCCGGTATTGGTTTCCGGGTAGTGGTTTCCCGGACTCGTTTCCCGGGATTGGGTTTCTCGAAATCGGGTTTCTAGGGATTGGGTTTCCCGGAATTGGTTTCCTGGACCCCGTGCTAAGTCGCCGAAGAGAGACATTTGTGGATAAGGGTATGATAGGCTTATTTAGGATTCTTACCCTTTCATTGAGTTTTACGTGGTAAATAGTTATTTGTATTTTATGTAACTCGGATTTTGTGGAGTTGGTCGAAAAGTGTAATTCTTGCAAGTTTCAAGAGAAAGTGATAGTTGCGTTATTTGCTTTCAGGTGAGTTTTACTTTAATCATTTTCAAACTGGAATACATATATACCGGATAAATATGTGGTAGGTAGTGTGATGATGTGCTTATGATTGAAATATGATATATTGAGATGTATATTGTATTTATATAAGCATTACACTACACGATTGCACGTTGGCCGGACTTAGGGCCGGTGGAGTTTGGCTGTACGAGGGACAGCGGAGTTGGCTATATTTTAGTGCAGCGAAGTAAATTGATTAGTTGGTTTAGCGCAACCAACTAATATGACCATGTGAAAGAGTTGTACACAGTGCATACAAGTCATGTTTGGTATTCATATACTTGTTGTATATCTGTGTTTTTACAAAATGATTACTAAACTGACAGGGATTTTACCAATTGGTCTAACCCTCATTTTGTTTTCAAAATATGTATTCCAGGTCGTGGAGCAAGTAAGAGCAAAGGAAAAGATAAACTGTGATTTACTTTTGGAAGCTATATGTTTATGAAGTGTTTTGTATCAATAGACTTGTTACTTGAGATGTAAATTATTAGCAAAAAGTTTGTATTGAAATATGTATTGTACAGTTTTGAGACTAAGAGAACTTATGTGATCCAATATGTATCTTTTGTTATCAAATGATGAGATGTAAATTATGTTATATGATGTATGTTTGGGATGGGTATTGTTACAATTTTCTTAGGGGAAAAATCCGTCATCGCGTAACGCGCAGTGCCACGCACTAGTTATATATTATTAGGAACCATAACGTCAAATGGGTGAAGGGATAAAAAAGGGTGTTGTGTTTAAAATGTGAAAGGAGAAAAAATAGCTAACCTTGAATATGCATTCTTTGGTTTGTTGTTTCCCTTCCCCAATTCGAATATTTGTTGATAATCCCAGAAATTAATGTTGCATCAGATGAACCCATCATGCTAATTTCATTCTCCAGGGAAGCCAAATCCTTCAACAATATATACATACATATACATATATATATATATATATATATATATATACAAATCAAATAATCAATATATAATGGAATAAAAAAGTAATTCTTTAAATTACAGAATTTCAGTTATAAGTTTAAGGATATGTGAAATATCTTTGAAAGAGTTCTTAGTAGAGAATAAAGATTCCAATATATATATATATATATATATATATATATATATATATATATATATATATATATATATAGGGTTAGGTTATTTTGTTAACCAGAAAAAAGTATTAACTTTGTTAACCTATTTGTAGCCGTTGATCAAATACATGAGTGGTTGTGATGAAATCTTGGTGTGACATTTATTACAATATAGGTCAAAACAAAAAAAATCAAAGGAACACTTGTGATAAGGGTTAAGTTGGTATTTCATAAATAGTTTTTTTTAGTATTTTTTTTCTAAGATTTTTAAATGGGGAGTTACAAAAACCAATATTTAATGGGGGAGTTATAATATTGATATAGATTTCATAAAAAAATTCAAAATTTCTAGTTTTTTGAGTTTGCTCTCGTTCATCTAAGTTCGTGTTTTCAAGAAGATGGATCGTTTGTTGAAACACAATTCAACGGAAATGACGAATCGGCAACGCAAAACGGTAGTACCAGCACCGTCGAAATATCCGAACCGAACGTAAACGGCTTGATCGATCAATATGTTTTTTAGAGTTGTTGTTTTGGTGATGTAGATTTATATTAAAAAACGTATTCTTCATCTATCGAATTAGTGTGTTGACATTGTGTGTTGGTTCATGCATGTTCAAAATACACAAACGTTCACGTTCTAGTTTAGCCATATTTGTTGTTCACGAATGTTCATAACATATGCATGACGACAATCATAACAAAAACACGTCTAACATTTTTTAATGGAGTAGTTTAATATGAGTTTGTATGCTATGATTGTTTGTCCCACTAATTATTATGGAGTATTTTTTAATGAAATATTTTAATACAACCTATCTACAAATAACCAAATTGTGTTAATTGGACGGACGTTTCATATTTTGTTCATGAATGTTCATGTGGGTTCTTTAATATGAAGGTAGGACCTTGATCTTCATGCATGTTCATGAACCTTTGTGTACGAACACATTTGTTCATTCATGGCATTAAAAATGCTTTGGTTCAATGACGAAACGAACAACCATGAACATTGACTTTCCGGTTTGGTTAAATGAAGATAGGACCTTGAAGTATGACACAGACACACAAACACCCTTACCATACGAAAAAACAAAGCAACATGCAAACACTTACTAACCCAAAGTTACGGATTCAATAATAGCCTAAACACGACAATCTATTATTTTGCCGAACTAGAATGTGAACATTTGTGTGTTATGAACATATGTTTATAATTGTGCACAGTTGACTATTGGCATTTCACATATGTTCTTAAGTAAATTATACTCTTATGGTAACAATAGTAAAAAACATTCAACCCGGATATACATTGAACATGTATGAAACATCTAAAAAGCAATAAATGGTTTGTATTAATGAAAGTTGAACACGTATGCAACGAGTATGTGTATCAAAAAAATAATATGGATATCAAAACTAATATACATTCTTATTGTTCATAAATGTGCACAGTTGACCATTAGATCAATTATGCACAAACTGTTAATAATGGTTTTGCAAAATCGTCCCTCATTAACAAAATACCTAGTGAGAAATGAATCAACAAACTCCAACGACAACGTCGAACTTTGCGGAATTAGTAGAATAGTCCAACATATCGGGTTGAATATATTATTGATGACGATGAAATCCATTTTCATGCAAACGAACTATGATGAACGGGAGCTCCCTCAAACCAACAACTTACTTTTTTTAAAATTAAAATTACCTATATCAAATGCATAACTCCTCAATGTAACGAACAATTAATATTTGCTTTTATAACTCCCATTTTAAAAGTTCACCAAAAAAACCCTTTTACAAAATACCAAATGTACCATTTGACACTAATTAATATGTTGACACTAACCAACTAGAAATGTGAAATCCTATTGGTCTAAAGTGGTTAGTAAAGTGAACACCCTTTTGAAGGTTAACAAAATAACCTCCCTCTCTCTCTCTCTCTATATATATATATATATAGGGAGAGGTTCAAAAGAGAAGTGCAAAATTTTAGAGAAATAGAGAAGTGATCTTGGCCATTTATTAGGTCAAGATCGGCGACTTTGACCGAGAAGCAGCGGATAAATTCTCGTGTGGTCTACGCATGGTCTGCACAAGATAGAGGGGTAGTTTCGTAAAAAATTACGCGGGACGAGTTTATATATGAATCTGTGTGATTCATATATGAACCTTTGTGTTCATATATGAACCTTTGTAATTCACATATAAATTTTTTTTAACTAATTCATATATGAACCTTTGTGATTCATATATGAATCAGTTATGTGACCCCAGAACAAGTAATCAAATGACAATATCAACAAATATGCTCACCTCTATATATTGAATGAAGATCAAACAGCCTTACAATGGAGAGAATTACCCAGTTGATGGAGGCTGCGAAGTTTAGAATAGAGGCTTAACCTAATAAAAGGAAAAACAAACTATATAAACAAAGACAAGTTTAGCAAACTTGTCATATTAGGTCCCTCTACTTGTTATCTATTTGGTACAACATATTTGACACTAACAATCTCCCCCTTTGTACCAATGTAGACCAAAAAGCTTTAGACGCCAATAGGGACCGCTTGTGCCTTCCGAAATCCCGATCTTTGAGCTTTAAAACATGCTTGAATAAGGTTTAAGCACGAACTATCTTTGTATCTTCACGCTCTTGATCTCTCGGATACACATTATCTTGAACTTCTTTGAGTTTGCCAAATATCAACTTTGATTAAGATTTGAATGAACTCCCTATTTTCTTCCGATTGAAACTTAGCCTCCTTTTTTTTTTTTATGAAGACTTGTATCTTTGAATTTGTATCGGATCTGTATCGGTTCTCCTTTATGATGAGTAGGAGCATCTTTAGCAAGATGCCAAATAACAATTATAGAAACCAATATAGGGTAATCAGCTGACACAGAAACACATAGTAACTGTTATCACAACAATTAAAGTAATTGTGTGGCCTATGTTCAGAGTTGGCAGTGAAGTATCTCTGATAGGACTTCCAGTTATCACTGAAGTAAAATATTAAAAAATTACTTCTCAAACTGTTCTGGCAATATCACAAAGATATGCAAGTGGAATCACTAAGATTCGTGCATGTGTGAAAGTAATGAATTATATCTGTTTTGGCTCAATAATATTGATTAAACTTGGGACCCAAGTTAAAAATCAATTGACACAGTGATTAGAATATGAAGTTCGGAGACCGGAGCTGATGTCTTCCTTTTTCAATATCTACGACCTCCGAGTGAGGAATAGATAGATTATTTGCTAAATCTCCGTGAATATATGAAACAAGCATCTATTTTGAGATACTTGAGTGGCTAGGTGGGGTGACACGAGTTTTTGACACTGGGTCCATGTCTGTTTCAATATTCATCTCCAAAGAATGAGAATTAATAGATTATGTGGTTACCCGGATGACTGACTCGGTTTGGTAAGGACCAATTAATTCTTTTAAGTCCTGTCACATCCTCACCATATTCTTTTCTCTCCAAACTTGTCTATACATCTAGACACCTCACTGTTGTCTATAAAAGATGTGTTTCTTTGGTAGGTCCTTCCGGTTCTGGTTTGACCATAGAAACGATGTAATGCCTAACACTCCTTTCATGCAACGAGTAAATCAGTTTAGTAACAGTGAATTACGAGTCCTGAACTGATTTGTTCAAAAGTCATAAACAAAATTTAGTCCGAGTTCTGACCTGAGATGATCAGAAGTCGTTTTTCTCAAAAACACGGTTTTCACTCCCCCTTGAATGATGCATAGATTTGAAAATTTGTTTTCATCATTTAAGAGTTAGTGTACAAAACAAATTAGAATACTTACCGTGTATTCTCCAGAGCAACAGACACATGAGATCTATATTTACGAAATCTGTTTGGTATGCACACTCCCCCTATTCTTGTGCATATATCATGTACTGTACTCCCCCTGAGACTATGAAGAAACCTCATGCAGACACACATATCATAATACGAAAGTAAAGTGACAAAAGAATAAACAATGAAAGACAACAAATACATGAAAATAAAATATCTTAAATTGAGAATAAAATGTGATGAGAATTTGAGTGTATAAATCTAGATAGAAATAACTAGATTGAAGTACACATATTTCCATCCATTATATGATCAATATAGAATATTTAAACTTTCATGTTCAACATGCCAAGCTTGGATATTAAGAAATTAAAGCGTTTTTCATCCAAGGCTTTTGTAAACAAATCGGCAAGTTGATGCTCTGTTGGAACAAAGTATAATTCAATCGTACCTTTTTCGACATGATCTTTTATGAAATGATACCTGACATCAATGTGTTTGGTCCTTGTATGAGTGCTATCATTTAGGCTCCCTCTCAAATTATGATCGGCAGATTTAGAATCACATAAGCTCCCCCTCAAAATCTGCAAAGATCTTAATTTGACAACATTAGCACATGTACCAATCAGAGGCTAATTAATTTTTTTTTTTTTTTTTTTTTTTTTTATTATTATTAGAGAGTAAGAACGAGTCCTGATCTAATATGATCAGAAGTCAAACACATTGAAATCTTGGGTTCTAAACAGACGTGTTTAGAAGCCATTTTCTCTTTGAAGTGTGGGTTCTGAACTGATTTATTCAGAAACCAATATCTCATTGAAATCCGGGTTCTAAACTGATGTGTTTAGAAACCATTATCATCATTGAAGTGCGGGTTCTGAACTGAATTATTCAGAAACCATTATCATTGAAGCACGGGTTTTGAACTGATATGTTCAAAAACCATATATCTTTGTGTATGCTCCCCCTGAAATTATGCAAGTAATCAGCATGGGTACTCTTCTTCAAATCTGCACAATTCTCCACTATTTCCCAGTCATGTGTTTGGTATAGTTCTGACAATCAGCACCACACATGATAAACCTGTAAAACAGATTAAGTAGATTTTGGTACCCAAATGAACTTGGGTCCTGGCTTGTTATGTGCAGTTCGATTTGAAGGAATATTGTAAGTACCATACCAGTACGGAACATTTTCTTTCTTGACAAAATCATTAGTTCCACAATAAGAACAACATATTTGCTTTTGTGCTAACCTAATCAAATGATTTGCAGAATAAACAAGATTAGGTTTAACAAAAGACTTACCTTTTGAAGCGTTGTTCTTCTTGTGCACCTTAGGTGGAGGAACAGATGATTTTGGCACATCTCTTTCAGGTGAGGAGCCTTTCACTTTCCAAACCATCTTTACAGGCTTAAAGATTGGAGTATCTGAACTTATAGCAGCATGGTTATAGAAAAGATTAGAAGGGCACATCTGATCCTTTGAAGGAGTGGTTGATTTGACGGACTTTGCCGAAGAAAGGTGTTCATGAACGGAACCAGAAGCAGTCTTGAATGAACAATCTGAAGCAGTTGAATCATCATACGGCGATTGAACAATAGTATCGGCACTAGAGTATTCAGATAATTCAACGATGTTAATTGCTTCCAGTTTCTGAACTTTGTCGGACAGAACATTCCTTTCTCGAGAAATCAAATCAAACTTCTTTTGTAGATCAGATTTGATCTTCTGCTCTTTCATAGCTTCCGATGCTAAAGCAGACACTCTACTCGTTAGCTTTGAGATTTCGGCCTGAAACACTTTTCTTTCATCTGAATATACATCTTTCACACTTTTCGCTTGAAAATCTTTAATTTTCTTCTTTTCAGATTCTTTTATTTCGATGTCTAATTCTTTCTCCAAATTAGATATTTGCATTGAGATCTCAACACTTTTTGATTCAAAAACTTTTCTTTCAGTGTCAAACTCAGACATCTTTTTCTCAAGCTTTTCCTTTTCTAAAAATAGAACTTTTTCAAAATCGGAGTTTTGATTTGAAAGTTTTATACATCTAAGCTCAATAGCTTTCTTTTCATCAAAACACTTCTTGGAAAACTCAGAAAATTTCTTTCCAAAGCTTGTCCTTTCTTTTTCAAAAAAAGTTCTTTCTTTTCCAAACTCCATTTGTAAATTGGAAATTTTATTTGCAAACTCAGAATTCTTATGCGTCAAATCAGCATTTTCAGTTTCCAAAGCTCTTCTTGCTTTTTCCTCACTCTTCTTCATCTCATCTCTTTCTTTCTTAAATTCATCTCTTTCCTTTCTCATCACTTGTTCAAGATCATATATTTTCATTGTTAGCTCGGCGTTCTTTTCCTCTAAAGAAAGCATCAGATTTGCTTTAGATGCACAGTCACACTTCTTCACATCAACTTGTGTTTTCAGATGTGTGTTTATATAATATAATGTGTTTTTATATTCGACAATAAGTTTATTTTGTTCAGCAATTTGAGCCATATATTTAACATTATCGCTCTGAATTAGGGTAGCTCTTATACTTTCTTTTTCAAGTTCTTTTTCTAAATGGTTTATCTTCTCAGAATCACTCCACCAACTTGAAAATTTCGACATAATCAGATTACTTGTAATGATCTTTTAATATCAAACTGTTCGGATTAGAAAATTAAAATTGTTCACTTTTGTTTCAACACCCTGTCGCAATAAATAATTGAGATACAAAACCTTCTGTCGCAAAAGAAGCTTGCGAGGCAAACTTGCTGTCGCAAAAGAAGATTGCGAGGCAAACAATAGCTCGCAATAGACAGTTGCGAGGCAAACAACCAAACTCACAACACTTGCGATACCAACTTACAAACTCACAAAAACTTGCGATGCCAAAATCAACAAGTCGCTAAGGATACTTGCGATGGCAAAATCTATCACAAAAGGAGACTTGCGAGGCAATTAATTATCCCAACTTACCACCACAAAGTCAATTGTGATCCCAACTTACCACCACAAATTTATATTAAACTAACACTTGCGAGCCAAACTAAAAAAATCACAAGAAGGTTGCGATGCCACCTAATCCTCGCAATAGAAACTTGCGAGGCCAACTTTCAACTTGAAGAGGCTGCGAGGGGTATGAAAATGATGATTTTTCAAGAGTCGAATCTTCAATAGACCTTGGAATTGGCTGAAATTTGGTACGAGGGTTTCTGGCAATTTTCTGGGCACTTTTATAACTTGGAGTTTTGTCAAAAAACCAACAAAAATGTGATTTTTAAAGTGACCCAGTGCGTAAAAACTAAACAAAGACAACTTGAAAAATTTAGAAAAAGCACAAATTGAGCTGCAATCTTGGTGATTTGCGGAATAAAACACACAAGAAATATTTACTAACACTCCTTGATGGATTCCAACCAGTAGAAAAATTCTAATAGCCAAAATCAATCAAAAAATGAAGAACATGAAGAACACTCAATATTTGCACAGAAACTCATATAATTCTAATCTGAACAAAGTGATAATCTGCTCTGATACCAATTGTGACCCCAGAACAAGTAATCAAATGACAATATCAACAAATATGCTCACCTCTATATATTGAATGAAGATCAAACAGCCTTACAATGGAGAGAATTACCCAGTTGATGGAGGCTGCGAAGTTTAGAATAGAGGCTTAACCTAATAAAAGGAAAAACAAACTATATAAACAAAGACAAGTTTAGCAAACTTGTCATATTAGGTCCCTCTACTTGTTATCTATTTGGTACAACATATTTGACACTAACAAGTTAATTTGTTCATATGAGAAATAGTTAAAAAAAATTCATATATGAATCACAAAGGTTCATATATGAATCACAAAGGTTCATATATAAATTAGTTAAAAAAAATCATATATGAATCACAAAGGTTCATATATGAACACAAAGATTCATATATGAATCAGTTAATTGGTTCAACTGATTCATATATGAACCTACAGTTAATTAAGTTTCATATATGAAACACAAATGTTCTTATATGAATCACAAAATTCATATATGAATTAGTTATAAAGAGTTCATATGTGAATTACAAAGGTTCATATATAAACGTATAGTTCATATGTGAATCACACAGATTCATATATGAACTCAGCCCGTGTTTTTTGTAAAAGTTACGAAATTGCCCTTCTATTTTCGGAACAGCTGCAACTTTTGACCAGTCAAAGCCGCAACTTTTGACCAATTATAACCGATCTTGACCGAATAAATAGCCAAGATCACTTCTCTATTTCTCTAAAATTTTGCACTTCTCTTTTGAACCTAAGGCTATATATATATATATATATATATATAGAGAGAGAGAGAGAGAGAGAGATTCAAACGATAACGCTAACTACTTAATTAAAAAACACGAGAACGGTCGTTAATGTACAAAATAATACATGATTCACGTACAAAATCATATATGATTCACGCGACTGTGCCTCGCGACTTAAGTCGCTGCCAAAATCGCTCGCGGCCAAATTTTTATCGTCAATGTAAAATCGTACATGATTTTGTACATGATTTGTTGCTCTCACGTTTTCTTAAATAGTTAACGTTATCGTTTGAACCTTCCTCTCTCTCTCTCTCTCTCTCTCTATATATATATATATATATATATATAGGCGAATGATTGTGTGGGAAGTTGAGGTTAATGTGAGAAGTGGATCTGAACCGTTGATCACTTTTAATCAAATACCCTCTCATGAATTACGACTTAGAAAGGAATTGATCTGGTGCATTTTATCTCGGTGCATCTCATCCTAATGTGTGTCTCTTTCTTATCTGTCGGTTGATAACCACTTTTCACACTTCTCACGTTAGATCATCCACATCAATGAAATACTCAACATTTTTCTAAAAGTGTTAAATCAGCTTTGCAATAACATTTCCCATATCAATGAAAGTCCAAGCTCCTTTCAAAAGTAGTCCCCAATACCACATCATCAACTACTTTATAATTTTTATTTATAAATTTTAATAATTTATAATATCACAAAATATACTAAATATGATTTGTTTATAACATAAATAATATAGTAAATTAAAATATAAATAATAAGTTATTATAAAATATAGAACATAACTAAAAGTTTTTTTATTACATTTTGTGTAAATATAATCCAATTGACAACAAAGAAAACATATGCACACAATATTTATTAAAATACAAATATTACACAAAACTACATAAATTAGTAATTTAAATAAAAAACATTCCATAAAAATATCATTCATTTAAAATAAATTGTGGATTGAAATTTTAATAAAAATAATAAAAATTAATGTTCAAACAAATTAATAAATGAATTAAATTTAATAAAATATTAATAATTATATAAAAATGGAATTGGTTTATCTAGTTGACATTGTTAATGGACTTGCTAATTTAACAAGTGTAAGAGACCTTGCTATCTACATGACACGTCCATGTCATCTTCTAAGGCCTCTTGCAAGATTGATGTGAATGCTTTTGACCTCAACTTCTCAATTATTAATATTTTATTAAATTTAATTCATTTATTAATTTATATTAATCGAGAATTGGTCCAGTTGTTGCCGATGTGAGACTCTAACAATAAGATTACAATAGTATATAACTATCTATTAGAGTCTTATATCGGCTAGACTTGGACCATTTCTCATCTATCCTCAATGACTCTTTAGAAAAATAATCTGAAGTTCCACATATTCTCACAGTTTCGCATGCTCCAAAAACATCGAATGTGAAAGTGAAAGTGAATTAATCACCTTTGAGAGTATAAAGTGCGTTGCGAGACCACATTTAACCATTTCAATCCCATCCAATCTGACTCCGGTGAGTGCTATGTATTCGCCTACATATTCCATCAAAAAAGTATTAAAATGCATAAACAGAAAGTTGCATATTGAATAAACTTTCTATTTTAGGAAAGAATTTACCAAAAAAACCAGGAAGTCGTGATAGGAAATGAGATGCACCAACATCTGGAATAGATCCTATTGATGCTTCCGGCATTGCAAATAATGTATTCTCCGTGACGATTCTAAATGTTGCATTCATCGATAATCCTGCCCCTCCCCCATCACGATTCCATTTATAAGAGCGATCTATGGTGTATATATGAACCAATGAATTAAAAATTATTAAGTTTTATATACGATATCTTAGAGGTCTTGAATTAGAGACCATATATATCACCCAAATACTTATGATGAAGTTTGTGAGAATATGAAGAATCTTATTAGATTACTCTCGAAAATATCTATTGAAAAGAAAGGGAGGTTTCTCATATCAAGAAAAAATGGTCTATTCTTGTCGATATGGGACTCCAACACAGTCCCTCCAATGGAGGTTAGGCGGACAAAGATTGTTCCAGAGTGTCCAAAAATGGCTTGACAGGTACAAATTGCCACATTTTTGACTTTCTAGAGTGATAGACGTTGACTTTGATATCATGTGAGATGTGAACCCCATCAGATTACTCTCTAAAAGAGTCTCTCTCTCTCTCTCTCGATAGAAAAAAAAGTTTCCATCATATATTGAGGAGAAAAGGTCAAGAACGTAGTTCGTCAAACTTTTTTTCCCCAGAAAATATGGTAAAATGTGAATTACTAACCAATGGCTTCTTATAGGTCCCAAGTAAGTAGTCTAGACCATATTGTTTCCGAAAGAAGTTTGCACCGACATTCCAATACCCTGGCAACACGATAGAACAAGAAGATATATAAATCAAATGAACTCAATATAGTCTATATGCAGATGGGGACCAGGTTTGGAGGGTGATATTTACACACACACACACACACACACACATATATATATATATATATATATATATATATGTAACAACCCAGTCTAAAATAAGCATGCAAATCATATAAATTAGAACATCCCAAAAATGGGTCCCAAAATTTCTTACGTAAGTCTCAAAAATAGGTTGGCGGAAACAACCTATACACAACTGAGAATGAACTAGCTACTACAAGTATAAGTGGCACTGTCTCTATCTGCATCTGTCCTCTATCATGCTCTTGCTCACTTACCTGAGCCTCCTACTATCTGCTTACCTGAAAAGGTTTAGTTTGGAAAAAGCGAGGGTTAGACCATGAGGTCTAGTGAGTCCCTCCTGACAGTTCTCAAAATCATTTTAAAACTTTGCATAACTTTCATATATAAAATTTTCAATAATAAACTTTTACATAACTGAACATTAAAAACTTCCACGGATAAATCCGCTCCCGTAAATGGCACCCTGAAGTCACCCGAAAGTGACGACGAGTCAGTATCACGCTGCCTTACTGGGTATCACTTCCCATGGCATAAACGGAACCTCCCCCCGACGTGAGTACTGGCGGAACCTCCCCCCGACTTAGCCAATTTACGTCTACACAATGTATGCATACATCTCACATAAAACTTTAAACAACTTTCATGCAATAAAAGCATTAGAACAAAACATGGCATTTCTCATCATGTGTTCACTTTAGAAAAACACGTTAAAAGGCACGTATTTTAGTTAGAAAACTCACCTGATACGTTTGCTTGCTTTTCCCTACTCTGCTCTTTACCTCAAAACTGGCTACCTGAACGTAGGGATAGATTTATAAGCTGACTAGAACCATCCGGACACTTCTCACCTGACTCACAGGTTACCGGGTGAACAAAACTTAACGGACAACTTCTACTTTCCGGACGTCCAACTTATCCGAACAACACAGTTTTCTGGACGATTTACTTATCCGGACAACACAGTTTTCCGGACGATTCAACGTCCGGATACCTTCTAATAAATGCCCAAGAAATACCCGGACACTCACCCGGACACCTTCCTACCTGAAGGTTTCCGGACGAACGCTGGATTAGCTTTTTGGTTCGAAAACTTGCTAAACTCTCCAAAAACAGAAAGATAAAGCGACGATTAACTACATACAGTTCCAAAACCAAAACCCCCAAGGTTTTACTGACTAAACACAATCCAAAGGTGCTTAAATCTCCCATAATGGTCTTAAACAACTTTTAGCAAGAAAACTCTCAAAACCACAAATCATCAGACGAATCTTAAGTGAAGTTATGGATTAAGGGTTACCTGATAGATTACTTGCAAGAAACGAAATCCAATCTTTTTCCTTCTTCTGATTCAAGACTTGATGATTCCTCTCTTCAATTTCACAAAAACCCTCAAAACTCTAATACCCCTTTCTCTCAACAAAACTCAGCCGACATACACCATAAAAATCAGGAAATTGCAAAGTTGTCTAGGGTTTTGTGCCTTTTTTATACCCCAACTCCTATTTACCAACTAGCCCCTCAACTTCTACTTCTGCTTAAAACTCCACACCAAACGCAAAATATTTCGAAAAAGGTCTGGGTCGTTACAATATATATATATATATATATATATATACACACGGAAGGGTTCGAATGGGAACACTTCCTTTTTATAAGAACGCAAGAACACCTTTTTACTATAGTAATCACATGTGATACTATAGTTTATCACATATAATAAACATATGATACTAAATCGAAGACGCGGACAATGTTCGACGCGACCTAGGTTGTGGGCCAAATCGCCCGCACACCCCTAGGCCCCCCTCACGTGTATTCTCATATGTGATAAGGGTATTATCGATGTCATATTTTAATCCATCATATATGGTGCGCATCTGATACTAATCAGTTACGCAAATGGCCTTTGGTGCGAATTTGGGCCATCGGCAAAGTCGTGTGCAACTAACGGATGCCCTCACATGTATTATCACATTTGACAAGAGTGTTCTCGCGTTTCATAAAATGGAGGTGTTATCGTTTGAACCTCCACGTATATATAGGCGAAGGATCATATGAGAAGTTGAAGTTAACGTGAAAAGTGGATCAGAACCGTCGATCACTTTTAATCTCATGCCCTCCCATGAATTGCACTTTAGAAGGGAATTGATCTGGTGCATCTCGGTGCATATCATCCAAATGTGCATCCATTTCTCATCCAACGGTCGATAACTATTTCTCACGCTTTTCATGTTAACCAGAACTTCTCACCAGAACCCAATCATATATATATATATATATATATATATATATATGCATTGTACAACAAAATCGAAGTTATAGGACCCAAAAATTAATGTCAAAGTGTTCTAATAGACTTAAGTTTAAAGGACCAAATATTAATTGTGCTTCAAATGCAAAAGTGTAAACGGACGTTTTTGGACGTCTTAACTAGGTTTTAGATAGTATATTTTTGAAATTAAACATATTATATATTTTTTTATATAACAGTACTAAAAATGTGTTGATACGACAATTATCAAAAATGCCCTATTAAAAAGCTAATACGCCATTTTCTTTCAAAAGTGTACTGAAAAAACTTGTTGAAACGCCCGAAAGAGTCATATAAATTTATTGCAACACTTTTATATATGGTGCACAATTGTTTGATCTTATAAACATAAGTCTTATAAAACACTTTACATTGACTCAGAGGATGAACCTGAAAGAAGAGTTACAAAGATTAAAGAGGAGTTGGATGATGTATTTGATGATGTGAATGTGCAATCTCATGATTCTGATGATGATGAGTATGATCAAGTGTTACAACAAGATGATCCAATTATTGATATTTTTGAATTAGACATTCCTGCAATTCCCGATGGTACAATCAAACACCGTGTTTTCGAGGCCGAAATCAGAATGTTCCAACAACTTATAGACAGAGAACCCAACTTGGAGAGACGGTGGCACATAATCATAATCTTGAAACCTTTCCAAGAAGATATCCGAAGAGATCTTTTTGTGAAAGAAGTTCAACCTATAAATCTTGTCAAGCTATACTCTATTGAAAAGGTGCCATCACTGCACCAAATAGAATTTTTCATGTGATGAAGAACAAGGATCATAATATAGATTGGGTAATTTCATGGTTTTTACAAAAACCAAAAAGGAAGAAAAAATGGTTGGACGAAAATACCTCGGGGATATTTTTGACGAAGTTAGTGACTAGGTCCTTCTTTCAAAGCAAAATCCAAATCTCTAGGACTACAACTTGACAAAAAAATCAACTAACATAAAGGACTAAAAGTGCAATTCACTCTTTTTAATATAAATATAGTATTTAAGATGTATTTTAGTATTTATTTTTAACAATTATAATTATAAAACTTGTATAATATTTTTATATAAAAAGAATAAAAAATTACTTTTTTTCTTTCTAAAAACTAGATTGGTCCAGGACCGAAATGGGATTAGTTGTTAGGCCTAGGATCAATCCTAGTTTTTTACCTGGGACTTGAAGACCCGTTGATACTCCAACAACTTGGGGTCGAGATCGAGATCGAGATCAATTTATGGCCATTTCCACCTGACAATATTATTTGTAAAAATATGCAACACATGTGCAATATTGACCGGAAGGAGCAATATTAAAAAGAAACATAATTAAGGATCAAGGCACGTTGAGTTGAAGCCTAAATCATGATCAATGTCGTCCCTAGGGGAGGGTAGGACATGATGGCCAAAAATATATGTGCCTAAGGTTTGGTGAATTGTTCTTCGTCGATCTCCTCCTCTCTTCTCAAATGTTTGGTAAACTTTTCTTCGACGCTCTCCTCCTCACTTCCCGTTTGATCTTCTCAATGGAATGATGACCAGTTCTTTACTTGATCTCCTCGTTTCTTCTTGTTCGATCATGTTCACCATCGGTTTCACTTTTTATTCGATCATGTTCTTCACGGGTCTACTTCATTTTGTAATTAGGTAAAAAAAATAAAAAGTTACAACTATATTGAGATTTGCTAATGTTTTAATAAGAGATCAGAATTAAAAATAAAAGGTCAAATTATATGGTAGATTTACATAATTTTGTACATTATAATGATGGTTTACATAATTTTACAAATTAATGGTAATTTTCTAATTGTTTATTATTAAAAAATAAAAATCAAAGAAAGGGTATTTTTGTCATTTTTCTTTATTCCCTTCCAATTCATTTGCAAACAAAACAGACAAATTCCAATTCATTTGACAAATTACATTACATTTCATGCTAACCAAACACTTGATCAAACCTGATAACATTTCATTCTAATTCCTTCCAGATTCCAATTTCGTTGACAAAATCCATTTCTTCATAATTCATTCCACGAACCAAACGCACCCTAAGTACTAATAATTTATACATGAAACCTTATGATCTCTTAAATACATATTATTATGCATATTTTCTTAAATCTAAACTTTTATGTGTTCGAGAGTTTCATCAGCTTTATGCATGATTACAGCCTGGATATACCACTAAAACTTGCCTTCACACTCTCCCTGACTTTCTATTTATTTTTGTTTCAAAGTTTTAAATTGAAGGCATAAATCGTTAAGAATTTTCCATGATTCTTCTTCAAGACCAAGGTTCTATTCAACTTTTATAACAACTCATTCTAAACAAATAACATGTAACATATAACATGTACATTCATATGAAATTTCATATAAAAATCTGCACCTTTGGCCCCAAAGCTATACATTAATTAATTACATGATTATCAGTACAAATTTTTTCATTTTACAAGATTACATAACAACTTTAACTATAAAGTTCTTCCAACAAAATTATCAAAACATCTTCATTTGAAATAAACATAGAAGCTCCAAACACGTATTCACACTTTCTTTTTTCCTTTCTCTTCCCATGACTACCCGTGGCTTCTGTAACACCTGGATTGTGGGTTTTGAACACTTTAATTTGAGCGATATATACATATATATATATATATATATATAGAGAGAGAGGTGGGTTCAAACGAGAACGCTAACTATTTACGAGAAACACGAGAACGGCCGCCCATGTACAAAATCACATGTGATCCGCGCGACTTGCCACGCGACTTGCAAGTCGCGTCCCAGACCGCGTGTGTCCAGAATTTTAATCACATATGATGTTGTATGTGAATCACATGTGATTTTGTTCATGGGTGGCCGTTCTCGTGTTTCTCGTAAATAGTTCTCGTTTGAACCTTTCTCTCTCTCTCTCTCTCTCTCTCTCTCTATATATATATATATATATATATATCATGACCGTCCATTTAAAGATTGAGTGGTTTAGATGAAAACGGTGGCATATTTGTAAAGAAGTATGAAAGCGGTGGCAGTGATGGTATCTGGGTGATTAATAAGAGGGTAATTTTGGGTATTAATAAACATATGAAATAAGGAAACAATCGGCATAATCCAATCATCCCGTATTTCACGCTTCTGTAATCTTCCGAGTTCAAATCGATTGAAGGTAATCGGCTCCATTTTTGACGGAATCCGGTGCGAAATTTTGAAAAGATACAATGGATGATGAAAATAGGGCGCGAATGATCAGAGGTATGAACCGTAACCTAATTTTTTCGATAGTATAAGAACCATGTGTGCATAACTTGTAATTCAACTTTCATAGCTCGACAAAAGAGTGAAAAGATTCGATTACTCAAGTCATTCTCCAACTTCAAAACTAGTAAAAACACTACGGAGGACTTGAAGATGGGAGGGGTATCTGATCAGACAAGCCGTGAAGAACAAGGTATGAAATCGTGTTTTTATAGGTAATGGATTGAATAAACTTCTGCATTGTACAATAAACTTGTTGCAACCTTGATGTTTGATGGGGTTTCGACATTCAAAAGTATGAAACAACGAGGGTTTTTAAAGTTTTTACTTTACTTGTTACTAAACCCCTCATTCGGTTTCATAAGATAAGTTGTTGGTAATCGGAAAATCAGTGGGCTTGTGGTTGAAAAAAATGAAATAATGACAGAATAGGTTACATTGTTACTGAACCCAATGGTTTCACAATTTTTAATTAATTTGTTAATAAAACCCTAGATGAGACCTATGAAATCAGTAATAGTATATTATATTGATGTGGTTAACAAAATACATTGATCTTGTTAGGGTAGGTTTTTCATAAAATACATTATTGGGTAACCCAATAAGTTATTGGGTAACCACAACAATGTATATATGAAATCAGTATATATGAAATGGGTTACAATGTTGGTAACCCCACTCTTACATTGTTGGTAAATAAAATGTTTCATATGTAAATTACATAAAATTTGTATATATTAAAAAGGGAATGCAAATGTTACGTTCGGTTTTTATAAAATACATTATTGGGTAACCAAAACAATGTATATATGAAATCAGTAGATATGATATGGGTAACATTGTTGGTAACACCACTCTTACATTGTTGGTAAAATACAATGTTTCATATGTAATTTACAGAAAATGTGTATACATGAAAACGGGAATATGAAGATTGTAAGCAGCACTTAGTATATTGATGTGGTTAACATAATACAATGATCATGTTAGGGTAGGTTTTTCATAAAATACATTATTGGGTAATATAATAAGTTGCGTATATTACATATGGAAATACGTTTCATAGATTATGTCATAAAATAATTTCAAATGTAATTGAATGTAAATGTGTATATGTGAAACAGGGACTGTTGGTGCCCCCAATGTTCCATTCTTGGTAGCCCAAACAATGTATGTATGAAATCAGTAAATATGAGATATGTAACATTGTTGGTAACCCCACCCTTACATTATTGGTAAATACAATGTTTCATAGGTAATTTACAGTAAATATGAAGATTGTAAGCTGAATTGGTGAATATGTGAATTGACTATTTTTTAAACCAGGACCAAGTGGAAGAAAAAGAAAGATGCCGAAAAGTGTTAGAGATCAACACACAGTCAATGACAAGAAAAAAGAAAAGAGGTATATTTAATGTATGAAATTTGTTCTGCATATGTAATTTATGATGTTTCATACCTTGTCATTACAATCATGATCAACCCCCTGATTACACTCGTCAAAATCCTCTCCATGTCGTATCCAACGAGTGTACCGTTGCATAAACCCATGACAAACTAGGTGTTCTTGAACTACATTATGATCACTATGTTTCAAAAAAATTCTACATTTTCGACAAGGACTCCAAATTCCACTCTCTCCGCTATTCAACTGGTAGTTCTTAGCAGCTTCCATAAATTCACCGAGACCGGCTAAATATTCTTGTGTAGCACGTGGTATTTCGTACATCCAATCAATGCGGTCCATCTGTAATTTTAAAAATAAATTATTAAGTAATGCATGCATGACATGAGTGAAGAACAAAAGGCCTCAGGTGGCCATCCTAACCCACTTTTTAAATACTTTGTCTCACATGTGAATGTCTATAACAAATTGATTATTTAAGAAAAAATTCGACAGCATTTCCCCTTAACTCCCCAAATATGTGTATAATCAAAACACATATTCGTAGGAGCAAAGGGAAATGTCTATCGAATTTTCCTTAAATAATCAATCTGTTATAGTCATTCACATCCTAAATGAGACAAAGTATTCAAAAAGCAGTCCCAAACTGGGGACTATCCGAAATTATTCTCTATTAGATCAATTTCGGACGGGTGACCTAAAGGCATATGAACTTGTATAATAAATGTATGCATGCATGTTTCTATATATAATTCTATTTACACTTAATAATAGTTGGCAAAAAATATGAAAAGAATGTAAAGTAATGAAAAAAATTAACGTACCTTACAAAAAAAGATCCACGGCGTAATAGTCGTCATACACCTTTACGTATATCTCTAAATCAAGACGTCGTCCTACAATTAAACATTTTAAGTCGTTTATATTAGTTATAAATTGATACAATTGTGTGTGTGTGTGTATATATATAATAGAATATGATAACATTATTGAGAAAAACATTAAAAAACGTCATTAATATATGATTTGTTGATAAATGAAATCAAAACATCATGCAATTTGTTAATAATTAATATATTGATTGGTTAAAAATAATGAATTTAGTTAATACATACCTTGCAATATTTAATAGCTTTCAATGGATCAATATTGGCTCTTCAATTTGTGTGTAAAAAGTAAAAAAAAGAAGATGGAGAAGTTATAAAACAAACAAACGGCGGCTGGGATATATAAGGAAAACCCTACAATTTTAAACCCTTTTTAAACGGTTGTTTGAGTGAAAAACCGTTTGAAAAAGTAACGGACTTTTTATACGGTTGTTTACAAAAAACCGTATAAAAAGACCTATGAATTTTACACGGTTACTTAAGAAAACCGTCTAAAAATATTTGACAGATTTTTATGCGGTATTTTTTATGCAACCGTGTAAAATTCATAGGCCTTTTTATACGGTTTTCTGTAAACAACCGTATAAAAAATCCGTAACTTTTTCAAACAGTTTCAAACTCAAAAAACCGTTTAAAATGTACTTAAGAAAACACGACCACCTTTTTAAACGGTTTTTTCGAAAATTTTTAAAAACCGTTTTAAAAAGTGCGTTTAAAAAAGCCATTTCTGTAGTAGTGTGAGTGACGACTCTTACCCAGAGAGTGTTTACCAACTAAATTGTTGCATACGATACCGTTTTGATGGATTATAATCCTACTCGGTAAATTAAGTTAGAATGTTGACTCTTCCTGATAAACATTTTGGGTAAATGACCCCAACCTACTACACATTACACTCCTGATTTGGTATCAACATACACTCCTCAAGTATAAAAGACTTCTTAGGGTACGTTTGGTTTGCACGAATGTGATGGAATGGATTTCATGTAGGGATTTGGATTTGGAGGGATTTGGGTTGGGAAGGATTTGGATAGGGGAGAATTTGGAATCCTTTTTTTGTGTTTGGTTCATGGAATTTGGAATGAATTTGAATTCTCTTATCTATAGAAAAATTATTGAAAATTTATAAAAAATCATAAATTTAATTAAATTACCTTGTGTTTAATTGACTATAAGAAAAAAAATGTTTTTAACAGATTTTTAAACATTATTATATACAAATCCAACGAAATTACTTCTAGTCATTCGAATTCCCGCAGTATTTCAAAATCCTATGTTTGAGGGATTTCAAAGAAATCCTATTATTTCAAATCCGGACAATCCTGCCAACCAAACATATCCTTATAGTATTTGCATATTTTCATTCCAACATAAAGATCGTCATCAATACTTTCACAACAAAAATTGATATAATCGAACAAGATTAAGCAATGCTTCAAAATTTATCAAACAACAATAACAATCAATAAGTAATTGGTATAAATAATTCATTTTGATCCCATAAAGGCCCCCATGTTATAAGTAAGTAATTGTAAAAATCAAAGCATAAAGGGAGCAAAAAAAAGCATTAAGGAAGCAAACTGGATTTATAGATCAAAGCATACACGGATGATGAATATGTACGGCTATACAAGGTTGTACCACAATCAAATGAAAAGTAAAGAAATTTGACTTGAGCTGCTAAAATAATAAAAAGGGATCATCCAATTAGTGGATGGAGCAAACAGAAACAGAAGTTAGCAGATAAGTCGAAGGTTATAATCAAGCAAGAAAATATCCAGCAAACAGAGATAGAAATAAAGTCGAGCAAGCAAATATCGAAGCCGAGCAAACAGAAACAGAAAAAGCAATCCAGCAAGCAATATCAGAAATTGGTTGTAGTCCACCAAAAACGTATCGAATGCAACAATTTAAACTAAGGGGCCGTTAATTACCAACCACTTACCCGGGCAAGTGTTTGCCGACAAAATTCAACACTATCACCTACGTTACTTATCATATAAAATTTTAGTCCACCAAAACGGTATCATATGTAACAATTTACCCGGTAAGCGCTAACCGTGGCAAGAGTCGTCGCCCACACTTACCGGTAAGACGCTCGGTCCTTGCCTTCGCTCTGTTCGGGTAAGATTATTTTTCCTTGCCATATTCATCCGGTAAGGTAATGTGACTGTGTAAAAGCTTACTCGGGTAAGCATATATAAGGTAAACGACCCGTTAGTTTGATTGTCCTCATTGTTTGTGGCCTACACCCCGTGGGAGTGTGGAGCATACAATCGTTTGTCAAGAACAATGGAAGAAATAGAAGCATCATATTCTTGTGCCCTAAGAACATGGAAGCTGGAATCCAATGAAGCAATAATAAATATTAAGAGATCAAGAAAACACATCAGATCTTGAAACTTGTTTTAGGATTCTTCTTATCTTATAAGAAATGATAGGCTTCTTAATTAAGAAAACAAAAAAGATTTAATATGACATCGATATTATGAAAGAAGAAATTGAATGACATCTAATTGGTGAAATTGCAAGCTTATATAGCAAGGGAGAAGAAATAAAAATGGTGGAAACATTTGAAAGTGGTTTCAAAGTCGATCGAAAACACGGTTACCTCAAGACAAACAATCTGGATCCCACCTTTACACCTTAAGCAAAGAGGCTCGAAAAAAGGAGCTGACAAGAAATAAAACCCCAATTTGATGCAACACCAAGGTTCACAGTGAAGGTTAATAAACACTTACTATGTGTGCATGAAGATCATAGACAGACATATTGGCAACCCAACACACTCAAACCAACCCTAAGAACACTCAATTTCAGCATCCCAGCCATACACACTTAGATAGGAAAAGGCTCGATAATCAAAACTCGGTTTTCTACTGTTCAATATTAAAGATCAAAACAGGTATGGCTTGTGAGAAGTGAGGAAGAAGAGAAAGTATGGGTTGAGCGTGTATTTAGGTATGGGCCTGGTTTAAAAAAATTTGCATGAAAAACTTGTACACTATGCTTTAAAAAGTGTATTTAAGACATTTTCAACATTTATGCTTATGCTTTAGAAATTGTCTTTTAAGACTTTTGGTTAGAACCATATATAAGTAGTACTAGTTGTGTACCCGCACAATGCGGCGGGTTGTGAAATTTCATATAAATCGGAAATTGAGGGGGTATTTGGCTAGAGGTATTAGAAGTTAATAAAATGAAAATGATTATCATTGAGCATGTTTGGTTCAAACCGGGAATGGAAATGAAATGAAAAATAGTGTTTGGTTTCTGATAATTAATCAATCATTATAATAGATTTGGATAAAAATCATTCCTCTCCAAATTAGGGGGAATGAAACTTTTTTCTTCTTAACAGATCACCCACCGGCTATCTATCTCCTCCCGTCTCCATGCCTTCGGACAAGTATAACATCGATCGGGTTTCTATATCATTCTTCACCATGTCATCCTCCTAGTCTTCCTTTCACTTCACATTAATATGATGAGGTCCTACGTTTGATTCCTACCAACCAACCAACCGTCATTACTGCTAAAAATAATTTTACTAAATTTATTGTTACTTAATTTGTTCTTCTTCAACAACACATTAGCATAAATTAATATCATGAATCTATTTACAATTTCCCAATGATGGCGAAATATTGGGATATTGAAATATTTGACAGCGGAAGCGTGGTGGGCCCATAACCCATAGGTCCCAGGATCGAAACCTGGCTCTGATACCATAACTTGTAACACCCCCGTCCCGCGCAGTTAAGGACGGAAAATGTCACAATAAAGTTAAAACACTTTCAGATCAATCCATTAATTAAACAGAACGATTACTATAAGTTACCATAATTTATACAGAACCACAAACGGAGATAACAACGTATTTCAAACATATAGTTTCAAAATATACATCTATATTGCATAAGTCGACAAAAGCTTAACAAAAGTAAGTCATGCTAGTTTATCTTCAATCCTGTCATCTCCGTATCTCTCATCCCAAAATCCCTGCTAATTCAAGTACCTGCCGAGGACAAAGAAAATCTCGGCTGAGCTGAATACCTAGTGAACGGATAATAATAACTTAAACAATAAGCATGAGACAACAAGTTCAAGGAAAAATAATTAACATCAAGCGATAAATCCAATTTAGGGAAAGTTTCCGAAGAAAAGTCAAATCAACAATTTCCCAAAGACATGTCAAAGGTCTGAAAACCAAACCGCATCACAATGACATGTTGTTCCCAAAAAGGATGATCAGTCCGTTTGGGCATGAGTGAGGAAAGGGGTGCGGACACAACACAACAATCCTCTCCGTGGATTTAACCACGGTCATAATCTATTTTCCGATAACGGTTCCTAGGATCGATCCATACGCCCTATCGGTACCTCGTCAAGTCCGCTTTTAAGGACTATATAAATAGTTAGGACGCCATGATCGTTATAGCCACCATGGAAGCATCTCAACATCGGTGTCCCCAATGTTGAGTCTATAGAAAAGAGTTGCAATAGACACATTCTAACAAGTCAAAGATCCATGTTCCAAATTAGAATGAAGTGATATTTCAAAAGGAAACAATTCTCAAATACATATAATAGGCATGAAATCGAAATTGGAACCAAGTGTTTAGAATTTGTCAACATTTATTCGGATTAGGAAGCCTTATACAAATGGCTATCCCCGTGTCAAGTAAAGTAGGATATCCGTACCTGAGTTGTATATGATGAAATACTACAATCGGATGCCAAGACGTTGATACAAGTCACACCCAAAACGCCTTTACCTAAAACAATAACCGATTACTATCATATAGTAATCAACACATTTGTTCGGATAAACGAGACTTAGACCAAAATTACTACATCTTATAACCCCTAGAATAGTCCTAGATAAGTTCACAGCTGATTGATATAAGCTTTATCATATTACACAACCTGGAAGTGCATAATGTACAAGCACAACTGCAGTTCAAGTTGCTGCACAAAACAGCTTATGTCCTTCAAAAGTTTGGACGATTTACTCATACTTAGAAAGCGAATTAAGCTTTGACATCTAAATGAAAAACGTACTACTATCTCTTAGGAATCTAATCACACAAGATTAACCTTATTTGGATCAATAACCAATTTTATATGAATTTTACAAAAACAGTCTGCAAATCCCGAGTTTCATATGACCAGGTCTGGAAAATCAAGGTTTTGAACCATTTAGACTCAAAATCAGCTCTTACTGTAAACTACAAAAATGTTCTACACTCTTCAAGCTTTCCAACTATATATTACACATCTTATTTGGACAAACGGTTGATTTTCTATGAATTTTCTAAAAACAGAACAGAAAGTTAAATTTACAAACATCACTCAAACATTTTATCAAACACTTGATGTGCAACAAAACTTTGTAGCTCAAATCACTTCATACATAAGTCTTTCACCTCATATTTACAATTCACCAATGACTTAAGTTAAGCTAAAACTTCAAAGTAAACAATTAATACCCAAAAGCTTAACATACCTTAATTATGATGGTGATTTCAACTTCAAACAAACTTGAATATCTTTAATTTCTTCACAACTTCAAGCCTAAAACAGAATTTCAAACTTAAAGATTCATTTTTGACCTAAATAGAAATCAAACTTAAGGATATAAGAAATTCTACACATACCTTTGGATATTTGAGTTTCAATCTTCAAAACTCAACTATGAAGATGATTTCCTCACTTGATTTAGCCTTGATGATAAGAACTCTAGAGGAATAGGAAGAAACCGTTTGAGAGAAAAAGATACGTATTAGCTAATTAGAGATAGATATGAATTTTCAAGAATTTTGAATGTATTTATATTTTCCCAAATTTCATTTTGGCCCCTCAAGTTTAGTTTCTCATTCTTATGCCCTAAAAGAGATTTAACTTAACATTCTAAGTTAAGTTTACTTCCATTGTGTACAAGTATGGTCCCTTGTATGGTTTTGCATCACAAATTTAGTCCGAGGTACAAATCGGTTAAGCATAAGGTACAAACATGTTATGCACATTTCTACCCAAAATATATACTTAACATAATTTGTTCGGTTTAGTGGAATCGGGGTATTATAATTCTCTCCTCCTAAAAAGAAAATTTCGTCCTCGAAATTGAGATAAGTGTAGATAACTTACATGAATCGAAGAGATACGGGTACTCCTTTCTCATAGATTCCTCCGTTTCCCATGTGGCTTCCCGCTCGGAATGATTTCTCCATAACACTTTCACGATGTTTTAGAATTGCGTATGCTTGTTGCTGATCATATTTCGCATGCTAGCACACCAAATAGATTTAATAAAGGGGTTGAAACTGAACATTTTTAACTTGATATGCAATGATGTCTGGTATTTGAATCCAAACACATGCATTTGATTCATTTACTTGATAAATCTGTTAAATTTCATTAAGTTGAATTTCTTTTGTAAAGTTTTCAAATGATCAAATGTTAGTAATTATAAAATGTAGTTCAATGAATTTTATTTTCCTTGTATAAAATTTCAACTTCTGTGCCTAAATGAAATATATGCATACTTTCAGGGGGAGAAAACAAATTGCTCCAGAATTCTTATTTTGAGGGGGAGCAAGGTTATTCATTAAGGAGGAGATTGTTAGTGAGAATCAGAGACGCGACTGAAATTGAAGAAGGTTTTCGATGATCATGATGCACACTTTCATCGATAAAGGGGGATAAATGTTTAGTTCAATTTCATGTCAAAGCTTTCAAGTCAAAGATTCGATTTCATGACAGGGGGAGAATTGTTTAAAGAAGACTTCGTCTCAAGAAAGGATAGGGGGAGATTTCTTCTTCAAGAGTTTATAAGAAATCGATTGATCATTTAGTGATCTCTTTCTTTTGAACTCGTGCTTTTATGAAGATATCGATACTGAAGTTTGAATTTCTCAAGTCAATGAATAAGGGGAGAATTCTTCAAGAGTTTGAGAAAAATCGATTGATCATTTTGTGATCTCTTTTTCTTGAACTTGGGCTTTTGTGTATTAATATGCTTTGTGTGAAGATCCATATTCTCCTGTTCGAAGAAAGATAGTCCGTAAATTCTTGTTTGAAGATTGTGTGACATGTTGACTTTGACAAGCAATTTTAAAGATCAAAGAGCTGAAGTCTTAAAGTTTTGAAGATTCAAGAATGCCAAAGACTGCTGTTTTCATTTTGTTTAAACCTTGAATCCAAGGGGGAGATTGTTAGTGCTAATATGTCTTCAAGGTTTAATGTAGAAAGTCAAATGTCAAAGTCAATGTTATTGTGTTGTTAGTGTGTGGTTTATACCTTGTGTGTCTAGGTATAAATAGGCTTGTTTAGTGTTTGTTATAGAAACACTTACACTAACTATTAAGAGAGAACCTTTAGAGAGAACAGTGCTGAACTCATATCTTGTAACATGTTCTTGATGTAATTGGATGTCAAATTCTCTATCTTCTCTATCTTGATTAGATCTTGGATTAACAGTTGGAGAGTCAAATTGTTTTATCCTCGACTCATGTGATTGGAGAGTCCCTAACAGTGTTTCCAATGAAAAATATGATAGGTCCTTTGATTCCTCAATAGCCACGACTATGTATTCAAATTTTCTGGTAAGGCTTCTTAAAACTTTCTCTACTACTCTTCTGTCATCAATACTTTCCCCATTTACTCTAAGTTGATTAAGTAGTACAAATACCCTGTTGAAGTATTCTTCTACACTTTCAGTCTCCTTCATTTTCAGATTATCAAACTCACATCTTAGAGTTTGATCAAGTCTCACCATTTTTACTCTATCTTCTCATTTGTATGATTTGTAAAACATCTCCCATGCCTCCTTGGACGTTTCTGAATTGGAGATTCTCTCAAAGATGTGTTCATCTACTGCTTGGTAGATCAAGTATAGGGCCTTCTTATCCCTTCTTCTGTTTTTGTTAAAGGCATTTGTTTGTTCTACCGTGGGATCCTCTGGTTCAAAGACTCCTTCTCCAATAACACTCCATAGATCGTGAGATTCAAAGAGTACTCTCATTTGAATACTCCAATGGATGTAATTTCTTCCATTTAGTTTTGGAAGTTGGGTTTGTGTATGTATGTTACTGAAGGAATTCATGGCCATGTTCTTACAGGCTCTGATACCAATTTGATGTTTAAACTCAAGAGAATATAGTTAGAACACATCAAACTTCTTATTAAGTAAAGTCACAATTGTACAGAATATATATACAAATACATTTTTAGATAAAGATAATAAACCAACACAACTATTACTGAAGCATCACAACCCTTCCATGAACCGTTGCCACTGTTAACTGTCATTCCCGTCATTTGTCACTAACTGCCATGTAACTACCTTATCAAATCTACTGTTTAGCGTATCTCCAACAGGTTATAGAGCATCGTACCCGGTAATGTGAGCCACAAGAGGGAGGTCGAGTGAATTGTTGTTCCTGCTGCCAAGTAGGCGGTTGACGCCACTATTCTTGAGACATGTTCGGATGCCACGAGGACCATGTAGGTGCCCACTCCGCAGCAGTATGGTACGGGCATGGGGGGAAGGGGGTTGTGCCCAGTTGGATGCCTATTGGGGGAGGAGTTGGATGCAGGCCGCGTGACGCGTGATTGCAGATCACCCACCCGTGAGATCCTCGTTTGGACGAGAGTTTCCCCGGTGTTGAGTGGATCCACGACCAGGGCGACGACTAATGGTGACGACTTTCCCACCGGTCAGGTATCGAGTGTGTGGTAGGGTTCGGAGTAACAAAACGGTGGAGGATGGTGGTGTGTCGTCTCGAGCAATTTACAATGTTGTTCAAATTCCAACAGACTTTGTGTTATTTCGAGCGATGGTAGTGTTTGATGAATATAGGAGGCAACTGTATCGTACTTCGAGGGCAAACCTCGAACGAGTTGAAGAACTAACCTCTGTTCATTTACACTAGCATCCATATCCTTAAGTTGGATTACAAGTCCTCGTAGGCGCTTGAAATAGGCTTGAAGCGATGGCATGCCTTTTAACTTCATATTGCTAAATTCGTGCAGGGCCGCATCCCTCGCCCTTAAGAAAAATGTTTCTCACTCAGATCCATCCTTCATAGGCTGATGACTCATCTTCTAAAACCCTATCAAGAAGATCGTCACAAATCGTATCGTATATACATGGCATCAATCTCAGCCCATGTCCCATGTCACATGTCGTTCATTGGATTTGGATGGTGGCGGCATTCCATCGATGTGTTCTAAAACTTTGTATCCACGGGCCGACAAGCAGTTGCAATAAATTTACCCATGCTGAGTACCTTACCTTAGACCCATCAAGAACATGATGTTGGAGACGGTGTAAACCGGATGAAACTTCTGCTCCGGTGGCAGATTCGGCTGGTTGTTCACCATGGTGACGACTTAATATGTAAGAAGAGAAGAAAAAGTGTCATCTCTCAAGCAAGCTCTGTTAGCATATTATTAATTGTATATTCCTTGCCTTAGAATGAATACAATATACATGAACATATACAACAATTGCTCCTCAAAGAATGGAAACATAATCAGCTAACAAAGGTAATTAAATTATACATGATTGATCCTAATCAACTAGGTGCATAATTGGGGGCATAATTTTCGCTATTAGACACTAATATCTATATTCTATACTAAAGCCCGAAGAGCCATCCCTTATACTAGAGTAAGGGTATATTGATTCTGTATAAAGGTCGGATGGATTGGTCTCTATGTTTAATAAGTTTGCATTCTCTTCATCACCATGTTGACTTGCCCATGGATGTTGAGTACTCCTACGTAAACCTTCGAGTTGAAGTAATACAAAGTACTATCAACGACAATAAAAAAGAGTGAACGAGAATGGATATCGTTTTGCATTAGAAAATGAGAACTGATCAAATATAATTTTATAAACACTTGCTCTTACAAACACAAACTGAAATACATCAGTACAGCTTTTCAAGAATTGTACTCAAAACAAATCCATTTGATGAGCCTGCAAGGTTCATACATATAATAGTGACAAATTGTATTATCTGAGGATATTTGCAGAGACTTCTCCGGTACTAGAGTAGGGATTTATTGATACTGCATAAAGATCGGATGGTTCAGACTCTACGTTTAATAAGTTTGCATTGTCTTCATCAACATGTTGACTTGCCCATGGATGTTGAGTACACTTACGTAAACCTTCGAGTTGAATCACCACTTCTTTCATCGTAGGTCTATTATCGCCAGTAAGGTTAAGACATCTTTTCACAAGTTGCGCAATTTCTTGTAGTTGCTCAAGAGTACCCTCCTTTACAACTCTAGGCTCAAGAATCTCAAACAAACGGTTCCCATTTAGCGACATTATGAAATATGTCGCCAAACTTCTTTCTTCGTCAGTTTTGTCCATGCACAGAGGTTTTCTCCCCGTTAAAAGCTCAGCAAGCAAAACCCCGAAGCTATAAACATCACTCTTCTCGTTAAGTTGACTTGTGTTGAAGTATTCAGGATCTAAATAACCTAATGTCCCTTGGACAAGAGTAGTTACTTGTGTTTGATCTAAAGGGATTAATCTTGAAGCTCCAAAATCTGCGATTTTGGCTGTGTAATTATCGTCTAGTAATATGTTTGCAGACTTAATATCCCTATGAATGACGGGCGTGGATGCGGCTGAATGAAGATAAGAAAGTGCACCCGCAGATTCAGCTGCTACTCTTAAGCGATTCTCCCACGATAACCAAGTCATGACACCTTTCCCATAAATATGATTGAAGAGAGTTCCGTTGGAGACATATTCATATACGAGCAATGGAACTTCGCTCTCTAAGCAGCATCCCAAGAGCTTCACCACGTTTCGATGGTTAACTTGTGTTAAAATAACCACTTCATTGATGAATTGTTCTATTTGGGTCTCATCCATTACTCGAGACTTCTTGATTGCAACCACTCGTTGGTCACTTAGAATTCCTTTATATACAATTCCGTAACCACCTCGGCCCAAGATCTTGTCTTGTGCGTAATTGTTGGTGGCTTTCTCTAACTCCTCAGCAGTAAATACTTTTGTTGAGTCGACTCTACCCTCCTTGCTCATGTTTCGTTGTTTCAGTAGCAAACCACCATTTTGCCGAAACAACTTTTCACGGAGTTTAATAAGCTTCCTTTTCTTGATGCCAAAATACAACCATGTTATTCCAACTAAAACAGCCAAGAAACCAAACCCCATACCTGCATGTAACCCCACATCAAAGGAAGTTAGTCTTAATGACTTGTGGCATCCAAAATTCTAGGATTTTACTGTAAATAAAACCAAGAATCCATATCTCACTAGAAATCAATAGGAGTACAAGTGGTTACCTAGAGAGAACTTGATAACAGGGAACTGTGAATTTTCAGCAACACAAGCTCGCCCGTTTTTCAGGCCATCTCCAACATAGCCTTGTGGGCAGGAACACGTAAAGCCTCCAGGAGTATTAGTACAAATCCCCTCACAGGGATTACTGTTGGGATCTTCACATTCATTGATATCTATCAGTTGTTCAACCATTTAAGATCAGACACAAACCCAGTAATATATACATATATATATATACATATATATATATATATATATAGGGTTGGGTTCGGTTCGGTGAGAAGTGCCAAATATGATGAGAATCGTGAGAAACGGTTATCAAGCGTTGGATGAGAAATAGACGAACAGTGGAATGAGATGCACCGAAATGCACGTGATCAACTCCCTTTTAAGCCACAATTCATGGGAGGGTATTTGATTAAAAGTGATTAGCGGTTTAAAAGTATTTCTCACATTTCTCACCAAAAATGACACTTCTCAAATGATATATATACATATATATATATATATATATATATATATATATATATATGTATATATATGTGTGTGTGTGTGTGTGTGCGTGCGCGAAGGATCGTATGAGAAGTTGCGGGTACGTGAGAAGTGGATCTAAACCGTTGATCACTTTTAATCCAATGTTCTCCATGAATTGTGGCTTAGAAAGGAATTGATCCGGTGCATCTCATCCTAATGTACATTCATTTCTCATCCAACGATTGATAATCACTTATCACGTCTTTTATGGTTAATGGAAGGTTCAAACGAGAACGCTAACTATTTAATAAAACAAGAAAACAACAAATCATGTGCAAAATCATATATGATTCGGCATTAACGGCTAAAAAAGATGGACACGAGCAACTTAAAATGCGAGCAAAGTCGCATAAATCATATATGATTTTGTACGTGAATCATATATAATATTGTATATATGTACTCGACTGTTCTCGTGTTTTCTTAAATAAATACGGTTCTCGTGTGAACTCACCTTTCTATGATATTTAACATATAATATCAAATGAAAAAGAACTAACCTTGGCAACCTGGATCAAGGTACGGCTGGCCTTGGTAACCTTGATTGCAACTGCATCTATATCCTGGAACCCCAGTATCAGAATCAATACAATGACTATTTGCTTGACAACCCAATACACCAGCACTTGTAGCCTCACTGCAGCTCAAGTTCCCGATCACCCAATCCACCAATATCGGAACACTAGCCCTGGTCCGACTCCTGAAATTCGGGTCCATAAAATCCGACACCCCATTAAACGTAAACCGTTCTTTTTCCCCCAAGAACGAGTAAGTACAAGGATCAAAAGACCAAACACTTGTGTGGTTTGCACCCATACTATAAACATTACTGTAATAATACTTCATTCCCTTTGGAATCGATGTTTGACAACATCCAACACCATTACATGATCCATTCATCACTTCCTCACGCCTTGAACACATCGCAATGCATCCACTCGTGAAATTCACGGGTTCAGGTCCTAAAAATAAGGCGAAATCATCACATCCAATTAAAGTGAATTGATTTTGTAGCGAAAACGTGAAGGGTGATGTCCAACCAAGACTTAACTTGGCGGGATTGTCTTCGATGACATTTCCTTGTTGATTATAACATTTGCTTGCCACTGTGTTAGCGACTCGGAAAGTAGAATCAGAGATGTCGATGATATCGACACCACCGATGAAGGGTTTGTGAGGGTTAAATGTGGTGTTGCATGTGATTTCGAACCATTCGCTCATAAAGCAGTTTGGACCTATCCCGAAGGGATACGGAATGGTTACGTTTCCACATTGGCGTTGGCAGCCGGGTTTGGTTACGTTGGCGGCTTTTGTGATGGTGGTAGCATCAGCCGCGGTGGTGTTGGTGGTGGTTGTTTGAGATACAGACACCGTGATTGCAAGGTTGATCAACAAGAATAAAAACAAATGAAATTTATTTGTGAACTTCATGGCATTGAATAGGAGAGGATGTTCTAGCAGTAGTGATCCATTTAAAAGCTAAATGGGGTTTTTCATATTTTCTGGTTATGAGCTACGTCCATATCAAACAAAATCAACTTGCAAACACGATGAAATTATAATCAATTAAAAAATTATAATATTAATCTATAAATGTTTACTAACGTATACATGTAGGTAGGTAGTAAATTGGATGGAAATGGACGTAAGAAAATTGAAAACCGTTGTTGTTGACTGGCAATGTCATTTTTATTCTAACATTCTTATCATAACATGTATCTCGATAGCTACATGTAGACAATTTAGACATATATAACTTGGATGATTATCATATCTTTAATTTTGACTTTGAGTGGTTGATTGTCAACCAATGATATTTGATATTTTTCAATAAATTCACATATGGACTTCTCCTCCTCTTACATTCATTCAATTCTTTGGATGGATGTGGTTTCCAAATTTAATTAATTATTAAAATATTTTAATTCTCTTAAAAGCATTTGCAGCCCATGAAGAGAATGAATGGTTGACTGATGTTTGGTCAACGTATTGATTGCATGGTTTAACCGATAGATGCAAAAATCAAATTGAATTCTGGAAGTAAACTACAAAACCCTAGAGATTTTAAGCCATGTTAGTTGTCGCATCCAGTCGACTAAATATTTCAGAAAGTAAATGGGCAATATATATATATATATATATATACCACTCAAAGAGTTGACTTTTGATGATCACTATCACCAAAATCGCTATATAGAATAACAGATCTCTTTCACACGATTGAAAATTGTATATCGTGTCCGATTCAATTAATATAATAACATTCCATTTTCTGGACCATCGTAATTTGAAAAAAGATTTTGCAACACAATTTTCCAGAAAAAGAGCCTCAAGTTTCATTTTATGAGTTCTTCTACAGACAGTACGTGTGTCGCATAAAGCATAATTGTATAGTTTTTATCATGCATATACAGGTAGCCGTCTGTCGATCTGCCATTGTTAGAGAAAAGACAGGCGAGTCCTGCTCTGATAACTAAGAGATAACTATGTATCTGGACGCATTTACATTATAGGTTCAATTAGCACACCCACATTCACTCCTCCTTAAATTTTCCTTAATTTAATTTTTAATATTTATACCTTACATTTACTATCCTTATAGTTACCTATGTAGTTTACTTTAATCCCTTACATTTATTTTTCATTTTAGACTCTTATCATATAAACATAAATCTATACATATAATAAATAAGTATCTAGCATGCAACGTGTCGTCTTCTGGTGAGCCGACTTCAGTATTTTCCCGCCTAAACATTATCTGAACGCAATCTACATTATAAGTTCAATTAATACACCCACATTCACTCCTCCTTAAATCTCTCCTTAATTCATTTTTTTTTAATTTATACGTTACATTTACTACCCTTATAATTAGGTATGTATTTTACTTTTAATCCCTTATTTTTTTTATTTTTCATTTTAAACTCTTATCATATAAACATAAATAATGTATATGAATTAAAATGCATTAAAAACATTTCTATTTTTTACAAATTATACCATTGTAATCGCTTCGTCAATACCTTCGAAATGAGCCAATATTGAATATTTTTGGATTTAATTATATTATTAAATATCATAAATATATACAAATTAATGTGTCGTGATTAATATGAGATTTGTTGAAATTAGTATGGGATTTGATACAAATAATCACTAAATTGTCGTGATTTTCTTTTTGCAATTTCATATCAATTTTTACTTCAAACTTGAATTCCTTCGATGAATTACAATTCTATCAAATTTTATTCTATCAACGAAACACCCTTAGAATTATCATAAGAGATTGAATTACTTGAAAAAAAAAGATATCACTTATCAACTGACTTTTGGATTATGAGTTCGAACATTTTTCAAAAATATAAATATGCAATTATTGTGTATTCGTTTGATAAATTCATTTAGTAACGACATTTATAATATGTAACAAACTTAATAGACATATTTTTATCTTCAAGATAATATTTCCTATTTGTGGAATTTTTGTTTTCTTTTTATCAATTATTGTACGTGTCACAAAATTATTCAACAACTATTAAACATCAAATAATTAACTTAAAACACAAATTTTATCGTCGCGCAACAGGCGAGCCAAAAACTAGTAATTAAAATAAAGAAGGAAATCTATCCGGTAGTCATCGGTACTTGTATTGGGACTTAAGTCTCGGTGTAACTACCGGTAGGGGTTGTTTGATCCTTCTTCGATGCCAAATTCCGAGTCTCTTTCGGACTCGTTTTTCTTTTCGAGCTCGTTTATCTTTTTTCCAATTATTTGTGAAAATCTTTATTAACTCTAGATTCTCCATGTATCATACTCGCCCATATAACACTACTTTGTATTACTTGGTATAATCATACGACAATAAAAAAGAATGAACGAGAATAGATGTCGTTTTGCATTAGAAAATGACAACTGATAAAATATAGGGGTTGTTGGTTTGGGTAGAATGATTAAGTTGTCAGAATGATTAAGAGGCTCTTATGATATATAGTGCAAAATAAAATATGATAATTTGATAATTGTTCAGAATGTAATTAGGGCACTGAACGGTTATAAGGATATCCAAGATACAAAATCATTTGGAGGGTTTTAGAACCATTAAGAGGCAGACTTTTTTATTTTTGCCATACAAGATTCACCTCTTAGCGATTCAGAGGCTACCTCTTAATGGAACTATTAAGAGGTAAACAAACAGGCCATAGTTTTATAATTAAACACTTGCTCTTACAAATACAAACTGAAATACATCAATACCGTTTTTCAAGAATTGTACTAAAAACAAATTCATTTGATGAGCCTGCAAGGTTCATACATATAGTGAAAAATTGTATTATCTGAGGATATTTGCAGGATGTGTAAGACTACTATTACTATCTATACTAAAGCTTGAAGAACCTTCTCCGGTACTAGAGTAGGGATTTATCGAGAGCGCATAAAGATCAGATGATTCAGACTCTACGTTTAATAACTTTGCATTCTCTTCATCAACATGTTGACTTGCCCATGGATGTTGAGTACATTTACGTAAACCTTCGAGCTGAATCACCACTTCTTTCATCGTAGGTCTATTATCGCCCGTAAGATTAAGACATCTTTTCACAAGTTGCGCAATTTCTTGTAGTTGCTCAAGAGTACCCTCTTTTACAACTCGAGGCTCAAGAATCTCAAACAAAAGGTTCCCTTTTAGCGACATTATGAAATATGTCGCCAAACTTCTTTCTTCGTCGGTTTTGTCCATGCTCAGAGGTTTTCGCCCCGTTAAAAGCTCAGCAAGCAAAACCCCGAAGCTATAAACATCACTCTTCTCATTAAGCTGACTTGTGTTAAAGTATTCAGGATCTAAATACCCTAGTGTCCCTTGGACAAGGGTAGTTACTTGTGTTTGATCTATTGGGACTAATCTTGAAGCGCCAAAATCCGCGATCTTGGCTGTGTAATTATCGTCTAGTAATATGTTTGCAGACTTAATATCCCTATGAATTACGGGCGTGGATGCGGCTGAATGAAGATAAGAAAGTGCACCGGCTGATTCAACTGCAACTCTTAAACGATTCTCCCAAGATAACCAAGTCATGACGCCTTTACCATGAATATGATCAAAAAGAGTTCCGTTAGAGACATATTCATATACGAGTAATGGAACTTCGCTCTCTAAACAACATCCCAAGAGCTTCACCACGTTTCGATGGTTAACTTGTGTTAAAATAACCACTTCATTGATGAATTGTTCTACTTGGGTTTCATCCATTACCCGCGACTTCTTGATTGCTATGATTCGTTGGTCACTAAGAATACCTTTGTATACAACACCGTAACCACCTCGGCCTAATATCCTGTCTTCTGCATAATTGTTTGTGGCTTTCTTTAAGTCCTCAGCGGTGAAGACTTTTGTTGAGTCGACAGTAGTGCCCTCGTTGTTCATGATTCGTTGTCTTAGTAGCAAACCACCGTTTTGCTGAAAGAGCTTCTCTCGGAGTTTAATAAGCTTCCTCTTCTTGATACCAAAATACAACCATGTTATTCCAACTAGAATGGCCAAAAAACCAAACCCCATACCTGCATGTAACAACATCAAAGAAAGTTTAGAGAATTCTCTAAACTTAGAGATTTTTTCGTGTTTTCTCTATTTTAGAAACAAGATAAAGAATCTGTTGAAGCCGAACAAAATCTTCATTTTCTATATTTTAGAGAAATTTTTGGAGATACTTTAAGGGCTCTTTTGTAGAGTGCGTAGTCTAATGAGGTTTTACAAATTCCCAAAAATGTTATACAAAAATATAACAGCCTACCTAGAGAGAACTTGATTACGGGGAACTCTGAATTTTCAACAACACAAGCTCGTCCGTTTTTCAAGCCATCTCCAACATAGCCGTGTGGGCAAGAACACGTATAGCCTCCACGAGTATTAGTACAAATCCCCTCACAAGGATTATTGTTGGGATCTTCACATTCATTGATATCTGTCATGTGTTCAACCATTTAAGATCAGACACAAACTCAGTAATATATATATATATATATATATATAGAGAGAGAGAGAGAGAGGGGGGGGAGGGAGGTTCAAGGGAAAACCTCAAAAAAATGAAAAACTAAGGAACACCCTGGTAGCCATTCATCTGGACTGTATACACTTGTGTATACAAGTAAATAAAGTTGTTTTTTGGTTTCTATGCACGTGTGCATTATACATACTTGTATGCAATACAAGTGCATACTGTCCGAATGAAGGGCTACCAGGGTGTTCCTCAGTTTTCCGTTTTTTTGAGGTTTTCTCTTAAACCTGACCCTAATAACTGACGAAAAAGAACTAACCTTGGCAGCCTGGGTCAAGATATGGCTGACCCTGATAACCTTGATTGCAACTGCATCTATATCCTGGAACCCCAATATCATAATCAATGCAATGACTATTTGCTTGACAACCCAAAACACCAGCACTTGCAGCCTCGCTGCAGCTCAAGTTCCCGATTACCCAATCCACCAATAACGGAACACTAGCTTTGGTCCGATTCACGAAATTTGGGTCCATAAAATCGGACACCCCATTAAACGTAAACCGTTCTTTCTCCCCCAAGAACGAGTAGGTACAAGGATTAAAAGACCAAACACTTGTATGGTTTGCACGCATACTACTAATAACAGAAGTATAATAGTGCTTGGTTCCCTTTGGAATCGATGTTTGACAACATCCAACACCATTACATGATCCATTCATCATTTCCTCACGCCTTGAACACATCGCAATGCATCCACCGGTAAAATTTTTGTATAGAGTTTGTCCCCTTTTTCCAAAAAACAAAATTGTGTATAGAGAGCTCCCAATCAAGCCGATATCATCACAACCGATTAAAGTGAATTGATTTTGTTGCGAAAAAGTGAAGGGCGTTTCCCACCCAAGACTTGTGTTCCCGGGCTTATCTTCGGTGATATTTCCGTGTTGATCATAACATCTGTGTGCCACTGAGTTAGCAATTCGAAAAGTAGAATCAGAGATGTCAAAGATTTCGACAGAGCGGATGAAGGGTTTGTGAGGAGTAAAAGTGGTGTTGCATATTATTTCGAACCAGTCCCTCATAAAGCAGCCTGGACCTATTCCGAAAGGATACGGAACGGTTACGTTTCCACATTGGCGTTGGCAGCCTGGTTTTGTTATGTTTGCGGCTTTTGTGATGGTGGCTGCATCACCGGCGGTGGTGTTTGTGGTGGTTGTCTGAGCTATTGAAACCGTGGTTACTGCAAGGCCAAACAAAAACAAAAAGAAATGAAAGTTTCTTGTGAACTTCATGGTTGTTGTCTTGTTGATGAGGAGGATAGATCCTTTTGAAGTAGAGATCGATTTAAAAGCCAAATGGGTGTTTCTTTCCGTCTTCTTATGGTGCCATTATTGGCTGGCATTTTTTGTCAAGAAGGTGAATATTTTTCTGGCATTTTTTGCTTGTACTTACTCTCTCTTTCCTTTATGTAAAAAAAAGTTTTTCGAACAGAGGCTAATCTTAATTTTTTCATGAAGGGTATCTTTTAATTTAATGAATAATCATCGTTTTATTGTGGTTTCTGAATTTATTTGGAAAATTTAATGACACATTAATCTTATATATATTCTCTCTAAACATTTTCCTTGCCAAGAGCTTAGTTAAATTCATGTAGAAAATTGAAATAGTTGAGTCATGGTCAACTCATTTATTGTAAATATATTGAATTCTGAAATAACTTGTAAGAAGTAATATTATTATAGGAATTTTTTATAAAAACTACATTTTCTTTGACTTTTTAAATAAGAGGATTTGTTTTCTTTTCTAATATTGGTGTGAAGCCATATGTTTACTATTTTTTTATTAGGCCAATTTGTATCCCGTGGACTAAATCTTTTAGTAAGTCAATGCACCAATCACCAATCACAAATGAAGAGTAGAAAAGGTTGACTTGTGATGATCAGCATGTTCGTCGACACAAGAACCCGTCAAAGTTCTCGAAGATGGCATATTTTGGCTTGCATGTCAACTCAATTCGTCCTCATCGATGCATGCAGACTTCTTTAATTTGGAGATGTAGTAATTCCAATGCTGGGTTTATGCGTTTCAAAGCCATTGTCTTTTAATTAAAATAAGTAAATTTTAATATCATATAAAAGTATGGACCGGTTTCTGGTCGAGAAAGAAAAAACTGACGTGGTAAAATCAAAAAAGGTTTGTGACTGTGGATGCTCCCAGTACCCCTCTATGTTAGGGTATTTAATTCCAAAGTGATATAAACAATTCATATCTCAATTTGTGCGCAATATCCCAAAACTACAAGAAATTAATGGCTATGGCAAAAGGTGATTTTTTTTCTTTTTTGTGAATCTGGTGCGATGGTGACTACAACAAGAACGGATCTACAAGACACCCAAAATAAATTGTTTAATAAGATTTAGGGGGTGTTTATCAAATTTTTCATCAAGTCCTGTCCGGATAAATTGGATAAATTTGTGTTGTTGTTTACTTTTTCTTCTGAATCAACGGCTTGAACAATTGAAATGACTTTTTTACCCTTCAGTTCATCAGATTCATGGTTTCCATCTCTCCTCACCGAGTCACCCTTCAACCATCTGTCATCACCCTTCAACCAGTAACACAGTAACACAACACACTACAAAAATAACTACTTTTGCCGGAGGAAAATGTCGTCGGCAAAAGTCTCGAAAGTCGCCGGTAAAAGCTCAAAATCTTTTGCCGTCGGCAAAAGTTTCCGTGAAAAGTTGGCCGCTATAAGGGTTTTTGCCGGCGAATAACATGTGCCGCCGGGAAAGATACATTTGCCGGCGAAAGATATTCGTCGGTAAAAACTGAAGTCGTCGGCAAAAACTTCTTTCAAGTAATCGTAAAAAATCCTTTTCCCGACGACCAAATACTTTTGCCGGCGTAATTTTTTCCGTCGGGAAAAGTTTTTTTTTGACTTTTTGGTCAAAAAATTACCGGCCCAAAAATCCACCGGCAAAAGTTTTTATTTTTAATTTTTCGCATAACCTATACTGACGCAAAAACTCGTAGGCAAAAAGTTAGGTTTGACTCTTTTGGTCATGTTTTTCAGGACGGAAAAAGCCGTCGGCAATAGTTTGGTTTGACACTTTCGGTCAACCTTTTTACCTAGGCAAAAGTTAGGATTGCAATCAAGGTCGGTAAAGGTTTTTCTTTTTTTAAAAATAATTAATCGTAGAAGTTTTCCTATTTGTATACTAGTCGTGTACATGTGCAACGCAACGAGATGCAAAATTTGATAGTAAATCAATAAGGAAAAACCATACAAATATTCTTTATTTAAGGAACAAAGTATGATACATACATACATGATTCCAATATGACCATACAAGGAACCTATAGTTGGAATAAGAATAGTGAAAAGGAACCTATAGTTGGAATAAAAATAGTGAAAAAAATAATATGTTAAGACTTAAGAGTATCTGTAAACAATAGTCAATTGCTATATAGGCAAGGGCAAGGTCCACCACCGAAGGTCGCCATCCTCGATGTACTTAAGTATCATTTCCACTGTCTTTGTCTTCTGCATCCAATAGACATGTAGTACGACCCTGCCTTAGTTAACATAATATGTGCATCCAATAGACATGTAGTATGACCCTGGTTAACATAATATGTAAACAAAAGTTATACAAGCATGATACTCAAAATTCAAGTCTCTGAACACTAGACTTGTTTGCCAAAATCGACATTCTAATATGATATTGTTTTTGGGAATTCAGAAGTTACCAAAAAACTTCTGTAAAGAAAGAAATATCACGAGAACGTTTCAACTAGCCTAGGCAGATGAAAAGAGTTAACAACTATTACCTCTTACAATCGCAAGTTGCAGGTTATGTTGCTACCAAATCTGCCTTTTAGAGAAATTGTTACATCAACAAAAAATGCATCAAGATTGAACGTAAAGCATAATATATAAAAGTAATCAACAAAAAATATACTAGTAAAAGCCGAACAAAGAAAGAGAAAAAGCCAGAAAAAGAAAAAAAAAATGAACCTTTGGGATCTTGAAGAGAGAAGCAAGAGCCAGATGTGTTGGGTGAACCTTTGGGATCTCAAAAAGGAACTTCTATCCCCTCACAACCACATTATAAAAAACTCAACATCAAAATAGCTATATTTTGTATTTATAATCTAATAAGTAGCAAGATTTTCAACAAGCTTACAAATTATACACAAACAATAATAAATAAATAAACCCACAAAGTACAAAAGCCCTAAACAATCATGAATTTGCAACTACTAGTTTAAGTGGTTAACCAAAACAATGTAAGCATTCGATTAGGCAAACACAAAGTAGGTTACCTTTTTGTGGAAATATGAAGACGAGGCAATCGATGAATGAAGAAATCTAGAGGTTTTGATTCCGATCGGGAGTGTAAAGATGAGACAATCGATGGTTTTTTATGTCTCGTAATAAAATGTATCTTGATGGCTTAAAGTGGCTCTTAATGAACTATTGGGCCTTCATATCCTTTACGAGTCATATTTGACTTAGTGACGCTTAATGAACTTCAGTGGACCTTCATGGCTACAGTGACTCTCAATGAATTGTATTGGGCTTTGGTAAGTTTCAATGGATTTAATTCGACTGTATGTTGGCTTGGTGGGTCGTAATGGACTCAATGGTTGCCAATAAACTGTATCGGGCCTATACGGGCTTTAGTGGCTCTTAATAAACAATATTGGGCCTTTTGTGGACTATAGTGAATGGTATTGAATTGTAATAGGATTGATAGACTCGGCGACTCTTAAGCAACTATATTGGACATTCATAAGTTTCAGTGACTCTTAATAAACTGTGTTGGGCCTATGGATCATATATGACTCATTGGTTGTTAACTAACCTAATTGGGCCTTCATGGGTTGTAGTGGTGACTTAATCATTGAGCCCTAAGAGAATACTCCATCATCTGTATTTGAAAAAAGTAATTCATCAATTGCATATTCGATTTTAATAAACAATAAATTCGGATTTATTCTTTGACTAACTTAAATTGATTAATTTTTTATTTTTAATTTACAATAAAATAAGGAAATCCTTTGGCAAAAGTGTAAGTGAAAAAAAATATTAATAAAATTATATATAGGAGCCTTCTTTTATTAATCAAAAGAATAGTACAAATTTTGTTAACCAAACATTTTCTTCCTTTTCATATATTGATGCCACATTCCCTGAATATTTCATTCATTTAATTATTAGTACACATAGTGCACTTTCTCTTTACATTCTCATATGGTGTACTTGGTGATTATCATTGTTATTATATATGGATGGCTATCTGATTGTTTTCACTGATTGATTATTTGATCTGGGATCACAATACATATATTATTATATTCAATTATCATCTAAATAGGAGTATATATTGATTGTAATTTCATTTATATAATGAGTTTGTAAATATGTTGATTATATATATTCCTTGAATGTTATGTGAAAAAAATTAAAAATGTGACATAACTTAAATAAAAAAAAATTGGTGTAAACAAAGAACATGAAAAGATTAATTAATTAATTAAACATTTTGTTAATAACTACATAAAAAATGCAAAATTTGAGGTAAAAAAGAAGAAGAAATTTGGGATTGAGATGTCTAGAAAATGCCTTCTCATGTGTTTTTTCTTATAAAATTACAAATTGAAAAATAATAAACTATGTAGACATAAAAGAATGAGAAGAAAAATCCACAACAAAAACCAAGATAACAATTGTAAATAAATTGAATGAAAAACCAAAAACTTATTTAACAACAATATGTAAAACACACAAAACATTAAAAAAAATGCAAAATATGAGGGGAAAAAGATGAAATTTGGGATTGAGATGTTTAGAAAATGCCATATCATGTGGGTTTTCTTATAAAATTACAAATTGAAAATTAAGAAACTATGTAGATATAAAAGAATGAGAAGAAAAATCCACAACAAAAACCAAGGTAACAATTGTAACTAAATCGAATGAAAAACCAAAAACTTATTTAACAAAAATATGTAAAACACACAAAACATTAAAAAAAGTATGCAACTTTTTTTTATAGAAAAAGAACAATGATATTGATTGGGAAGACACACACATATACACATATCAAAACTATATAAAAAACGACGAAAATCATTACCTGGAAATTTTATGAAGATGGACAACAATATCGATGAAAAGTAGAATCTACAAAGAAGAAATAATAAACAAGTATACAACCCTAATACAACATAGTATAGAACATAATTCCATGTTATGGAGCATTAAGTTGTACTTTATATATAATGTTGTTGTAGGTTATTCTAATTAATAAATGGAAAGATGAAGTGGGTAATATTAATGTCTATAAGAAGTTAGATGGTTTAGAAATTAAAGCTAATTAAATTGGATTTGAAATTACCAAAGAAACCTTCATATAATGAAATACACAATTCTCATTTAGGGGTAGAATGGTCCATTATGAGAAGTTTTTTGTTTAAAAAATCAAAATTATGAGAAAATAGAAAAATATGAATGAAGGCTTCTCATTATGCCACATAAGCAACTCCCCATCTTGCTTTTATATATATATATATATAGATTACATTTCTTAATTATATCATTCACTTGATTGTTTCATCTATGAAATTTAGGGTTTCCTATGAACTTGTTTTAAACTTTCTCAAATATTTCATTCATTTTCTAGTTTCACCTATGAATTTTGCTAAAACAATTTGGAAAACGATCATACACAAACAATATTATAAACTTTAAACAAAAATCAATATTTTCACTATAAACTTTAAATATAAGTCATTGTTTCATTTTCTGGTTTCACATATGAACTTTGATTATCTGGTTTCACCTATGAACTTTAAACAATTTCTGATTTCACCTTTGAACTCTTTGATTTTATAAGAAAAAAACATTTAAATATTATTATTGATTATCTTCCAAAATAAAAATAAAACAATTTGTTCCAAAGGTACCTTCATTTAATACAATTTAACTTGTTTTGTTTATCAGATTATAACTTCCATTTAACCACGACTGTTGATTAAGAAAATGAAAGGCTTAGATCGGTTAACAAAATTAATACTCTTTACTTGGTTAATAAATGATTTTCTCTCTCTCTCTCTCTCTCTCTCTCTCTCTATATATATATATATATATATATATATATATAGAGGCGGGTTCAAACGAGGAGCGCATCAATTTAAGAGAACATGAGGAGCACCCCCATGCTTCTGATCACATGTGATCAACAACTGCTAAAAAATCGAAACAAATCGAAAATTCGCGCAAGATGTGGCGCGAGGTGGCAAGTCGCGGATCATTAATGATTCACAACTGTTAATCATATGTGATTCATAACTGTCAATTGCTCCTCCAGATCAGTTGTGAATCACATGTGATCCACAACTGCCAATCACATGTGATTCATAACTGTCAATTGCTCCTCACGTTCTCACGTTTTGGTGCGCTCCTCGTTTGAACCTTCCTCTCTCTCTCTCTCTCTCTCTCTCTATATATATATATATATATATATATATATATATGGGCTAAATCAAATGAGAACTGTTTATTTTGTGGTAACCGTAAGAACCAATGTGAGCCACATATTTAAAATAACTAATATAAATTTTAAATAAATACAAAATGGTGTTTTAGTAAATTTGTTTCCTAAATCTAATTAAATAATTAAATCCTAAAATATCTCCCTATATTCACTATTCAATGTACGTCTCTCTCCTCTCCCTCACTTTTTCTATCTACCAAATAACAAAATCCTAAGAGCCTCCATACCTTCATCACAGCCGTGGCACACCCCCTCCCCACCGGCGATCGTCTCTCTCCTCTCCCTCACTTTTTCTCCCTCACTGTCGTCGTTGGCGGCAGTGGTGGTGGTGTTGTCGTTGGTGTTGCTTTTGATTGGGAGGAGTGTGGGTGGTTGGAGGTGGTGGTAGTGGTAGTGGTTTTGGGTGGTGAAGATATGGCATCACAGTTTGCTTTCTTGACGGGGATGACCTTGGTGCTTTCATGGTCCTCGTCGGCGCCGTTTTGGTTTACAACACCACCGCCAATAGTTCTTTTACCACCGACGGCCATTCCCGTTCCCCTCCCTCGACCACCATCATCAACGGTATGTCAACCTCGTCTCGTCCGCCTCTCTATCTCTACCCCAGAAACATATCTGGGTATCACAACGGGTATCACAACAACGTATAGTGGGTATCACATCTGGTATAACAGTAGAGTATCACAATGTATTTTCTTTTTTTACGAAGTGTATCACAAAATATCATGGGTATTGCTTTACTAAGTGTATCAAATTATGTTTTTTTCTTTAGTTTCGTTATGTTGTTAAGGGTATCACAGTATATGAGGTTTGTTTGTTTTGTAGATCTATGTTTTATGGAATTTTTCATGTATTATGCTCAAAGGTAACACATGGTTACAATGGGTATCACATTGGTATCACAGATGTTCTTGGAGTATTAGCAAAGTAATGAATGTGATGCTGAATTGGATGGCAATGGGTATCACAGTGGTATCACAAAAGTTCTTGTATGTATTTTCGGTATCACGATTGGCCGGAGAGAGAGAGGAGAGAGGATATTTTACAATACCTAAAATGCCCTTTTATTTAAATTTCAAACAAAATTACCAAAATTAATAATTTTCTAATTTATAGCTTAATATGTGGCTCACATTGGTTTTCACAGTTACCACAAAATAACTAGTTCTCCCTTGAATGACTCCCTATATATATATATATACTATAACAAAATCGCTTTATAAGACACAAAGTTAAATATATTTAAATGACTTAATATAAAAACTAGTATATATACTATAAGAAATGGGTTTTATAAAGAACAAAATTAAATATATTTAAATGACTTAATATAAAAACTAGGGAAATTAATTAAAATGCCAAAAGTTTGACCAAGTGTTACCAAAATGCCACAAACTTTCGGCGGTTTACCAAAATGCCCTAACGGCCCGCGATGGAGCCCGCAATCGCGGGCTTGGGCTGACGTGGCGGATGACCTGGCCGAAAAGAGCCCCGCGAGCCCCTAAACTTTGGCCACGGTGCACATTTGGCCCCTGCCCACGATCGCAGCCCGCGATGGACCAAAATTTTACACTTTTGGTCCCTGTACTTGGACGAATTTTGCATGCTTTTACTGTTTTTTTCCACAATTATTGTACTTTGAAGACCAATTTGTGGTTCAAATTCACTGGCATGTTTGAGATTTCATCCATAAATATCAGTAATATGCAATTCACAATTCACACTTGTTCTTGCTTTCTTTCTTGATTTCTCTCTTGCTTTCTTTCTTTGAATTGCTTTCTCTCTTGATTTCTTTTCTCTCATTTCATCCACAAATGGCAACGTCATCAAACCCTAAGTCTACTCCTGAAAAAATGTCACCTCAAATCGAGGTCGCCATAGCAAAAAAGGAAAAGGAGATAGATGAACTAACAGAAGAGTGGAAAAAAATGATGGACAGGAAGGCAGTCCATTTGAGAAAGATCGAAGAGGAAGACATGGAGATCAAAAGGATGAAAGGGGATATAAAAGCTCGGGAGGCTCGTGTTTGTCGAGAACAAGAAGCAATTCACCATATTCTGCAAGACTTCGCAATTATTCAAGCGAAGGTAAACGAGAAGCAAGCTTGGATTGATGAAACTAAATCAATTTTAAGTAGGTGGTGGTTGTTTTAGTTGTTTTGAAAATTTTTTTGTTCTGTATTTTTTTTACTGTGTTGTTGTTTGTATTTTTTTTGTTGTTTTGTATTTTTTTACTGTGTTGTTTTGTATTTTTTTTACTGTGTTGTTGTTTGTATTTTTTTGTTGTTTTTTTACATCATGTAAGGTCAAGTCAGAGGTTACCTCAACTCATTTGCTAAAGTGTGTCCGGGTTGTGGTACACAATGGCCATACGTGGTTGCAAAAGCAGAAGCCGTTGAAGAAGGGTCAAAAAGATTGAAGATGAAGAGCATGTTGGATGGAATACAAACTAGATGTGTTATCAATGTTCATTTAAAAGCATATGTATGTGTGTATATATATAATATGAATATATATATATATATATATCATTTACAAACTAGCTGTGTTATCAATGTTCATTTAGAAGCATATGTATGTGTGTATATATATAATATGAATATATATATCATTTACAAACTAGTTGTATTATCAATATTCATTTAGAAGCATATGTATGTGTGTATATATAATATGAATATATATATATATATATATCTTTTACAAATCAACGTTTAGATCAACAGTATCATATGTGTTTGTTCCATATGGTTCAAGCTGTGACGGGCCCGGGGTGTGACTGACTGAATGTCTCCTTGGCACGGTTGAAGGGGCGGGATTTGGACACTCTCCATGAGTGTGTCCTACACATTGGCACCGAGTACATCTTCGTTGTATCGAACTTTCACCACGTGATGGACGTCGGTCGTTCTTTCTCGGTCTCCCGGCTCTGTTCTTATACATTAAAGGTGGATAGCATGGCGGAAGCGGGTCGGGTGGATACACCCATGCTGCAGGGGGTCCAGCTGGGTTTATTACCTCCACGTATGTTTTCCGGTAATATTCGGACGTGAAGAAAGGTACACCCAAGTCGCTGCAATCTGTACAACCCATATATCTTGCTGTAGCGATGGCATGGCCGCACGGTAACCCAGATTTATCCCATTCGCGACACGAACAAAGGTGGTCTTCCATATTCACAATCGCGTGAAGATAGTCATCATGCACCTCGTACTTCCCATACCCGATTGCTCTTACCGGCCATGTTGCCGCACGACGCGCCCTGTACTGAACGATCTTCTCCGCCGTTGGTGTGAGTGCATTTTGCATCTCAGCTCCTTTTAGGCGTTGAATTTGGTACCACTCTTGTTGAAAGGCCCGAAAGTAGTCCATAAGATTAACAATCGGATATCTACGCGCAAAACGGGAGAGTGCATTCACAGACTCTGCACTATTCGAGGTCAGAATGTCATAACGTTGTCCAGGAAAATGGGCCGCGGACCACCTCTCCGGTCCAGCTTCGTCAAAGACTTTGGCTGCTTCGTCGGCACTAGCATATTCATGTACTTGTTAAACTCCCGATCCGTATATGCTCTGCATACCGCCCAATAGACATCCTTGTTGGTCGTAATACGTTTGTCCTTGGATTTGGCGTTCATCTCTAAATGTCGACAGCATATGGCGTGAGGGGCGTTTGGGTAAATGGCAGAGATTGTGGCGCTTATGGAAGGAGCCCTGTCAGACATAAACACCAACCCTTGTGGGTCTCCGATAGCTTATCTCAACATGGACAGAAACCAAGTCCACACGTCCCCGGTTTCGGACTTGCCTACGCCGAAAGCTACTGGAACGATGGAGTTATCCCCGTCCATGGCAACCGCCAGGAACATCATACCCAAGTAACGGCCCTTTAAATGGGCTGCGTCTATTATCAGGACACGACGTAGATTTGCTACAAATGTGCGGATCTGCAAAAACATAGGTGGTTTTCCTTTGTAAATGTTATAGTTTATAATGTGTAAACATATGACGTGTTAAAATACGTACCGCGGGTCCAAGGGCCACGAAGCACATCTCAAACCGTCGACGTGAATCGGTCCGTAGCTGCGTGACAGTACCAGGGTTCTGCAGCTGCAAATTATATAAATATGTCGGGAGTCGTTCATACGACTCCTCGAACGTGCCTCTTACCATAAACAGTGCATGGCATCGCGCACGCCAAGCTTGGTGGTAATCAATCTTGACGCCGAACTGCTGGTGAACATCGTGGACGATGTCCTTTGGACGCAATGACCTACTAACATCAACAAATTTGTTTTTCAGTATCGCACCCAAAGTCTTTTTGCCGGCTTGTTTGTGGTGGGGATTCAGTTGCGTCCTCGTACAAGTGTGTACGTCGTGCAACTTTCTAATCATGAACGCCCCTTCTTTGCCACCCGTGTCAATCGCGTACATCCTCCAGTCACAGTTTTTTCTGGCACATTCAACTATGTATCTAGTTTTGTCAGATTTCGACGTGCGCCTTTCGAAACCCTCTTCCAAGAACTTAAGTCCGACCTGACTTGCCAAGAGATCCTTCGACTCGAATATCTGACCTACATGTAACATTTCACTGCGAATATAAGGTGTAGGTTCGTAGGTTTGTGTCTGGGTATGGGAGTCTGGAAGAATAGGGGGCATATAAAAAAAGTCATTTATCTGACTACATGATTTTCTACTAGGGGTATATTCTTCGTGATCATCACTATCGGTGTCTGATCTGTCTATTTCAGAATTACCCGTTCTGAAAATGTGGGTTTCGTCATCAGCAACTCCAGCAGTACGCCCTTCGTGTGGTTGTGGTGGTTGTTGTTGTTGCGTCTCCGGAATACAGTCGTTAAGACCATATGAATGATCTAAATGAACCGTTGGGGCGTCGGACGCCTAAAATTGAGAATCAGGTTGCTCTATTTGGAGGTCTTCGTCGTCAACGTCGTCGTCAACGTCGTCGTCACCGTCGTCGTCACCGTCGTCGTCACCGTCGTCGGATACGCCGGGATACACAAAAAGTAATGGGGGCCTTTCTGAATCGACTGCAAAGTGCAGAAAAGTAGAGATATCCCCATCGTTGGATAAATCCACAAATGACCCATCGCCATTTTTAAACACTAACTTGCAAACAGCAGAAGGGTTGATTCCACATTTTTGCATGGCGTATGCAAGAAATTTCTGATAAGTATAGTTTACTGGCACTTTTACACCATGCTTAGATTTATAAGCAAAATTCCACTCATTGTTATCTTGCTCCCATTCACCATCAAAACAGAAATATAGCTTAGCTTTTGCAACAGATGAACTCATTTTTTTCAGTAGTATCTCAGACACAAAATATTGCAGAAAGAAATCAAGAAAGAAGTATGAAATCGGTGTGTGGATTATGGATTGCATTTTACATCTATTTATCAATGAAACAACCAACATTGATGACAACCAATCTCTTATTTCATCCACAAACTGGTATTCAAAAAACACTGATTTAACATTGATGAAAACATGCAAATGAATTTCAACCACAAATCGGTCTTCAAAGTACAATAATTGTGGAAAAAAACAGTAAAAGCATGCAAGATTTGTCTAAGTACAGGGGCTGAAAGTGTAAATTTTCAGGGACCAAAAGTGTAAATTTTCAGGGACCAAAAGTGTAAAATTTTGGTCCATCGCGGGCTGCGATCGCGGGCAGGGGCCAAATGTGCACCGCGGCCAAAGTTTAGGGGCTCGCGGGGCTCTTTTCTGCCAGGTCATGCGCCACATCAGCTCAAACCCGCGATCGCGGGCTCCATCGCGGGCCATTAGGGCATTTTGGTAAACCGCCGAAATTTTGTGGCATTTTGGTAAGAAGATGTTTGACTTTTGGCATTTTAATTAATTTCCCTAAAAACTATTTTATATGACTTAATAAGGCCAAAAATTGAGTGTACTAAGTAAAGGTGCGACGATAGCAGGTTAAGATGTATTTGGGCATCTTAACAAGTTTTTTTATGACACTTGAAATAAAGTATCTTATTAGTTTTTTATATGATATGTAGTGTTATGTAAACATATCTTTTTTTAGGACACAAACAATCTTTCCAAATAATGTTATATAAGAAAGACTAATATAATATGACACTCTACTTTAAAAGTGTCATAAGAAAATTATTAGGACATCCAAAAACGTCTATCAACTTATTTGAAAATATGTATATACTACATAATAGCACACACATACACACACACACATACACACACACACACACACACACACATATATATATATATATATATAGAGAGAGAGAGAGAGAGGAAGGTTCAAACGAGGAGCGTACCTATTTACGAGAACGCGAGGAGCGCCCGCCATGTACTGGATCACATGTGATCCACAACTGCGAAAAATTCGGATAGCGGGCGACCTGGTTCGCGAGTCGGCCAAGTCGCCCGGATCACACATGATTTTAGTTGTGAATCACATGTGATCCACTACATGGGCGCAAGCCCCCCCCCCCCCCCCCCCCCCCCCCCGATCAGTTGTGAATCACATGTGATTAGCAGTAGTGAATCACATGTGATTCAGTACATGGGCGGTGCTCCTCGCGTTTTCTTAAATTGGTACGCTCCTCGTTTGAACCCGTCTCTCTCTCTCTCTCTCTCTCTCTATATATATATATATATATATATATATATATATATATATATATATATATATATATATATATATATATATGTGTGTGTGTGTGTGTGTGTGTGTGTGTGTGTGTGTATAGGCCCACTATTTTGTAAACTTTTTTTTTGCGTGTAAACTTTGGATTTCATAGGTTTTCTTGATGAAATTGTTTCATATCATTCATTTCTTGATGAAATTGTTTCATATATTTGTGTTTTTTATGTAGTTTCATGTATTTTTTCATTGTTATGAAACTGTTTCATATATTTTTTCTCGGTTTGATGAAACTTTTTCGTTTTCACATAAAAAACAAAAATATATGAAACAATTTCATCAAGAAATGAATGATATAAAACACTTTCATCAAAATAAAGAATTTCATGAAACAATTTCATCAAGAAAAACTTTGAAATCCAAAGTTTACAGGAAAAAAAAGTTTACAAATTATTACGCCACTATATATATATATATATATATATATATATATATGTGTGTGTGTGTGTGTGTGTGTGTGTGTGTGTGTGTGTGTGTGTGTGTAGAGTTGGATTCTAGTGAGAAGGAAAGTCATAGGGAGAAGGGTAAGAATGGACCTCCAACCTTGAATACACATTAAGATGAGGTGGACCGAGATGAGATGCACCTAGATGTGACGCATCGTATCAATCCTCGTATCAAGAGTTTTTCATAGGTGGGTTTGAGATTAAAAGTGATCATCGGTCTAGATCCCTTCTTACCTTAACACTTCTTCTCATAGGATCATTCATCTATATATGTATATATATAGGGTCATAGGGTCAGGCTAAAACGAGAAGATATTCGGTTTGCAAGAAGGGAGAAGGAAAATGAGCCACATAATTCATTAGTTAAAAATATCATAAATAAAAAAATAATTTTCAAAATTAGGATAATTACCATTTTGATTTGGATAATTATCCTATTTAATTTTATTATATCTTTTACATTTATTATTTTTTAATTTAAAGAAATTTATAACATTTTATCACGTTTTATATAGATATTTTTCTAGATACATTTTTCATAAAATAAAGTCACAATTTTCATCAAATATCACATATGATATCCACAATCAATTCATTATCTTTTTTATTACCATTTTTCCTCTATTTTTGGATCCATGTTTTGAATCACATGTGATTAAATTCGTTTAACATATGATCTATTATGTATCACATATGATCCACTATGTGGTAGGAGAGGGTATTGGTGGTGGGTAGATGGAGGTAGGTGGAAGAGGAAGAGAAAGAAGGTGCAGGTTGGTGGTGTATGGAAGTGGGGTTTATCGTCAGAAGTGGGAGGTTGACGTCGGAAATTCACCGGAGATGATGAGGTAGAAGAAGTTGGGGAATCTTTCTTATTTGGCCCTCTAAAGTTGAAATGTAGAAATTATGGCTAAATTTTTAAAATGTTAAAATGCCATAAAATAAAGAAAGACCATTTTGTCCTCGAATTTAACGGACTTGTTGGACGACTTCTGTCCAGGGACCAAATCCAACAGAAATGGCATACTACAGACACCAAATTCATAATAAGTGAAACGTAGGAACGAACTTTTACCATAGGGACCAAATCCATAATTTACTCAAAATTTAATAAAAATTAAAAAAAATTAAAAATATAATGAGAATTTTAAGGATTTATCGGATTCAAAACGGTAATAATCTTAATCTTTAAAAGAGTAAATTACGGATTTGGTCCCTATGGTTTGAAAATCGTTACAAAAATGGTAGATAAACTTCGTTTATTATAGATTAGGACTCGTCGTTTGAAATTTTGTAACCGATTGGTCCCTCCCTCTAACGGATATCCAGTTCCTCCGTTATCCATGATGGCATTTTTGTCCTTATTATTTGTTGTCTTTACTTGAGAAACTAATTTCATAATAACCACATAAATCACGGGAACTAAACCCGTAATTATATTTTAATAATAAAAATTGTTAATTTTTTTATACTTTAAATTTATTAAATTAATTAATTATTGTACTCTAATATATATATATATATATATATATATATATATATATATGTGTGTGTGTGTGTGTGTGTGTGTGTGTATAAAGGAAGGTTCAAACGAGAACACTAACTATTTAAGAAAACACGAAAACGGTTGTTCTTGTGCAAAATCACATGTGATTTTAGGCTAACTGTCAAAAATTGGACACAGACGACTTTGGCCCCGACTTAAAGTCGCGGGGAAAGTCGTGTGAATCATATATGATTTTGTACGTGAATCATGTATGATTTTGTATATTAACGGTCCTCTCGTGTTTTCTTAAATCGTTAGTGTTCTCATTTGAACCCACCTCTTTCTGTGTTTGTATATGTGTGTAGGTAATATATTTTTTTTTCGAAAGAGGATATAAAATAAAAATAAAAATAAACTTAAAATATAATATATACATATATATAATAATTAATTAATTTAACAAACTTAAACTATAAAAAATTTAACAATTTTTGTTTTTCAAACATAATTACGGATTTGGTCCCTATGCTTTATGTGGTTATTATGAAATTAGTCCCTCGAGTAAAGACAAAAAAAATAAAAAGGACGAAAATGCCCTCATGGATAACGGAGGAACTGGATGTCCGTTAGAGGGATGGACCAATCGGTTACAAATTTTCAAAGGATGAGTCCTAAAATCTGTAACAACCGAAGTTTAGGGACCATTTTTATAACGATTTTCAAACCATAGGAACCAAATCCGTAATTTACTCTTTTTAAAAAAAAAAAAAATTATCCATGGTATTTATTTTAATTAATAAATTATGTGGCTCATATTTCTTTCTACCATCTCGCAAATTAGTTACTTCTCGCATGACCCTCTCCTCTCTCTCTCTCTCTAAATATATATATACACACACACAAAGAGAGAGAGAGAGAGAGACTCAATCAAATACAATGGGTAATTGGGTTTCGGTGAGAATGAAAGTTATCGTGATAAGTGTAAGAATGGATTTGAACCTTTGGATCAATCCTAATTGAAAATCAACACTAACGAGATGCACCGAGGTGCACCGATCAATTCTCTTATAAAGCGCATTTTATGGGTTGTTTTAAGATTAAAAGTGATCAAGGGTCCAAATATCTTCTTACATTTTCTTCGCTTAACTCTTTTTCTCACATGATTCTTCGTCTCAAATACAAACCATATAGACCAATCTCCACCGTCCATCTAGTCTAATGAATATTTGGTTTCATAAATATATCAATTTTTTCTAACATAAAGCGGTGATTAGAAAGAAGAGTAAACTATACTTTTGGTCCCTAAGGTATAGTGATTTCTTTGAAACAACTACCTGTGGTTTCATAAGTAGACTTTCGGTCCTCATGGTTTTGATTTTGCTCTAGAATCAGGACCTTGCCACTAACCCTGATAAAAACCACCGTTAGAGTCAGGGGTATTTTTGTCATTTCACATTTTCTTCCTATTTTTGTAATTGTTTTTGTTTCTATTGTTTTTTTTGTAAATACAATCAAACCTTAAGGACCTGTTTTGCCGTATTATGAAATGTGTAATTATCTCAAATTCCTCTCTCTCCTAAACCCACGACTCTTTCCATTTTTATCAACACTTTTTTTCTTAATATTAAATTTCATTTCTTACAATTTTTTGCTTATGCATCCACTAAAAGTGGCTGGCTCAGATAAGTTGTCTTGGAGCATACCAATCCTCCTTTCTGGATTGCAGTTCATCTTCAACACGTAGAATTATGTTATCCTTTTTTTTTGCTGATTTTGATATTTTTTTGTTTTGGTTTTTAGAAGTTGTTGATCTAGTCAAATCTAATTATCCTCAATGTGGACAACAATTTTTCTGGATTGTTGTAGAAATTCCAACCTTGTCACATAGAACGATTTAGGGCTCATGTAAATCTTTATTTTGATTGTGGGAGTTTAAAGAAAATTGAGAATGTCCTCACACCTAGAAAAAGGTTAATACCCACAAACCCACCTGCAAATTTGGTTGTACATTTTTCCGGCGACCATGAATTTTTCGGCAAGAGAGGTGGGTTGCGACAAAACAGTTGCATAAGAGTTTGTTGCGATAAAAAAAACGAAGTTGCGATAAGCTTTCACTTGCGACAAATAAGAACTTGCGACAAAAAATTGAAGAACTCCGGTGGATTTCACGATTTTCCGGCGACACAAGCAGTTTTCGGCGATTATTCCGGTGACTACTTTAAGTCACTGATTCTTTGCTATTTTTCGATTCTAAAAATTGTAGTCTGCTCGAAATTTTACAAAGAATCGATCTATGATAACTGGATTGAACTAATCTCAACAAAAAATGAGATCAATCAACACCTTCTTGAAGACCTTCGAATAGCATCTGTCGACTTTCAGAAACTTCAAAACACAGATTTTGTGATATATTTGGAATCTAGAACATGTAAACAACTCTAAATCGATAACAAAATCGATCTGGGTTTGGTCCCTGTGATGAGATTAACCAGGGTTATATATATAGAGGAAGGTTCAAACGAGGAGCGCACCAAAACGTGAGAACGTGAGGAGCAATTGACAGTTATGAATCACATGTGATTGACAGTTGTGGATCACATGTGATTCACAACTGATCTGGAGGAGCAATTGACAGTTATGAATCACATATGATTAACAGTTGTGGATCATTAATGATCCGCGACTTGCCACCTCGCGCCACATCTTGCGCGAATTTTCGATTTGTTCCGATTTTTTAGCAGTTGTTGATCACATGTGATCAGAAGCATGGGAGTGCTCCTCACGTTCTCTTAAATTGATGCGCTCCTCGTTTGAACCTGCCTATATATATATATATATATATATTAGAAGTAATCATATTTGGTCCCTAAAGTTTGATAACTTTTACAAATATAAGAAAAAACAAAAAACAATTATAAAAACAGGAAGAAAATGTGAAATAACGAAAATGCCCCTTACACTAACGAAACCATTTAACCTCGTTAGTGACCAGGTTCTGAATCTAGAGCAAAATCAAAACCATGAGGACCATAAGTCGACTTATGAAACCACGGATACTTGTTTCAAAGAAATCACTAAACCTCAGGACCAAAAGTAGAGTTTACTCTAGAAATAATGAACTTTAATCATCTTCCATAAATATTCAAATCAAAATAAATAAATAGAATCGAATTTATTGTAATAGAAATAGATTAATTACCAGGCAGAGAATTATATATTATTAGGAACCATAACGTCAAATGGGTGAAGGGATAAAAAGGGTGTTGTGTTTAAAATATCATCGGAGAAAAAATAGCTAACCTTGAATATGCATTCTCTGGTTTGTTGGTTTCCCTTCCCCAATTCTAACATTTGTTAATAATCCCAGAAATGAATGTTGCATCAGATGAACCCATCATGCTAATTTCATTCTCAAGGGAAGCCAAATCCTTCAACAATATATATATATATATATATATATATATATATATATATATATATAGTCGGATTCAAACGAAAATGATATCTATTTAAAAGAATAAGAGAATAATTTTGGGTCAACCATTTTACTAAATAATACCTTAAATAAAACTTTCTTATAAATCACCTAAAAGGGCATCTGTGTCATTTGTTTTATGAATTATATATAGAAACTTATTTATTTTTATATAGATTATGTAATAAATTTAATTAAGGTATTCATTCATTTTTGTTATATATTCGTATTTTAAGGATGATTAATTATTTTTTTTATTTTTTTACAACATTAAAATAAGTGTGATTTAGTTTTTCATTTTAAATATTTATTTTTATCAGATTAGGTTATTTATTAATTTTTTACAATTTTCGTCAAAAATCATTTGTGATATTCACAATTAATTCATGGCGAATCACATTTGATATTCATAATTAATTTTAAATCACATGTGATTAGAAAAACAGTTTGAAAAAAAAAGTTAATTCATTGTGAATCACATATGATTTTGATGAAAAATTCTGAATTATATTATGAATCACATGTGATTTTATACATTTTAAATGTATTTTGCTACACACTATATATATGCTTATGTTTTTATTATTTTTCTTTTACAATTTTCGTCAAAAATCACTTGTGATATTCACAATTAATTCATGGTGAATCACATTTGATATCCATAATTAATTTTAAATCACATGTGATTAAAAAAAAGTTTGAAAAAAAGTTAATTCATTGTGTATCACATGTGATTTTGATAAAATATTCTGAATTATGTTTTGAATCACATGTGATTTTATACATTTTAAATGTATTTTGCTACACACTATATATGCTTGATGTTTTTATTATTTTTCTTTTATAATTTTCGTCAAAAATCACTTGTGATATTCACAATTAATTCATGGTGAATCACATTTGATATCCATAATTAATTTTAAATCACATGTGATTTTAAACATTTTAAATGTATTTTGCTACACACTATATATGCTTATGTTTTTTATTATTTTTCTTTTTCAATATTGAAGTTGAATCATTGTTTTCATATTTAAAATCATATATAATTAGTAAAATATTTAAAAAAAAAATAATAATCACGAATCAAATTTGATTTTAAATATTACTTTAAATTAAAAGAATTATTTATTTATAAAGAAAATTAAATATGCTTATTTTAAGTGAAATAAATATAAGATATTTTATTAATAAAAATTAAATCATATTAAATTTACAAATATGATAAAAATAACTTATTAAATAAATACCTAAAATAACTTTTATATGACTAAATTACTTTTATACCCTTATTTAGTTATTTTTAGAATTAATTAATTAAGGTATTGTTTAATGAAATGATTGGCTTACAATTATTCTCTTATTCTTTTAAATCGATAGCATTCTCGTTTGATTATTCCTCTTATATATATATATATATATATATATATATAAATCAAATAATCAATATATAATTTAATAAAAAGGTAATTCTTTACATTACGGAATTCCAGTTATAAGTGTAAGGATATGTGAAATATCTTTGAAAGAGTTCCTGAGCAGAGAAGAAAGATTCTAATATATATATATATATATATATATATATATATATATATATATATATATATATATATATATAGGGTCATTATCCATTGCAAACCAGTTAGTTTATGCAAACTTTGCAAACCACTATATTAGGAAACAACAGATATATTTATGGTAATTATTATGATTCATTAATAATTATTGTGATACATATGGAAGATGATAACGTTCATTAATTATGATCATGACTTTAGATTAGGAAACATAATAAAATCAGATATTGATTAGAGTTGATGAACGGCTAAGATTGGTTTGCACAGTTTGCACAAACTAACTGGTTTGCAACGGATAATTCGCATATATATATATATAGAGAGGGAGGTTCAAGAGAAAACCTCAAAAAAACGGAAAACTGAAGAACACCCTAGGAGCCCTTCATCTGGACGGTATGCACTTGTGCATACAGATAAATAGTTGACTTTTGGTTTTATGCACAAGTGCATTATGCATTTGTGCATATATGCACAAATGTATGTTACAAATAACCTGTATGCACAAGTGCATACCGTCCAGATGAAGGGCTGCTAGGGTGTTCTTTAGACTATGTTTAGTGGTGATCTCATTTTTTAGATCGTGAATAAGACAAAAACATTTGTTAAAAAAATAAATAGAAAAGAAAATTTATCAAACCAATCTCAAGCAATCCTCATCACCACACGAACCAAGATCGGATTGGATTGTTGATTTGTTTTTAAAAGAAATTGACACGTGTCATGATTTTATTGGTTGGTTTAGATTTTTATTAAATAAAACTTATTTAATTAGAAAATTGACTTTAACAAATAAATTAAAAATTAAAAAATATACCAAAAGTCATGGTTTTTAATTCCCTACAAATAGAGACCAATGTTGACATATTTTCACCACACCAATTTTATGTATAAAAAATATTGTATAAAAAATATACCAAAATTATATGTATAAAAAATAAAATATATAATTTTTGTAAAATAATATTGTAGATTAGATTGAATTGTAGGGGATTGTGGTTGGAGTATGAAAATTTTGAGATTGGATTGGAGTTGAATATTATGTAAGTGGATGAGAAAGAAAGTAATATTTTAATTGAGATTAGATTGGTTGAGATTGCCATTAAACATAGTCTTAGTTTTCCGTTTTTTGAGGTTTTCCCTTAAACCTGACCCTATATATGTATATATATATATATATATATAGACACACACACACATATATATATGTGTATATATATACACATAGAGGTGGATTCAAATGATAACGCTAACTATTAAATAAAAAACACGAGAACGATCGTTAGTGTACAAAATCATACATGATTCACATACAAAATCATATATGATTCACGCGACTGTGCCTCGCGACTTAAGTCGCGGCCAAAATCGCTCGCGGCCAAATTTTTATCGTCAATGTAAAATCGTACATGATTTTGTACATGATTTGTTGCTCTCGCGTTTTCTTAAATAGTAAGCGTTATTGTTTGAATCTTCTTCTTCTCTCTCTCTCTCTCTCTCTATATATATATATATATTTATATATATATATATAGGTGAATGATTGTGTGGGAAGTTGAGGTTAATGTGAGAAGTGGATCTGAACCGTTGATCACTTTTAATCAAATACTCTCTCATGAATTACGACTTAGAAGGGAATTGATCTGGTGCATCTTATCTCGGTGCATCTCATCCTAATGTGGGTCCCTTTCTTATCTGAGGGTTGATAACCACTTTTCACACTTCTCACGTTAGACCATCCACATCAATGAAAGACCTAACTCTTTTCTAAAGTGTAACACCCTAAAATTTGGAACGAGCAACTAACTTTAAAATTCAATAATCAACCAAAATAGATAAATTCATTTCTACAATTTATTCCTCAAAATACCTTGGAATTAAAAACATTATAATTCCCAAAAAAAACAACCTAAACGGGTGTCACTTAACACAACACAAGTTGCTAGTCCAAACAAGTGCGGAAGACTTCACTAAACACTTCACCTCTCGTGCACACTACTAGCACCCGCCACTTCATAATGTAGCTAGAGTTACCCCAACCTGAGCCTGTTGCACATGCCGACAAATAAAAAGGGTTAGGCTTACGCCTAATGAGTTCAAGCATTTTATCATGACTACATAAAAATCATAAATCGGAAGGTTGTGGTGTTAGTCATGATTTAGATAAATCTTTCGTTGAAAGTTGCGACAAAGATTATTATTTCCAAAGGGTATCCCAAGCGGGCATAAATGACTCAATTTCCAACGTACACAAAATCTAGGAGAAAAGTTCCCAAAGTGTATAAAGCGTTTTCTAAAATGAATTCCAACTCCAACTCACTCAAAACATGTTTAGACGTAAATATCCCAAGAATTATAAACATGGACAAAATTCCAATATTTAAAACATCCAAATAAATGAGGCATAAAAACTCTGTCAATGAACCATGAAGACATTTCATCTAAATAAAGTACGTCATCGAAAATATGGATAAAAGTAACTACCCAAATACAACACCTTTCGGTGACGGGGGAGACCCGATTCCATCGAAAGTGACGGGCACACAAAGTTAAGTCACTCGCGATGTTACTGGATTACACCTCAAGTCCCGACCTTAGTTCCCATGCCATAAATACATCACAACCTCAAGCCCCGGTCATTACTTCCATGCCATAAAGACATTATCAGACCAAAATAAATTGCCTTTATTGTATACCCCGTAGAGTTACACCTCAAGGACTTACAGGGCACCTTAGTGCATATCCAGTCTAGACGAGTTACACCTCAAGGACTTCAATGTCCCTTATTGCCTACTCGCTAGTGGCCCCCACGGCCTACGCATATAACCATGCGTCCCCATAGTCCTCTCCTCGTGCACAAAGAGATAGACCATCAAATAAAGACTGACTCACTTGCCTATGGATCCAATGCAACACAGTCTACCAAAACATGCTCAACCCGGAATGACAAAACACCCAAGAATGCAAATATCAATAATGTGCAATAAAATGCATCTAAACCTCAGTTAGGTAAACAAGTACCACAAAGTCGTTATTAACCCAAAACCTGACACGGTTAAGCAAAAAGGGTTTTCCCAATAGGACTCACACCTTTACAATTCTCAAAATAACTCTTGACACTAAATCGGGTATTTCCCACATGGTTTATAAAATCAATTTACACTAACATGATTAAACCGTCAAATAAACCTCATTTTGAGCAATTAACCTTTTAAAGACAAAATATGGTTTTTAACCATCCAAATATTCAAAAGCCCCAAATATGGGTGTTTTACACATTTATGAAGATAAACATTTCAAAAGAGTTAAATTATCCAAATAACTCAACCACGTATATTTTCAAGTAAAACACACAAATGTTTGGAAAATACTCATTTTGGCATGTGCAAAGTTTTCGCAAAGTAACTTGAACTCACATTGCTAGATTTAAGCTAAATCTAGAGTTCTCCAAACGTAAGCTCCTTTGAAGAAGTTTGCATCCTCATGCCAAAACCTCCAAAAACCACTTAGGTTTTGATGAAAACCTAGAAAACCCCAAAATCTCTAGTGATATGGATGAAACTTGTAACACCCTCAAATTTGGAAAGAGCAACTAATTTAAAATTTTCGATATTACATCCGAAACAATAGGTAAAATACCTCCAATTACAAACAATTGTTATCTCCAAGTAATACATATACTACACAAGTCTCATTACCAAGACTAAACCCACTTCGGACATCACCTAATCCAAATACAAGTGCTACTTCCCAAGGGTAAATGCGGAAAACATAACTTAAGCTATTCACCTCTCGTGCACATTACTAGCACTCGCCACTTCACAATGTAGCTAGAGCTACCCCAACCTGAGCCTGTTGCACATGCCGACAAATAAAAAGGGTTAGGCTTACGCCTAGTGAGTTCAAGCATTTTATCATGACTATATAAAATCATAAATCGGAAGTTAGTAGTTATAGTCATGATTTAAATAAATCTTTAAATGAAAGATTGCGACAAAGACGATCATTTCCAAAAAGATTTCTCAAACGGCATAAACGACTCATTTTCCAACACACTCAAAATCCATGGAAAACCATTCCCGAAAAGTGTAAAGCATTTTCCAATATGAGTTACAAATCCTAATTCACCCAATTACGTGAATAATTCTAGTTTAGGCAAATCTTTCAAATACGGTTGACAAATCATACTCAACCCATAAAACATGGAAACCATCCATTCAAATATAACCTTTATTAAAACATGATACGAAGCTAAACTCACGCAAACGTAAAATGTATTAAAATCCCAATACCAGTTAAAACATTCAATAAGAATGTAACATAAATCCGTCCATCAATCCTGGAAAAACAATCCATATACAGGTAAAATAACCTCAACAATGTGAATATATAAAATACCCGAAATCAACACCCTTCGGTGACGGGGGAGACCCGATCTCATCGAATGTGGCAACCACATAAATTAAACCACAATTACATAAATACAAGTAAGCTTCTTGGATGTGGAAAACGGATGACATCAACCATACTAGGTCTTTAGTCAATCCTCGGCATCAATCATACTAGATCTTTAGCCCATCTTAGACATCAACCATACTAGGTCTTTAGTCCGTCTTTGGCATCAACCATACTAGGTCTTTAGCCCCTCTTAGACATCAACCATACTAGGTCTTTAGTCCATTTAAACCACCAAGTTCAACCATACTAGGTCTTTACCTTGCCAACCCACCATCCAAAACAAGCTTACTTAACTTAAAAACTTATACATGACCTCAAAAGAATAACCAATGCATTCAAATCATGTAAACCTCAAATATGATGCAACTCATGCAATGCAAACTCCAAGCCCACGTCGAGCTTATTAAAACCGGGCGAATGCCCCCAAGACTCAATTGAGCCCAAAACCGAGCCCTCTGCTCAAAGATCTAATGATCATTTATTGACGTCAAATCATGCAAATAAAAATGCAATTAAGCATATAACACATCATAGACTCCACCCTGAGCATGTAAAATATCAACAACGTGCAATAATATGCAACACGGTGCAATAAAAGCGACCCGTAAATAAGACTCCACATCGAGCCATTTAAACCGGACAAATGTCCCAAGACTAACTCAAAGTCAAACCGAGCAAAGTGCTCCAAGCTTGCTAGACCCATAATGTCGGTCAAAAACGCGTTTAAACATTGTTTAGGCAAGCTATACTACAAATTCCTCATTAACCCCAAAACTCTTTACGGGTTAAACAAAAAGGGTTTTCCCAAATGACTCATACCCTTAAATTCTCAAAATGACACAAAACACTTAAAAGTGCATTTCCCAAATGGTTTACAAAATCATTTACACATATATGATTAAACCACCAAACAAACCTCATTTTGAGCATTTAATATTTTAAAGACAATTTATGGTTTCTAACCATCCAAATATCCAAAAGTCCCAAATATGGGTGTTTTACACATTTATGAAGATAAACACTTCGAAAGAGTTAAATCAACCAAATAACTCAACCATATACCTTTTCAAGTAAAACACACACATATTTGTAAAATACTCATTTTGGCATGTACAACGTTTTCGCAAAGTAACTTGAACTCACCTTTGCTAGATTTAAGCTAAATCTAGAGTTCTCCAAACGTATGCTCCTTTGATGAAGTTTGCATCCTCAAACCAAAACATCCAAAACCTAGATTTATGAATTCTCAACCATCAATAATACAATCCAACCATAAGGAATCATCATCCATCCATAACATACTAAAATACCCATTTTATACCAAACCCTAGTTTTGTAGATGAAGAAAACAAGATTCCCTTACCCAATCATCACCAAAATCGGTCCACAACATCACAAGATGGAAGGAATATGAAATCAATAACAATAACAACTATAGGGTAGGGAGAGATTACCTTAACCATTTGAATCTTCCAAAAACGACCTCCTAATCTCCACAAAACTCCAAGCTTCCAAATATGATCATCAATGGAGGAAAAGGGTTTGATTTGGTGAAGAAATGAGGAAGGAGAGGGGAGGGGTTGTAGGGTTTCTAGTGAGAGAAATCGATTTTTAGAGAGCGAGTTGAGAGAGTCGAGATAGATGAGTGAAATGGGAAGAAGAAAGAAGAAAAGGGGTTTAAAACACCCTGGAGACCGTCGGCGATTGTGACATCGCGATAGTGACATGGTCACTATCGCCCGCTACCCCTGGACTCTCGGTACACTTCTCGCGATTATGACAGGTGCGATAGTGACATGGTCACTATCGCCGGGCACTATCGCCCAACAGGTACCGAGCTCGACTTTTTGTCTCGAATGATCCTGATTTGCTGAGCTTCTTTCACACACCTCTTCCCAACGTTAAACCTTCACTTTAATAAAATTCCGGGTGTTACAAAACTTGTTCTTGCATCAATGAATGAAACCACTAGCATAAAATGGAGAAGGAACACATTAATCTCCATGAAAAAACCCTAAAATCAGTTAGGGTTTGTGAGAGGAAGAGGGAAAACGATTTGGAGAGAAGAGAAGAGATTTGAGAGACTTACCACCACCCAAACACCCTTGAATCTTCCTATGATCTTAAAAACTCTTTCTAGATCCTTGAAGAGCTCTCAAAATCGGAACCATAGCAACTTGAATCGCCAAAATCGGAGTTGAAATGAGAGAGATATGAAGAAATGAAGTTTAGGGCTAAAAATCTCGTATTTATGCTCCAGATACCCGACGGCTAAAGTGACGTGCGAGAGTGACACAAGTGTCACTTTTGCTGGGAACTCTCGCCGTGGTCAAATAGCTCTCGGTACAAAACCGGCGAGAGTGACACGCGAGAGTGATACAAGTGTCACTTTCGCTGGTCACTTTAGCCAAGATTGTACCGAAAGTTGTTTTGGCCATAACTTCTTCGTTTTAGCTCCGTTTTCGCTCCGGAAAGGCCCGTTGGACTCGTATTTGAATTATTCATCCAACAAAACTATAAAATTTAGGATTTAATCTAAAATCCTATTTTTATTAAAGATCGGTTCCACACTGATTCGAAATTGTGCTTATCCAAAAATTACGGGTGTTACAATCCTCCCAACCTTATAAGGATTTCGTCCTCGAAATCTATATCCTTTACAACCCAAGGTTAACCGACTCAATGTCGACCATACTTCATCAATTCTTAACTGAAGTCAAATTTCCCCCACACGGTCTAATAAGACCATTCTTCGAACGATTTCCTACCAACAAAACCCCTCCAAGTACATTGTACTTATATCCGGAAGAACACCCTAACCACTGGAATAACTCCTAGTTAGACGACTTCGGTTGTCTCCCAACCTTAGAATGTTCCATACTTCTCGATTTCAGTTTCAGACTCTAATTCACCCCAAGGTTTATTCACTAACGAATCCAACTGAATCATCAATTTCGATCATTCCTACCATTAACTGTCGATTAACTCCAACGAGTTCTAATAGACTCCTAAAGTTCATCTCACATGAATCATCAAACCGACGGGTTCATTAACCACACACGAAGGTCATTCCACCAAAACCACTCATCACAAAAGGGCGTCTCATGGTTACTACTACCATCACTATGATTCTTTTAAAATCGGCTACAATTTCCCGATTACACTAAAGGTGTTTGGCCTTAAGCCCCAAAAGTTGACACCTAAATATACCCCATACCTCAAATAGGTTACTGCGCATTTATTCTCTTAATTACAAAGGGCATCATCCCCTTAACCGATACCATTCGGCCTACAACACCAACACGCGTGGAATACCCAACCTTCCACCGTCGGCGTGTCACACGCCCTCGTTCTTAACTGGGTTACTTAACCTTTCCAAGGTCCTAAGGAGTTCAAGGTTTTCAAGTGCGTTATTCAATAAATATGCCAATTAATCAGACTTTTCACAATATTTTCAATGCAAGGATTTTCATATCAAATACACCGTACGCAAATAAAACTACTATCGTCAAATTGGTAGTTACGTAAAAACGGACACGCTCGCCCCACATGTGAAAATCATGCTGAAAATTATTTCATTGCAGTTCAGGTTATTCACAAAACGCAAAAGCGTAATAAACAACTTCTTTAAAATTAACCGCCACAGTTCTAGTATGGATTGACTCATGACATGCACGTAAAGTAACTGTCCGACTTTAAACATGGTGTAACAAAAGGCGTGGACGTATTTCAAAAGAAGTCCAAACGACATTTGACTCCAAAATTTCTTTTCCAACCATAAGATGGCATGGAACAAGATTTACCAATCAAATTCGTGCGCGTCAGTTTATTATACAAAACAAGGAAACGATTCCTAATTACACCTCAGTCAAAACACAAAACGACCTGGGTAAGCTCCAAATTTAAAGACAAAACCGATCCGTTTCCATTAATTGAAAATATCGACTAGAACATCATGAGAAAATTTCAAATTGGGGTAGACATGCAAGCTTGTAACACTTCTTAGAAATTTTCTTGAAATGAAATAACATGCACCAATTAACTCACACCAAAATTTCAAAAGATGGGGTTCTTTAAATTAGTTTCCAAAATTTCCTCAAATGGTCACATAACGACACACGAGCAAAATGTATTTGACAAAACTGCACAAAACAATGTATTTTCCAAAAACTAGGAGGAAACAAGTGCTATTAAATGGTGGACACCAAAAAGGGTCAAACCGACTTCAAATCTCGAATTTCACTAACGGTGCGCGTCAATGTTCAAAACATAAGAAATTACACGCACCATAGTTTTATACAAACAATTTTCTAAAATATGCATCACGAAGTATTTCCTCAAGGTTTCGTACTTGGAACATAAAATGTCAAAATGTCGGTGCTTAAAATGTATTTGTAAAAGATATACTCAAAATACACATTTCCTCCAAACCAAAAAGGTTTTCAATTTTCCAAAATATTCGGCAATTCAAAATGGACCAAAGTCAACGACTCGTGCTTTCGTGTATTTCAAATATCGCGTATCGTAAACCACCCGTGATCCCCAAACCATTAAAACATACTTTGACCAAATAGCCTTTCATTTAAACAAGGAATAAAGGAAACATTTTCATGCATGACTCGTTTATCAAAGTACCGAGAAACAATGGTTACCAAGCTATGCATACCCCTAAGTCGATGTAACGCCTTTACATAAAATGATAATAAAACATTTAACTGACCGAAAGCGCACCAAGCAAATTGTTGTGAAATGTCACCCAAAATGTTCTTTCATGCATCACTTAAGCCGCGCAAAAATCAATCCATACACTGAACTATATGCAACGAAATACTTAGTAACACAAACCTTTTGCAAGAAAAGTTACGCAACACTAGAGTTCCCAACTCATCTCTTTTTAGTCGCCTTATGGCATAAAATTAATTTTTCTCAACAAAACTCGAGTGGGATCAAATGCCCAACTTAACTCATAAATTTTCACATAATTAAGTAGAGTATGCACATTATAAAATTGTACTCACGCGACCCAAAACGTCGTTCAACAAAACTCCATGAACTTCAATGGACTCAATGACTCCAAGTCAATAAAATAGCACCAACGTTGTGCTTCCAAAGCCAAATTGCTATAAGCAAGATCATGAATGAGACGCCAAAATTCCAAAAATCCCTTTCCATGGTAATACCATATAAACAACATTATTTAACAACTCACCTTAAACAAATTCCCAAAATAACTTTACATAGACATAATGAAAAATAACTTTCCGTCCAAACTCTAACATATGTGGAGGAGATCCAATGTTAAAGTCACAAGCCGTAGTTATTGCCCAACATCTTAAACATCATAAAATATGATTATCATTATATCCAAAACAAATGTTGAACAACAATGAAATAAGGCAAAACAAATCCCGACAGAGTTTGCGACTCTCGCAATAAAGTGGTTTCGTGCACATTAAAACCATGATTCAAAATCTTGTGTGTGTGCCAAACATTTCCCAAAATTCATAACACAATCCATATAAGGATTTGAAACACAAGAAATAATTGATGCAGTTTATTTTCAAAATAAGCTTTGTGCATGACTCAGTCGGCATTCAACGTCTCCACTCATACTCCTCCAAAATTCTCTGATCCACTATTGTCATCCGGATGCTTTAACCTCTTAAGGCAAGGTCGTAAATTACATCAATTATCCTTACGGTTTTTCCTCAAATCAAAGTCGGCTCAATAAGCCTATGGTTCTAGTCCAACCATCAATCTTGACCCGAAACGGTCTACTTAAAGCAAATATCATGCTTATCGTCACTTCAAGTGACTAATACTAGAATCGTCCATCTATTCAAACGACTACTAGCTTAGAATCTCCTTCGCTACCCCAACGATCATCACATTAAAATAATTCAAGTATGCACATGTACTAGTAGGTTCACCATGGCACTGGCCATGTGTCACTATGAACGCACCGTACATGATTATCCTTGTTACTCTCGACATGATTCTCGTTTCTAACAACACCCATTGACCTCGAAACATCCTATCTTAAAGTGCCTAAAGGTGAATTTCACTCTCATTTACTTAAACAAACGCTAGTTTGAGTTTAGGTATCCAAAATCAACACCTAAATCTCTCAAATTATGCTCTGATACCAACTTGTAACACCCTAAAATTTGGAACGAGCAACTAACTTTAAAATTCGATAATCAACCAAAATAGATAAATTCATTTCTACAATTTATTCCTCAAAATACCTTGGAATTAAAAACATTATAATTCCCCCCAAAAAAACAACCTAAACGGGTGTCACTTAACACAACACAAGTTGCTAGTCCAAACAAGTGCGGAAGACTTCACTAAACACTTCACCTCTCGTGCACACTACTAGCACCCGCCACTTCATAATGTAGCTAGAGTTACCCCAACCTGAGCCTGTTGCACATGCCGACAAATAAAAAGGGTTACGCTTACGCCTAGTGAGTTCAAGCATTTTATCATGACTACATAAAAATCATAAATCGGAAGGTTGTGGTTTTAGTCATGATTTAGATAAATCTTTCGTTGAAAGTTGCGACAAAGATTATTATTTCCAAAGGGTATCCCAAACGGGCATAAATGACTCAATTTCCAACGTACACAAAATCTAGGAGAAAAGTTCCCAAAGTGTATAAAGCGTTTTCTAAAATGAATTCCAACTCCAACTCACTCAAAACATGTTTAGACGTAAATATCCCAAAAATTATAAACATGGACAAAATTCCTATATTTAAAACATCCAAATAAACGAGGCATAAAAACTCTGTCAATGAACCTTGAAGACATTTCATCTAAATAAAGTACGTCATCGAAAATATGGATAAAAGTAACTACCCAAATACAACACCTTTCGGTGACGGGGGAGACCCGATTCCATCGAAAGTGACGGACACACAAAGTTAAGTCACTCGCGATGTTACTGGATTACACCTCAAGTCCCGACCTTAGTTCCCATGCCATAAAGACATCACAACCTCAAGCCCCGGTCATTACTTCCATGCCATAAAGACTTCATCAGACCAAAATAAATTGCCTTTATTGCATACCCCGTAGAGTTACACCTCAAGGACTTACAGGACACCTTAGTGCATATCCAGTCTAGACGAGTTACACCTCAAGGACTTCAATGTCCCTTATTGCCTACTCGCTAGTGGCCCCCACGGCCTACGCATATAACCATGCGTCCCCGTAGTCCTCTCCTCGTGCACAAAGAGATAGACCATCAAATAAAGACTAACTCACTTGCCTATGGATCCAATGCAACACAGTCTACCAAAACATGCTCAACCCGGAATGACAAAACACCCAAGCATGCAAATAATAATGTGCAATAAAATGCATCTAAACCTCAGTTAGGTAAACAAGTACCACAAAGCCGTTATTAACCCAAAACCTGACACGGTTAAGCAAAAAAGGTTTTCCCAAAAGGACTCACACCTTTACAATTCTCAAAATAACTCTTGACACTAAATCGGGTATTTCCCACATGGTTTATAAAATCAATTTACACTAACATGATTAAACCGTCAAATAAATCTCATTTTGAGCAATTAACCTTTTAAAGACAAAATATGATTTCTAACCATCCAAATATTCAAAAGCCCCAAATATGGGTGTTTTACACATTTATGAAGATAAACATTTCAAAAGAGTTAAATTATCCAAATAACTCAACCACGTATATTTTCAAGTAAAACACACAAATGTTTGGAAAATACTCTCTTTGGCATGTACAAAGTTTTCGCAAAGTAACTTGAACTCACATTGCTAGATTTAAGCTAAATCTAGAGTTCTCCAAACGTAAGCTCCTTTGAAGAAGTTTGCATCCTCAAGCCAAAACCTCCAAAAACCACTTAGGTTTTGATGAAAACCTAGAAAACCCCAAAATCTCTAGTGATATGGATGAAACTTGTTCTTGCATCAATGAATGAAACCACTAGCATAAAATGGAGAAGGAACACATTAATCTCCATGAAAAAGCCCTAAAATCAGTTAGGGTTTGTGAGAGGAAAAGGGAAAACGATTTGGAGAGAAGAGAAGAGATTTGAGAGACTTACCACCACCAAAACACCCTTGAATATTCCTATGAACTTCAAAAATCTTTCTAGATCCTTGAAGAGCTCTCAAAATCGGAATCATAGCAACTTGAATCGCGAAAATCGGAGTTGAAATGAGAGAGATATGAAGAAATGAAGTTTAGGGCTAAAAATCTCGTATTTATGCTCCAGGTACCCGACGGCTAAAGTGACGTGCGAGAGTGACACAAGTGTCACTTTCGCTGGGCACTCTCGCCGTGGTCAAATAGCTCTCGGTACAAAACCGGCGAGAGTGACACGCGTGAGTGACACAAGTGTCACTTTCGCTGGTCACTTTAGCCAAGATTGTACCGAAAGTTGTTTTGGCCATAACTTCTTTGTTTTAGCTCCGTTTTCGCTCCGGAAAGGCCCGTTGGACTCGTATTTGAATTCTTCATCCAACAAAACTATAAAGTTTAGGATTTAATCCAAAATCCTATTTTTCTTAAAGATCGGTTCCACACGGATTCGAAATTGTGCTTATCCAAAAATTACGGGTGTTACATAAAGTGTTAAATCAACTTTGTAATAACATCTTCCACGTCAATGAAAGTCCAAGCGTAGTCCCAAATACCACATCATCAACTACTTTATAATTTTTATTTATATATTTTAATAATTTATAATATTACAAAAAATACTAAATATGATTTGTTTATAATATAAATAATATAGTAAATTAAAATATAAATAATAAGTTATTATAAAATATAGAACATAACTAAAAGTTTTTTTTCTTTTATTACATTTTGTGTAAATATAATCCAATTGACAACAAAGAAAACATATGCATATATTGAAAGCACACAATATTTATTAAAATACAAATATTACACAAAACTACACAAATTAGTAATTTATTTATATATTTTAATAATTTATAATATCACAAAAATGACTAAATATGATTTGTTTATAATATAAATAATATAGTAAATTAAAATATAAATAATAAGTTATTATAAAATATAGAACATAACTAAAAGTTTTTTTTTCTTTTATTACATTTTGTGTAAATATAATCCAATTGACAACAAAGAAAACATATGCATATATTGAAAGCACACAATATTTATTAAAATACAAATATTACACAAAACTACACAAATTAGTAATTTAAATAAAAAACATTCCATAAAAATATCATCCATTTAAAATAAATTGTGGATAGAAATTTAAATAAAAATTATAAAAATTAATGTTCAAACAAATTAACAAATGAATTAAATTTAATAAAATATTAATGATTAATGTTTAAACAAACTAATAAATTAAATAAAAATGGAATTGCTTTATCTAGTTGACATCGATTAATGGACTTGCTAATTTAGAAGTGTAAGATACCTTGCTATCTACATGGCATGTCCATATCATCTTGTAAGACCTCTTGCAAGATTGATGTGAATGCTTTTGACCTCAACATCTCAACGGAACCCAACCCTCTTTATATCTATATTTATATTAATCGAGGCTTGGACCAGTTGTAGCCGATGTAAGACTCCAACAATAAGATTACAATAGTATCTAACTATCTATTACAGTCTCATATCGGCTAGACTTGGACCATTTCTCATCTATCCTCAATGACTCTTTAGAAAAATAATCTGAAGTTCCGCATATTCTCACAGTTTCGCATGCTCTAAAAACATCGAATGTGAAAGTTAAAGTGAATTAATCACCTTTGAGAGTATAAAGTGAGTTGCAAGACCACATTTAACCATTTCAATCCCATCCAATCTGACTCCGGTGAGTGCTATGTATTCGCCTACAAATTGCGTCAAAAAAACTATTAAAATGCATAAACAGAAAGTTGCATATTGAATAAACTTTCTATTTTAGGAAAGAATTTACCAAAAAAACCAGGAAGTCGTGATAGGAAATGAGTTGCACCAACATCTGGAATAGATCCTATTGATGCTTCCGGCATTGCAAATAATGTATTCTCCGTGACGATTCTAAATGTTGCATTCATCGATAATCCTGCCCCTCCCCCCATCACGATTCCATTTATAAGAGTGATCTATGGTGTATATATGAACCAATGAATTAGACATTATTAAGTTTTGTATACGATATCTTAGAGGTCTTGATTTAGAGACCATATATACCACCAATATACTTATGATGAAGTTTGTGAGAATATGAAGAATCTTATTAGATTACTGTAACACCCGTAATTTTCGGATAAGTACAATTTCGAATCAGGTGGAAACCGATCTTTTAAGAAAAATATGAAAAATAGGATTTTGGTTTAAATCTTAGATTTTATGGTCTTGTTGGATGAGGAATTCAAATACGAGTCCAACGGTTCTTTTCGGAGCGAAAACGGAGCTATAACGAAGAAGTTACGGCCGAAACAGTATCGGACCCAAAAGGAGGCCGCGCGGCCTGGTGCGCGACCTTAGGTCGCGGCCTAAACCGTGTAACCCTCTGGAATCCGCATTAAGTCGCGATTTTCAGCTCAAACTTCAAACCTTCATAACTTTTGCATCCCAACTCCGATTTGAGTGATTCAAGTTGCCATGGTTTCGTTTTTAGAAGCTTTTCAAGGATCTAGAAAGAGTTTTGAAGTATATTGGATGGTCCAAGAGTATTTGGTGGTAGTTGAGGTAAGCTTCTCATATTCTCCATCTAAAAAGTTAGTGTTTTGGTATTTTGGGTGGTTTTGGATGTTTTATGTTGGGGAAAACATATATATGTGTTTGGGGATGATTATTTATGGTTGGAAACTTGTGGATCTAGGTTTTTTTAGAAGATTTTGCTTGAAGATGCAAGTTCCTCAAAGGAGCTTACGTTTGGGGAAAACCTAGATTTAGCCTAAATCTAGCAAGGTGAGTTCAAGTTGTTTTGTGAAAACTTTGTACATGCCAAAATGTTATTTTCCAAGTACTTATGTGATTACATGAAAATTATTGATTGTTGAGTTAATTGTGGGGTTTCGACTTTTGAAGTATTTAACTTGGTAAATATGGTAAAATGCCCATATTTGGGAGTTTTGGGAAACTTGATAGTAAATCATAAATGATAACGTATTGATGAATTATTGCATAGATGGAGATCATTTGGTGAAAATGCACTTATAGTGCTTATTTGGAAATATGCATAGTTTATGTTATGATACGTTTTGAAAATACGAACGTGTAGGATTTTGAGCTTTGAATAAATGAAACACGTATGAAAGTATTTAAATGTTTTGTCCTATAGATGAAGATTTGTATAAATGCCATTTTAACGCGTGTTTTGGAAATATGCATAAGTTATGTTGTGGGACGATTTGAAAGTGTAAACGATATGAGTTCCTTTGGAAAATGGGATGTCCCACCCATTGTTGTGTTTTGGGTTATTCATGAATTTAAAACGGGTATTCGCATAAACGTGTGTTGTTTACGTTTAATTCATTTTATGACTTTTACTAATGGTCATTTGATTTATGGAGCCCATGGCTCGGTTTTGACTCCGTTGGGTCTTGGGGACATTTGTCCAATTTTGATAGCTCGTTGTTGGGCGTTTGGTTATGATTTGCATATAATGCATCTTATTTGAGAATTACATGTTTTGAATGCGTTAGTTCATTCGTTTGGGGTCATGTAATGTTTTATTTGTAAGGCAGTTGATCCATAGGCATTTGAGTTTCCCCTTAGTCTCGCGGGCAAGAGATCGGGATTGATTGAACTCAGTTTACGAGACGTTAATTTCTTTTGTAGCACGGAATAGGCATCGGGTTCCATGATAAGTAAGGCGTGGGCCTACATGGTCGGGCGTCGTCTCATGGACAGTAAGGTGTAATTCCATATGTGCTTAGCACGGGATAGGCATCGGGATCCATGATAAGTAAGGCGTGGACCTATATGGTCGGGCGTCGTCTCATGGGTAGTAAGGTGTAATCCCTAATGTGCTGTTGTGGATTTGGAGAGACCCAATGTATAGACCTGGAGTGGTTGAAGTTGGGGGCTCCCTAGTCTCGCGGGCAATAGATCTGGAGTGATTGAGCTCAGTTTACGAGAGTAATCCACGTGGGTGTTTTATTGCATAGTAGGTGACCCACTTTAGTGTTCTGTCACATGCAATGTATACGGGTCTCCCCAGTCACCGAAAGGTGTTGTTTTGGGTATTTGTGTTTATCCATTTTTTCGATGACGTATCATGTTTATGAGAATTGCTTTCCACGTTATATGAGTTGTGGACTATGTTTCATCCATGTTTTGGGATGTTTTGGAATAACGACGAATATTTATGAATTTAATGCTTTGGATATTTATGAATCACTTTGGGTATTAAATGCTATTTTACCTTTCGCACTGATTTTGGAAAGGAGTCTATTTTGGGAAATCATGTTATATTAAAGATTTCAGCATGGGAATTATGTGAGTTGGAAAATGGGTGATTTGTATTCAAAGCAAACTCTTTTGAAATCATGGCTAAAAAACTACACTCCTCTCGATTTATGAATTTATATAGTCATGATAAAATGCTTGAACTCACTAGGCGTTAGCCTAACCCTTTTTATTTGTCGGCATGTGCAACAGGCTCAGGTTGGGAGTAGCTTTAGCTACACTGTGAAGTGGCGAGTGCTAGTAGAGTGCACGAGAGATGATTTTGATTAAGTGAATCTTCCGCATTATTTGGGACTAGCAACTTGCGTTGTGTTAAGTAACGTCCGTCTTAAGCTTTTAGTTTGTGGAAATTATGATGTTTAAATTCCGAGGTATTTTAAGGAATGAATTGTAGAAATGATTTTATATACTTTTGGTTATTTTATTGAAATTAAAGTTAGTTGTTCGTTCCAATTTTGAGGGTGTTACAATTACTCTCCAAAATATCTATTGAAAAGAAAAGGAGGTTTCTCATATCAAGAAAAAAATGGTCTATTCTTGTCGATATGGGACTCCAACACAGTCCCTCCAATGGAGGTTAGGCGGACAAAGATTGTTCCAGAGTGTCGAGAATTGGCTTGACAGGTATAAATTGCCACATTGTCGACTTTCTAGAGTGATAAACACTTTGATATCATGTGAGATGTGTACCCCATCATATTACACACTCTCTCTCTCTCTCTCTCTCTCTCTCTCTCTCTCTAGAAAAGAAAAGAAAAGAAAAGTTTCCATCATATATTGAGAAGAAAGGTCAAGAACGTAGTTTGTCAAACTTTTTTTTTCCAGAAAATATGGTAAAATGTGAATTACTAACCAATGGCTTCTTATTCTGTTCCAAGTAAGCAGTCTAGACCATATTGTTTCCGAAAGAAGTTTGCACTGACCTTCCAATACCCTGGCAACAAGAAGATATATAAATCAAATGAACTCAATATATTCTATATGGACATGGGGGACCAGGTTTGGAGGGTGATATTTACACACACACACACACACATATATATATATATATATATATATATATATATATATATACACACACACGGAAGGGTTCGAATGGAACACTTCCTTTTTATAAGAACGCAAAATCGAAGACGCGGCCGACGTTCAACGCGACCTAGGTTGCGGGCCAAATCGCCTGCACACCCCTAGGCCCCCCTCACGTGTAATCTCATATGTGATAAGAGTATTATCGATGTAATATTTTAATCCATCATATATGGTGCGCATGTGATACTAATCAGTTACGCAAATGGCCTTTGGTGCGAATTTGGGTCATGGGAAAAGTCGTGTGCAACTAACGGCTGCCCTCACATGTATTATCACATTTGACAAAAGTGTTCTCGCGCTTCGTAAAATGGAGGTGTTCTAGTTTGAACCTTCACGTATATATAGGCGAAGGCTCGTATGAGAAGTTGAGGTTAACGTGAAAAGTGGATCAGAACCGTCGATCACTTTTAATCTCATGCCCTCCCATGAATTGCACTTTAGAAGAAAATTGATCTGGTGCATCTCGGTGCATATCATCCTAATGTGCATCCATTTCTCATCCAACGGTTGATAACTATTTCTCACGTTTTTCACGTTAATCAGAACTTCTCACCGGAACCCAATCCTATATATATATATATATATATATGTGTGTATATATATATATATGTGTGTATATATATATATATATATATATATATATATATATGCATTGTTCAACAAAATCGAAATTATAGGACCCAAAAATTAATGTCAAAGTGTTCTAATAGACTTAAGTTTAAAGGACCAAATATTAATTGTGCTTCAAATGCAAAAGTGTAAACGGACGTTTTTGGACGTCTTAACTAGGTTTTAGATAGTATATTTTTGAAATTAAAAATCTTAATTATTTTTTTATATAACAGTACTAAAAAATGTGTTGATACGACAATTATCAAAAATGTCCTATTAAAAAGCTAATACACCATTTTCTTTCAAAAGTGTATTGAAAAAACTTGTTGAGACGTCCGAAAGAGTCATATAAATTTATTGCAACACTTTTACAGATGGTGCACAATTGTTTGATCTTATAAACATAAGTCTTATAAAACACTTTACTAGGAGAGCACTTATACATATTTATATCATATAAACCCGATTTTGTTATAATGGCATACACGACTTTTATCTGGGAGAGTATAACAACTGTTTCCGTGAAAAATGGAAATGTGCCATCACTAAAAAGTAACCAAGTATAGGAAGAAACAAATAAGAGTAGAGAGAATGTATCATATTTTCCGGGAAAGAAAATATATGATATATATATATATATAGGATACAAGGGTTAGGTTCAAAAAAACGGAAAACTAAAGAACACCTTAATTAGGAGCCCTTCATCTGGACGGTATGCACTTGTGCATACAGGTTATTTGTAACATGCATTTGTGCATATATGCACAAATGCATAATGCACATAGAGATGGAGTGCCTGTTCTCGTGAGCGGTCATTAAAGCCGTAACATCCCCACCCGCACAAAATGCTCTCCCATTTCCCTATCAAGCAACGGAATTAACAACAATAATACTAGGCTTTAAACTTTGAACAAATGTAACAGAAAAAATAAGTAATAAAAATCTTGTAAGGATTTAATAATATTGTCTACTGAATGTATAAATGGAGGAGCATCAAAAGTTAATTTGATCCCCACGGGTGCAGTTTACGTGAATGGTAAAAAAATCCTCCGTTTATACTAAAATAAGTGTCAATGTTTATATTTTAGTTTATACTAAAATAAATATTACTTTTAAAATTAAATATCTACTTTTCAATGTTATTCTTAATAATGAGATGAATTACTTTTATTTACTTTCTTGATTATTGAAAATAAAAATATCATTCATTTGCAATTACCAAAAAATAAATTTAATTTAGAAATCATACTCATAATCACCACAATTTCTAAAATAGAAATCCTACATGATGCAATTACAATTCATTTGCAAATCCAATTGAAATCACCGTTGTTGATTGGTCTAACTATAAATTTCTAAAACAATGTACCTTTTTAGTGTGAAAAAATTATGTTAAGGACAAAAGGAGTAATCAATCAGTAATCATTTAGATCATGAATGGTGTAATTTTCGCATATGAAAATAATATGTTTCAAAATTTTCATTTTGTTTGTTGCAACATAAAATATGTAATTGTTGCTTTTTTTTTCTGAAACGAAGTTATACGGAAATCTAGCAGACCATCACAATTGTTACGTCTGAAATAGACTATAAATAACCAAAGGGCCTTTGGCCTAACAATTACATAAAATATGTAATTGTTGTTTTCTTTTTTTCTGAAACGAAGTTATACGAAAATCTAGCAGACCATCACAATTGTTACGTCTGAAATAGACTATAAATAACCAAAGGGTCTTTAGCCTAGCGGTATCGGAGTCATTGGCCGGCCTTGTAGTAGGTAAGGGTTCAAACCTCACCATAGGTGAGGAGGATGTGTGAGTTTCTTTTTTCCATTTGTTGTATATAAATATTATATACTTAAAAAAATAGAGTATCAATATCAACAACATTGATTTTTTTAAACCGGATTAGGAATCATTAAGAAGGAATGGAAATTGGACCGGTTGCTTAGGGCTGGTCCTACTTTTTTCCTTCGAGACGCAAAGGTGTATTAACACTCCAACTAGGGGTGTATAAAAAACCGTTAACCCGCAAAATCCGCCCAAACCAACCCGCTAACAACTCAATTAAACCCAAACCGTCAACCCGCTAAACCGTCAAACCGCAACCCGCCAAATCGCTAATTAGAAGGGTTGAAATTGGGTTAACATAACTCAACCCAACCCAAACCGCCAACCCGCCGCTAATATATATTATTTCGATAAAATTATGTTTATATATATATATATATATATATGTATATAATATTTACAACAATTATAAATTATAGCTAAAAAATTATATACATATATTAGTCTAATTTACAACAATTATGAACATATGAAGTATGTTTCAACTAGAAGTCGGAACCATAAATTTATGTTCTCGTTGCATTGATGTTGTTAGAAGTTTGTTTTTTATTGCGTAAAAAAATCTCATATGTTTCTTGTAGGTTTTAACTCTGTATTTTTTTATCCTGTTTCCTATGTATAGAAGCAATAGAAAATACTTCTAAGGAGTTGTTTGTTTGGTTTTCCATTAAGTCCTGAATGGATAAAGATGTCTGTGTAGATTAATTTGTCTGTGGATTGGGAAGATTTTTGTTTGGAAGCGTTTCTTCATAGATGGAAGGAGCGTGTTTTTTAATTGGGATGGACAGGTTTGGAAAAAAACTTGGCTTTTTGCATAAAGCCCCCCCTGAAAGCTTACTGAATAAGCCACTTTGTATATCTTTAAGCCACCACCACTGACCGAATAAGTTGTGAATCCCATTAAGCTGCTAACAAACAGGCCCTAAGTCTCCAAAAATCCAAAACAATTATCAACTAAACACGTCTAAGAAAGGAGGAGGTAGAAAATCGAACGTTTTGGATCACTTTTCAATGATAATGAGGTGTCATTTAATAAGGAGAAATATTGAAAAGTGGTGGCTAAGTTTGTGGTTAAAAATTTAGTGAACTTGTTAAAGAGTTGCAACCTACATTTGGTGTCCCTAATAGAGTGACCGTTTGCTACAAATATTTATCGGTTGTTTACGATGAGAGAATTATATTGATTGATAATTTGAATGAGATGCTATTATTCAAAATTTTGAAGTTTAATTCTAAGACTTGAGGATTTTAATATATATTTTGATGATTGTAATAACTAATAACTTTGTTGGGTATATTTTAGTATTATTTATCGTATTTCATTCGTCAACATAATGTATATATATTACCAAACCGCTAACCCAACCCGCCCTAACCCGCAAGGGTTTGATTGATTTGGGTTATACTTTTGAATGGGTTGGGTTGAAATTTTTAAAACCGCCATAATTGGGTTGGGTTGTAAAAACGTCAAAAACCGCCCAACCCAACCCGCATACACCCCTAACTCCAACCACTTGGACCCGGACTAGTAACAATTTTTGGTCATTTCTACCTAACAATACTATTTCAAAAAATATGCAACACAAATGCAATATTTATTGGCTTGAAGTAGGTATGGGAATTGGCCCCAACCTGTCGGGAACCCGATTCACCTGTCCCAATTAGGGACGGGGACTCCTCGCTAAACCGAGGATGGGGACGGGGACGGGTATCGCACTCCCCGTCCCGCCCCGTCCCCACTATATACGTTAATTAATAAATTAAAAATATATTATTTATTTAAACTTAATCCGTGTAATAACCCGATTTTCTAGTTGGCATTGAAAGTTGGTGGCCAAAGTGAGAAGATTGAAACTTTAGTGCTCAAGGGTGAAATGAGAGAGAGTTAAATAAGAGGAAACCCTATGTTCTTCATTTCTTTTGTGTTGGTTCTGTGGATCGATAGAAGAAAAAGGGAGAAGAGAGTTTGAGAGCCAAAACCCTAAGGTGGGGGTGTGGAAGAAGGAAGGCTTCAAGGATTGATGGTAGCATCTTCAAGGTATAATTTCTCCTTCTACATCTTCTTTCTCTTTGTGGTGATGTTTAGTTAGAAGTATTAATGGAGTATTCTAGAGTTAGATTATGGGTTTGTTACCTTCTTTGAGAATCCTTCACCAATTCAATGGTGGAAGTTGATTCTAGCAAGGTTTTGGGCTTTAATGGAGTTTTGAGTTTTTGAGGATAAAAGTGGTGAATCATTAGATGGATTTAATGGATTAGATATTGTTTTAATTGTTGGTAATTGGTTCTTAATGTTGTTTATATCCATGATGTCGATTTGGAAGAATTAGAACTGAGTTGGGGGAATTTAGAGATGAGAAACCCTTGGCTTTTGGAAGAAAATTCGTGCAGGGAAAACAAACCAGAGATCCGCGCCGATCTCGGCGCCGATGGATCGGCGCCACCATCGGCGCCAGGCTCTGTTTCTTTGTTTTCCGTTTTTGCTTCGTTGGTCGTTTGGGCTTGGGTCCGAGGCTTGGTTTAGGGGATTGTCTTAGGACATTATGGGGAATGTTTTAGAGCATAATTGGGGAGTCTAATGCCTCATTTGTTAACCCCAATTCAGGTGATCGTTTGGTGTTTAAGTGAGCTCCAAGTAGTGAGTCGTTGAGCCGAGCATCAGGTGAGTTCCCTTATGCATTATTTCTATCTTTTAAAATGAAATGAGAAGAATTGATATGTCTGAAAATGAGTTACTTGTTTATCATGAATCTTATGTTTTCTTATGCATGAAAAGTGTTAGTTTGTAATGTGGAAGGAGGATATTCCTCGAGTAAGTTTAAAGCATGTTCTAAGTGTTTATGCTTGTGATAGAGTCGGGTTACACAGTGGAGGACCCCCGAGTTGCCGTCCCTGGCTTTGTAAGGTGATGAGTTGCCGTCCCTGGCTTTGTAAGGTGATGAGTTGCCGTCCCTGGCTTTGTAAGGTGATGAGTTGCCGTGCCTGGCTTTGTAAGGTGTTATTGGTCCGTACCACTGTGTATACCCTTGTTTGAGCTCAAACTTGTTAAGTACTGTTTTCAAGGAAACGTGTTTCTAAAAATGTTTTGTGGTCACGCTTTTAGGAGGGAATTCACTAGACCTTATGGTCTAACCCTCGCTTTTCAAAAATAAAAACCATTTTCAGGTATTAACCGTGTATGGAGTTTCATCTGATGATATTGGAAGGTTGGGTCGTGGCAAAGGGGCGAGAGGTAGTGAAGACTTGTAGAGTACCGCCGAGCTTCTTGTAGTAACTCAGTTGTGAAGGTAGTTTCCGCTGCGAGTTTAGAGTAATTTAGATGTATTGTAGACTTTGGGACCGTTTTTGATTGAAATGTTAAGTCTTATATTTTATTAAATTTCTGGGTTGTTACAAATGGTATCAGAGCCATAGTTTAAGGGAATTAGGCGACCGGATGGGCCTAAACTTAAACTGTGGAGTAGAGTGGGACACAACTGAGATATAGGAAGCCATTAGGAATGACCGTGATCATAGGATATCTTGACAATAGTAGTGAGAACCCTCATGTAAGGTAAATTCAAGTAGCATCTGGCCAATGCTATTATGGATTTACAGGTGCATGGGTGTAATCAATCGCTATTGTCGGGATGGGTGGTGAGAGTGGCAGTATGTAGAGGGTTCTAACCTTGTGCTTGATAGCAAAGAGTTGATGTGTCGTGGGAGACCCCTTGTATTGTGGTGTTTGTAACTTCTAGAAGGAGTGTGGTCTAGAATGTTGATGAGCTGTCTGGAGGTAAACTCTCTGGGATAGGAAGTGAGAAGTATGTTGGCATCTTGAAAACCTTCAATTCAAGATCGAGTGAGGGAATCTAGTCTTGGATTCCTTAGTCAAACGGTTTAGTAGCAAGGTTAATGATTGTAAGATATCAGTGTTGTTTTGAGGTATGTATGAGAATAGAAGGTGAGCTAAGTGGTCGATTGTTAAACCATGTAAGAGTGATCAGTCAGGAGGGTTATGAAGCACTTGTGCTACAAGTTGTAGCATAAGTAAGGAAGCGGTTGTTGGTTGTAGTATGGTACCAGTGAAGAGTTAAAGTGGGTGCAACGATTGACTTAGTTAGAGTGAATAGCCTTCCTTTTGCATATTGAATTCCATGCATTTTGCTGCTAAAACTATTATACGAGACTCTTTCATGTTAAAAAGCATGTGCGTGCATGATATGTTTTCTTGTTTTGGGGAAATGAGTTGACGCGTGCGAGCGTGTTTTCTTTAAAGTAAAAGACAAACTTGTTTTCATTATACGATAAAGCTTTGAGCTTAGTGATTTACGAATTATTTCACGTTTTTCTTGTGGAGAGAATCTTCGTTACGAAAATATTGAAAACATTTTATTGCGAGGTTTGTTTTACAAACAAAATGAGTGCTGACTCGTTATTTTCATGTAAGCGAGTGTTGGAGTTAACTGACCCACTTTGGGTAAGTGATTTCGTTCCGAATTCTCTAGCCGTATTGGAAAAGGTTTCGTTGGAGATGACCGTTGTGTCGGCATCGAGTTGGATAGACAAGGGTACGAAGTATCGTAAGAGTGTCTGTGAGCGATCCTTGCGATCGTTGTGTTTTTACTAATCGTCTTGAGTGGTGTTGGTTCATACATACTCAATCTTGTGTTATGATTTTGTGTCTACTGTATTTTTTTTTTTTTAAAAAAAGTGTTCAAAACGATTTCAATCGTTGTGTCATTATGCATGAAGGCTATGAACTCGCTAGGTCGGGAAGGGTATTACGATTGAGGTTGAAGAAAGGCTTTGGGTGAGGAAAATTTTCAGTTGGATAAGATGTGGTCGAGTTATGACCTTAGTGTTTCCGTTAGAGGAAGTGGGTGATTACCGGGAGTCTCAGGCAGTGAATTTGGGAATGTCGGTATGATTGTAGTTCTAGCTATCGCTTGGCTATGTGAGAATAGTTTTAACTGCGGTAAAAAGTTGAATGGTTAGAGTGTTTCTGTTGGTGAAATGGTATTAAGTAGCGTTACGTTACTTGTTGTAATGTTATCGGCTTTGAGTCGGAGTACTAAGATGTTTGAGTAATTAAAATTTTTACGCTAAGAAAGGTCTTGTGTTTCCTCAAGTGAGAGCAGTGGGGTATAAGTTGGTTATGATGAGTTGGACGACGTGGATTCTGTTAGGAATCCTAGGTGGTCTAGGAGGATCGGAATCTTCACATGTAGTCCATTGATATGGAGGTTTGCGACTGTTTATCAGGTCTTAAGATAGAGGCATTATCAAGAAACTGAATCGTGAGAATGAACCCGTTGTGGGCGAGCAAAGGAGGTCGCCCAAGAACGTGTAAATGATATGGTGTAGGAACACCTAGTGAGAGCATTAGGAGAACGGAAGATCACCAATGTGGATGTGATGTCCATTGAGGTTTTGATGATTCGCTTGTGCGTAAAGTGTCTAGCATAGCAGAATTAAATCGCGATGAGTTGGCGAGGAACGAGAAATTGTTCGGGGAGTTAGGAGAAATAGATCCCTTCAGGAATCCCTGACTGTCGTGATGCGACTGGACAATTGCATGTCGGTTGCCGTTGTTGAATCAGCGACCGTTCTGTTGGATAGTTGTCGGGAGGTTGGTATTGGAGAAGTAGCTATAGTGTGGTTATCTTGTGAGTGTTCGTGCTAGGATGTGAGGAGTTGTTCGGAGAAAGTTGTGTATCCGGCATGACGCTGGACCACCTTGTGTGATTGTTTCAAAGGTGATAGATCGTGGTTGCATAAGTAATTTCTTATGGGGTTCGATGAGCCATATAAGAACGAAATGATTAGCGTAATCGAAGCGGGTGTGCTTTGGGAGTTGACCTGAACATGTGGTTCGTCTAGACCCAGGATAGGTAAGGTCGGGAAGCGTTTATACTTCAAATGAAAGGGGTTGTGCGTAGCATGAAGGGAGTAGTATCTTTTGGGTGTGTAATGGCATCGTGAAGGCTTGTTTGCAATGAGTGGGTCGACTGTGTGGAAAGTTAGGAGCTCGTGGTAGTTCTCGGTGCTAAGTACTTTATGAAGACTTGGCTAAAGGTCTTGATGGATGATCTTGGAGAAACCGTTCTTTTGGGCTGTAGCGGTGTGTGATGGGCGTTCTGTGTAGGCACGAGAGAAAATGAGGACGGTGTGGTAGATCAAGTATAGACAGGCTTGCGGTGAGAAGATGTCAGGAGACACTGGAAGGGTGGACTATAATTAAGGAACTGTTATTTGTAAGGCATAAGAAAAAGAGATCATTGTGTATGTCATGGTTAAAGGGTTGAGGAAGCTAAGTTCGTGCGACAGGTCTAAAAGTGGACTCATTTTAGCGAGACACTCTTTTGAGGCATCTTTAGCGTATTAAGTTAGAATGGAAACAAGTGGTCGGATGGAGTGCCCTGGTTGAGAGACCTTTGGATTAGATTCGGTATTGTTGGGGAGAATGCTCCTCGTGAGCGTGTCGATAAGGTAGTGAGTATGTTTGAGTTATGTGGGAACTCGGGAGTTAAAGTTCGACAAGTTGGGAAAGGACTAAGTAGCGAGATAGGCTCGATTGTGTATACGGGAGGATGTGAAGGCAAGTTCGAATTGTGTGAATGATCATGAGAGATTTGGTCTGCAGGGTGATGTTATGGGCCGAGAGTGCTCGGATGTGTAGTGACCGTAGTTGTCAAGCTAAGTGTGCCAGCTAGTGTCGTAGTGATGTGATGTTAGAAAGAGAGGAAACATCGAATAGAAACCTTTTGGGGGTTTCAGATGAGGTGTTCGGTTTGTTAACCAGATTGTTGGAGCACGTGGGAGTAAGTTGACGTCGTGGTATGAGTATGTTAGGAATAGAATGACGGAGTGGTGGTGGGTGGTTACCCAAAATAGAAACCAAGTGTTTCTAGTTGTAAGAGTCGCTAAGTAAGCATGTTTCTGGGATCATTGGAAGTTTGAAGAAGATGATGAGATGTTAGTCAAAATGGGGTGTAGTAGATACGAAATCCTTAAGGAATGTGAGTGGTTCCTCATGTGTGAAAGGATTGTTCGAGGAAGTAAAGGTTGGAGATCAAGAATGTGTAGTGACGTCGAACACTGGTGTCGTTTCGAGACGACTTGGTTGGATGCCCTAAGTTAGGATCTTGGTGCAACTGTTTGGTTAGGCGAGTAATAGGAAAGTGGTATCAGCATGTGGAAAGGTCGAGAGAGAGGGACAAGTAATGATTGGTGGGTTGTGCTCCACGCCAACGTGGGGGAGGTGAAGTTAGTATGTCGGATTAAGTGAGTAAATTCAGAAGTATAAACTTGACAGCAATGCCAAAAGGTGCAGCGTTGTGTAGATTGTCTTTCATAAGTGTGCGAACCATTGGGAAGAGTATTGAGGAAGGAAATTGTGTATGAGTTGAGTTAGTGACTCTGTGAGAAATATTTAAACGAATTGGTCGTGCAGTGATTAATCTAGTGAGAATAGTATGGTGTGACCATGGTTACTCCTCTTGGTTGAGTGAGGGTAATCGAAGTTATATTTTGTGTCTGAACGCTTGTGGCAAGTAGTGAGAAATCGATGTGCTTGCAGGATAAGTGGAATTCGGATAAGTGATCGCATCAAGGAGGGAGTATGGAGGTTCCTACTCCTAGTTGCGTATAAGTCGGGAGTGGTGTTGTAGTCGACGGACTGTGGTTGAGGTGGCCCAAGAAAGGGAAATATCACTCTGCATTGACGATTGTTTCGTTGGGAGAAGTAATCTAGAATTGTTTGTATTGCAATGAAGGAATTTCGGGTAGTGAGTTGTCGGGACGTACAGGTTTGGTCTTGTGTCAAGCTGTCTAAGGTGTGTTTGTCTCCGGTAGGTGAATCTCGTGTTGTGGCAGAGGATTTAACCGAGTCCCTCCTTAAAGGAAGTATAGATGCATGATAAGTCTTAGTTAATCTTATGTTGTCAAGGCCGATCGGGTAGGAGCGGTAGCCTACGAGTTAGGGTACCGTAAGAACTGAAGGGAATGCACCCATGGTTCCGGGTTTCGAATTTAGTGAGGTGGTTGACTGAGTCAGAATGTGGTTGTACTCTGGAGAAGTGTCAGTTTTGATGTGGGCAAGGCACCCGCATCTTTTCCAATGAGGAATTCCGGGGACGGAATTCTTTTAAGGGGGGAGTGTTGTAATAACCCGATTTTCTAGTTGGCATTGAAAGTTGGTGGCCAAAGTGAGAAGATTGAAACTTTAGTGCTCAAGGGTGAAATGAGAGAGAGTTAAATAAGAGGAAACCCTATGTTCTTCATTTCTTTTGTGTTGGTTCTGTGGATCGATAGAAGAAAAAGGGAGAAGAGAGTTTGAGAGCCAAAACCCTAAGGTGGGGGTGTGGAAGAAGGAAGGCTTCAAGGATTGATGGTAGCATCTTCAAGGTATAATTTCTCCTTCTACATCTTCTTTCTCTTTGTGGTGATGTTTAGTTAGAAGTATTAATGGAGTATTCTAGAGTAAGATTATGGGTTTGTTACCTTCTTTGAGAATCCTTCACCAATTCAATGGTGGAAGTTGATTCTAGCAAGGTTTTGGGCTTTAATGGAGTTTTGAGTTTTTGAGGATAAAAGTGGTGAATCATTAGATGGATTTAATGGATTAGATATTGTTTTAATTGTTGGTAATTGGTTCTTAATGTTGTTTATATCCATGATGTCGATTTGGAAGAATTAGAACTGAGTTGGGGGAATTTAGAGATGAGAAACCCTTGGCTTTTGGAAGAAAATTCGTGCAGGGAAAACAAACCAGAGATCCGCGCCGATCTCGGCGCCGATGGATCGGCGCCACCATCGGCGCCAGGCTCTGTTTCTTTGTTTTCCGTTTTTGCTTCGTTGGTCGTTTGGGCTTGGGTCCGAGGCTTGGTTTAGGGGATTGTCTTAGGACATTATGGGGAATGTTTTAGAGCATAATTGGGGAGTCTAATGCCTCATTTGTTAACCCCAATTCAGGTGATCGTTTGGTGTTTAAGTGAGCTCCAAGTAGTGAGTCGTTGAGCCGAGCATCAGGTGAGTTCCCTTATGCATTATTTCTATCTTTTAAAATGAAATGCGAAGAATTGATATGTCTGAAAATGAGTTACTTGTTTATCATGAATCTTATGTTTTCTTATGCATGAAAAGTGTTAGTTTGTAATGTGGAAGGAGGATATTCCTCGAGTAAGTTTAAAGCATGTTCTAAGTGTTTATGCTTGTGATAGAGTCGGGTTACACAGTGGAGGACCCCCGAGTTGCCGTCCCTGGCTTTGTAAGGTGATGAGTTGCCGTCCCTGGCTTTGTAAGGTGATGAGTTGCCGTCCCTGGCTTTGTAAGGTGATGAGTTGCCGTGCCTGGCTTTGTAAGGTGTTATTGGTCCGTACCACTGTGTATACCCTTGTTTGAGCTCAAACTTGTTAAGTACTGTTTTCAAGGAAACGTGTTTCTAAAAATGTTTTGTGGTCACGCTTTTAGGAGGGAATTCACTAGACCTTATGGTCTAACCCTCGCTTTTCAAAAATAAAAACCATTTTCAGGTATTAACCGTGTATGGAGTTTCATCTGATGATATTGGAAGGTTGGGTCGTGGCAAAGGGGTGAGAGGTAGTGAAGACTTGTAGAGTACCGCCGAGCTTCTTGTAGTAACTCAGTTGTGAAGGTAGTTTCCGCTGCGAGTTTAGAGTAATTTAGATGTATTGTAGACTTTGGGACCGTTTTTGATTGAAATGTTAAGTCTTATATTTTATTAAATTTCTGGGTTGTTACAATCCGCAATTCATAATTTATTATTTCCTAACCAGGTTTAAAATCTAAAATTGATATTCTTTGGATGTTAGTATGTATTTTGGATGTCAAATCTAAATACAATTACTCGATATAGTTTTGCATATTACCCGACATGATTTTAAATATTACTCGATATGTTTTAATACGTTTGACAGTAAGTTTTTTTAGATTAGATTGATTTTATTTTGGTTTTAGGTTATCAATTGTTATCTGACCTTCTGAATTTTTTTTGTGTTAACTTAAAGTCTTTTCGACTTTAGGTTTATTGAAAATATACGAGATTTAAGCATGTACGGTGCCTCACATATTTGATTTAAAATAATTTATATAAACGAGGAAAAATCTCAGTTTCCCCGTTGGAGATGGGGATGGGGATGTGATCATATTCCCCGACCAGGATGGGGACGGGGACAGAGATGAGGATTAGGTATCAGGGTCGGGGATAGGGATTGAGGTTCCCGCTCCATTCCCATGCCTAGCCTGAAGGAGCGTTATGGATAGAAGGGGATTGAGGAACAAAGCATGTAGAAGTAGAAATACAAATGATGACTCATCTTTGTAGATTTAGTGGGCATTTGGTGTGATGTAAAGGAATTTGGATTTGAAGGGATTTGAATTTGGATGATCTGAAATTTTTGATGTGTTTGGTTTGTATGATTTGAAATACGGATTGGATTTAATTAATATAATTAATAATAAAATTACCTTTTTAACTTATTGATTATTATAAAATAATTTTTTTTATATATTCTAAAACATTATTATACACAAACTTGTGGGATTTCAAAATCTTATGTTTATGAGATTTCATTCAAATCCATAAAATTTGTCAAACCAAACATGATATTGGAATGAAATTCAATTGCAAATTCCTTCAAATTTCCAATTCAATCGTACAAACCAAACGAAACCTCATGGGGCCTTTGGTTTGATGAAACAGTTTTGAGGGATTTGAATTTTATGGGAATGATTTGGATTTGAATTCAATTGCAAATTCCTTCAAACCTCATAGCCCGAGCCCGAGCCCGAGCCCGAGGCGTTGCGGATGGCCTTATATTGGAGTCTTAAAATGTTGGGATTCTAACTTTTTGGAATAACTACTCGACATAGTTTATTTATTGGGTGTTTGGATTTTTCTAATCCTATAAATGACTAGATTGATTCATTTCTATCGATTAGATATTCTTGTTGGATATCTATTAGATCGGATTAGATTCAATCAACATCCTAGGATGATCAGATCAAATCCATTCAATGTGTTAACTTAACCCACTTTTCCAACAATGAAACAAATTAATTAGTCACTCGATCTAATATGTGTAAACCAACACAAGTGAGACTAAAAAAATTCAAAAACAAATTCAGATTTAAGCAAATTGCAAACAAACTAATTGGATGATAGTTGGATGGATAACTGGATGGGTAATTGGATGTTGGTCGGTTCGGTTCGGTCGCTTGTAATTGGAACGGCCGATTCGTATTGGACCGGTTAACTTTCTACACACCCCTAGTTTATTGAAAGGTTTTCTTCTAGTTATTTTATTGCATCCCTTATATTTCTAGATAAATGTTTCTTATATTTTCTTTTTAGTTTATTTTACACCGTCGTCTAATTTATCAACTAGTTTTTATCAAATATAAATTTATCAACAAGCTAGTTAGTTTTTTAGATAACATGATGGTTTATCAACTAGTTTGATAAATATAGCTTAAAAACTCAAACTCACTTACCTTTAATATCACAAAACTGATTGTTGGGTCCTTCTCGTATAATTCAAACATCTTTAACAATTCTACAATCTACAAAAAAAAATCATATATTTATAAGAGTTGGTATGTTAGGGAATTAGGGATAAAAAATGCATAATCATCTACGCAGAGACCTAATAAATCGTACAAACCAGTTTTTATATGTTGTTTCATATATGATAAAAAGAAACAACAGGTTGTAAAAATACAGTGTTATACAATGTGGTTTCATATGTCAAAATGTTTATGATTGCTTCATACATATGTAACACTGGATATTCATACATGCTTCATACATGAAACAAGTGAAAACTAGTCCATAAGCTTATAACGAATTATTGGGTTTATAAAAAACTTTATAACCAAATATCGAAGAAAGTATATATAAACATACAAGTTCGTAGTTAAGACAATTCAGCTTCTTGGGTCTGTTTAATATCACCTTCATCCCACCAGATATTTCTTCAGAAATTACCTGTCAAAGAAATAAATAAATGTTACACCTTTAGTTTTAAAAGGACAATAATTCTTCCCAGTTTTTCATGGTTTTTGGATTTTATGAAACAGCTTACGTACGAAACGATTATATATTTTGTCGCTTTTAGGGTAAGATATACTTATCTGATAAGAGATGATGGATCTTTACCAATACTTTTTATCATGATAGTTTGTTAACCAAGAATCTTATTTAGTAAGTGAGGATAGTGAGGGTGATGACTTTTTCTTGTAAAAGACATTTATATTACGCTATTTTAATGACTGAGAATCTTATCGTATAAAGTAACTGTTAGAGTTATTATCGTACATATGTAAAGTACAAGGGTCGTTCTGTAATTATCTGTAACTTATCTAGTATATATAGGTCTCTTATGTTTCATAGTTAGGTTAATCTTTCTTTTGTAATCGTATTCTCAATATATGAAAAGCCGCTGCTATTCCAGCCCTATCGCTCTCAATACTTTCATCTGTTCATCAATCCATTCTTACATCGTTTCTAACATGGTATCAGAGCTTTAGGTACGTCTCATCTACTCATCTGATTGTTGATTCCTGTTCTTTGTTCGATTTTAGACTCGCCGTTCTCAAACCTTGTTTTCGCGGATCAAACCCTGTTTTCGAAATTTTTGTTCGTCCAGATATCCTAATCCGGAATACTCCAAATTCCGGAACCTCCTGAACTCCGGATCATCACGCGTTCCGGAACCCATCTTTCCGGATCCTAGTTCCGGTACTCGACTTCCGGTAAGTATCTCTTCGCTCTTTATTTTAGTTCCGGTACATATCCAACTCCGAATCATCACGCATTCCGGTACCCGTTTTCCTCACTTCCGAAACCTAAATTCCGGTACCTGTTTTATCACTTCCGGAATCTACACATTCCGGTACCTGTACTTTTCACTTCCGAAACCATACAAAATCCGGTCCTGTTCTTTTTAACTTTCGGAACACACTAATTCTGGTACTTGCCCTTTCACTTCCGGAACCTACAAAGTTCCGGTACCTGCTTTCATTTCTCGTCCGGAACATACAAATTCCGGAACTACCCACTTCCTCAATTCCGGATCTTCGTCTCCCGGAACCTCAATTTTCAGATCCTTATTCCGAAACTCTAACTCCGGAACTCAACTCCGGTCCTCTTCAATTCCGGAACTCAACTCCGGTTCTCACTTTTCTGAATTTAATTCCGGAACACTCAGTTCCGTCACCCACAACTCCGAAACTCCTCTTTTTTGGTCTTCAATTCCGAAACACACAGTTCCTGTACCTCACGATCAGTTTCTTACATTCCGGAATTTTCTTCCAGTCTTCAATTCCAGTTCTCAATCAATTCTCTAATCAGTCAGATGGCCCTCAATTCCAGTCCCTCCAATCCTATCCCAGTTGTTCTCAATGAGAACAATGACCAGTCTAAATCTTCAGGAAAGGGGAACAATAATGAATGTACGTTTTGTCACTCTACATCTCACCTTCTCCTCAACTGCCCAGTACGAAAATGTCGTTGGTGTGGGATCACACATCCACGCCACTATGGGTCTGATTGCTCAAAGCATCCAAGGAACTCAGGTAATCAGAAACAACAGTTCCGCACTCAATCTGTTGCTGGATCCATCACTCAGGATACCCCTACGCCTGCAACTCAGGCATCGCACAACAACAACTCATCGCCTGATCTTATTGAACTCATGCGCCGAAACCAAGAGCTTATGAAGCAACTCATGACAGGTTCTATGGGTATGAATTCTCAGTGCAATACCTCTGCATCCGGTAACCCTTGGCTATTTGACACTGGATGTTGTAATCACATGACACCTAAGGGTGACAGGTTTGTCTCTAAGCAAACCTCCAGAATGTTCTCATCAGTCCGTACTGCTGATGATACTCGCTTACCTGTATCCTTCAGTGGGACAGTATCTACCCCAATATACAATTACATGATGTTCTACATATTCCTAACTTATCTCTAAGCCTGATTTCAATCACTCAGCTTATGGAAGTCGGTCTAATTGTTCTGTTTCATCCTTCTGGTTATGTTGTGCAGGATCCAAAGACCAAGCAGATCCTTGGAGTAGGCCGTAAAGTTGGTCGGATGATTGAAGTGGTCTACCTCCGTCTTCCCTTACATTCATCAAATTTTGTTGCTTCTGTTTCCAGTACTCCTTCATTTGAACTGTGGCATGCACGCCTAGGACATTTATCATCAGCTAGAATAAAAGTGTTAGCTAGTTCCGGACTGTTAGGAAACACTTCTTCTGAAAATGTCTCTTGTTTATCTTGTCAACTGGGCAAACATCATACCTTACCTTTCCCAATTAATGAATTTACATCTGCCTCTCCTTTTGATCTTATTCATTCTGATGTATGGGACCAGCACCGCACCCATCCATGGGAGGTGCTCGATATTTTTTCATCTTTATCGATGATCACACACGTTTTACATGGATATATCTCATGAAACACCGCTCAGAGCTACCTCAAATATATATTACCTTTGCCCATATGATTCTGACCCAGTTCTCCAAGCCCATAAAGATTCTTCGAGCAGATAATGCTATGGAATACAAGGAATCTTCTCTTCTCTCTTTTCTTCAATCTCAGGGTACTCTTTCTCAGTACTCCTGCCCTGGCACCTCTCCACAAAATGGTCGTGCAGAACGTAAACATCGTCACATCCTTGATACTGTTCGTACTCTATTAATCTCAGCCAAGTGTCCATAACGTTTTTGGGGTGAAGCTGCCTTCACAGCTGTCTACACCATCAACCGACACCCGACTCCCATCCTCAATCAAAATTCCCCCTATGAAGTTATCCATGGGGTCTCCCCCGTATATGAACTCCTCAAAGTGTAGGGTTGTGCCTGCTTTGTTCAGTTGCAATCTCATGAACACACCAAACTAGAACCTCGTTCTCGATTATGCTGCTTTCTTGGCTATGGAATTGAACACAAAGGTTATCGTTGTTGGGATCCAGTCTCTAAGAGACTACGTATATCCCGTCATGTCACATTCTGGGAACATCTTCCCTTCTCAACAGTGTCCAAATTTCAGGACATACCCAATCCTTCCACTTCCTTCTTCACTGATAACTCTATCTCTTTGGACTCACTCCAATTAGATCCCATACTCACCTCTCCATCTGATCCACCTCCTTCCGTTTCACCTCAATCTATGCCCTCTTCCGATTCACACTCATCTGTGCCTGCTGATCATGATCAATCATCTGCACCACCTCCAAGGACTACTTCTGAGTCATCTACTGAGCCTATGGATCCTAGCCCTTCTCAACCACAGGGTGTACGACGCTCAGACCGGGTAAGACAAGTTCCTTCTCATCTTCGTGATTATCATTGTTATGCTACATTGCTGTCCAACCATGAACCCACTTCCTTCAAGGAAGCTTTTTCTAACCTTGTTTGGCGGCAAGCTATGACTGAGGAACTTCAGGCCCTTGACAAAGCCAATACATGGGAGTTTGTTCCTCTTCCACCGGGCAAGTCACCTATTGGTTACATGCAAAAACAGAGAATTATGCGGTTCGTAATGAGAAATGCTTATTGTGCTTGAGAAATAAATTTTTAAAGGGCTCACTATTAACTTGAATTAGAGCACAAAAAGTGAGAAGGATCAAAAGACTGAAAATATAGATTAAATCGTCTGTATGTTAATCATGTGACAACGTTATAGCTGTCATCATGAAGAAGTTTGAAGGACCAAATAGTCTGTATGTTAATCATGTAAAGGATCAAAAGATTGAAAATATAGATTAATTACAAACAAACACAATTATAGACAGAAAACTAAGATCATATGATGAGAAATTATTGATTAATTACCTCTCTGAAGGCTTTTTGACGGCTTGATCACTATGCATATCAACAACTTGTGCCTCTGTAAAAAAACAAAGAGATGTAAATACTTACCCAGTAAGCACTTTACATCGGTTGTTGATTAGCAAAATGGGCAAATTTAAGTACAACTTCTAATTCCACAAAATATCCCAAATCAATACAAAGCAGCTCCATTGTTTTCACAATGACAACACATGAAGATATTTATATATGCAGGACACATAAAATGAATCGAATGCCTACCACACCAAACATAGACCTGGCAAACGGGTCGTGTCGTGCCGGGTTCGTGTCGGGTTCACGGGTTAAACAGGTTGGGAGTGTCAAACCCGAACACGACACGTTTAATAAACGGGTCAGAATATCTCAACTTGAACACAACCTGATTTAACCCGCCTAACCCGACACGATTAACCCGTTTATATTCTTAACCCATTAAACCCACAAACCCGTTTTACCCACAAACCCGTTAACCTGCAAACCCGTTTAACCCATTTAACAATTAACATTTATAAATGTAACTAATAGTCTAATATATATTAATGTATAAGGCTGTAAACGAACCAAACAAACACGAACAAGGGTTGGTTCATGTTCATTCTTTTACCTTAGCCGAACAAACGAACAAAAACAATAAAGGTGCTCCCACTTTAAGGGTGCTCCAACAAAAAATTTCAACTAGGCTCTCAAGCCATTTGTCTCATGTTATAGGGCTCAAGCTAAAGAACTCAACCCACAATGAGGTCAAGCATTGGAGAGGTTAAAGGGTGAGGGGTTATATATATACACATGAGATGCAACTTCCTTTTACAATCACCACCGATGTGGGATGACTTCTATTCACCCCAAAGCAGCTTTATATCTACCGTGCAAATCATAAATGAATTGGAGGAACGTGGTGAATGGTCTGAGGTATAAATTTTCACAATACATATAAATATTCATTCTAATATTTGCACATCTATCAATCTCAAAACAGTTCCAGGGTGATGCATGTACAACCAAATTGAAGAACTGGTGAGTAAATGACAAACTTTATATCTACCGACTTATAATAACACACATATATATATATATATATATACACACAATAATATATAACATGATCAGGTATTTCAAGATGCCAAGTATATATATATATATATTATATACAATAATATATGCCAGGTATTTCATAATATGTAACTCTTGTACATGATCCATAAGCCAACTAACTCCTTCTCTCCCTCTCGTATTAGTGATTTAATATGAAGATGGAAAACAAGAAGGAATATATTATATATCTTTACAACAAGATTAGATCCATCTCTTATCTTAAGTTGTGGGAATTTTTTCATAGAAAAAAGGAACCTGTATACTGTATCTCCTACTCTCATCCAAGCAAGCATGAATGTTTTCCTTGGCATTTAGTTTTAATTATTAAAACAAAGCTGACTTCTATTCACCGCAAAACTGAACCTTGGCATTTAGTTTTAATTATTAATGTTTTCCTAATTCCTAATATCCTAAATCCCTATTAATGTATACTTAAAACAGCCCTATATATATATATATATATATATATATATATATATATAAACGGATTATTCGGGTCATTTTCGAGTTGAAATAGTTGACCCTAACCTTACCCGTTTAATTTTCGTGTCGTGTCGTGTCAACCCGTTTACTTAAACAGGTTGAAATGTATTACCCAAACCCGTTTAATTCGTGTCGGGTTCGTGTCGAGTTAGCGCGTCGTGTCATTTTTTGCCAGGTCTAACCAAACATAACTAAACATGCATATTTTGCAAGGATATTACAAGGTTATTTGAAATTTGAATCATCTTGGACTTTCTCGAAGCCACTTGGACCTCCATACATTAGAAATGCTCATTTATGTTAAAATTGTTCTACCCTCCATACACCATAGATTAATGGTTCTAAGTACCTTAATCAAGCCATCCAAACAATGAACATCTAGCCCAGGGGGTCAAACCCTCTATTAAGTTGCTTTATATCTGCTTCAATTTGACTTTGCTTTTATTCAAAATATCCCTTCCGCCTTCAACAAATAAACATATGAATATTCTTGTTGAAGGTTCCATTTTTTTTAAACCAACTACGTTAGTCTTACTCGTGGGTGTGTGGTTTCAGGTACCTTATGATCACTTTGATCTATATATACTCAAAGCAAAAGTATAAAGAACTTATACTTGGCACAATAGCAAATGTTAAGCAATGAACGTGTGGAGAATTTGTACCTTATGATCACTTTGCTAATGAGATAAATATTAAGATTCACAGGTTTTACATAGCTCAAAGCGTCCTGGCTTTATAGTCCATTCGCAAACACAGCTACATTCACAGGTTGATACGAAGATAAACCGGATTATATAATTATCATATAAAACATGAATAATAAGGTTAACCTGTATGATTATACCTCGTATTGTTGAAGATGGAGAAAGATTAGGTCGATTCTCACCTCGTGAGGGTGAACGGCGGTGCCATAACCCTAACAGCCAGGATCCGTGTAGTTTTGAGGCCTGATACCGCTTGTTGGACCTGAAATTTCATCGCATATATCTCAAGGTCAGAGGATTCCACAAACATCCGAATTCCTAATTCAATGAAATATATTCAAAAACCTAAATTTGTTATGAAAATAACACTATGAATTGATAACAAGGAGAGGAAGATGAAAATGAGCGTAAGAAGCGTACGAGTTGGCAATGCCAACCGACAGCGCCAGGGGATACGAGCCATATCTCTAGAGAGCCATCTTCCCTAGCGGCGGCAACTTGAGATTCGTCTATGCTAGTGGCTAGAGCGAGTATCGGGGAGGGATTCCACTCCACTGAGTTGCTACTACATTTGTACAACTCCAGCATCTCCGCCGTCTACCCCTGAACCCTAATTCTCCAGGGAAAATGTATGTATCGTCCGCAAAAGTGTTTCAAACTATGCTAAATAAAACTACTTTCATCAGACGGATACCTATATTTTCAAAATATTTTGATGATGTGGGAGGCGATTTTGAGGAGAGAACGAGAGGATTTAGGGGATTTAGGCGATTTTGGATCTGATTTTGGGGGAAGGTTAAGTATTTTGGGGGGAAGTATAGGAGGGAACCAAAATTTGGGAACACATTAAAAAGTATTGAAGTTTTATAATATTTTTTAAAGATTAATACGTATATATTATAAAATATCTATTTTTTATTTTTTAAAAACTCTTAAAAATATAATGTTACGTTATTATGTAGAAATCTATTCGTCTTTAAAAAGTTTGAAGCATTTTTAATTTTATGTTCTCTTATCAATTTTTATAATATATATTTGTTTTATTCCTTTTTTACATAAAAATGTAAGGCCTTCCGCAGCGCAAGCCCTCAAGCCCTCAACGCCACATCAGCGCCACATCAGCTAAGCCCTCAAGCCCTAAACACCCCGAGCGCATAACTAAAAGCCCTCAAGCCCTCAATGCCACATCAACGCCACATCATTTTTTTAATTCTTTTATTTATACATTTAATTATTTAACAAAATAAAAATATTTATATATTTTTGAATAAATAAAAATAAGATAAATAATAAAAATAAAAATTCATATCATTCATTAAAAATAAAAATTACAAAATACAAAACACTACCAATTATGAATTTTTTTAATTTGCTCTTTTCTCTTTAAAGTAACCCTCAAAACGTCTCCCGTAAGGTGATCATGCGAGGTCATGAAAAACTCGAAGTCTTTCTCAAATCGTTTTGAGCGTTCGATTTCGAGTTCTTGTTCCAACCTATCTCGTTCGAGTTTTGAGCGTTCGATTTCGAGATCGAGTTTTTTCATTTTGTATTCCATTGTATCATCAATCTTGTCGTTGAACGTCGTCAACAACTGAGTAACACTTTCGTTCGTATTCGACCCGGACGTATTACTCGTTGATGTTTTTTTGCCTTGTTTCTCCCGATGGGTCGTTGAAGTTGCTCGATGGAGTTGTCGTCATCGTCATCATTGGAAGGGTTGGTACGTTTTGAACCCCGCGATGAAGTTGTCGTCATCGTTGGAACGACTCCCCATTTTGGACATTTTTTAGGACTTCCCAAGCTTGTTCTTTAGAGAAAGCAAACCCTTGTTGTGCTTGGTACCGTTCGTGTGCCACTCGTGAAATGTCGGCATCACTCATTCCGCTTGATCTATTATTGACCAAGTTGTTGTAGATGCCGCCAAAAAGAGCAATTTTTTTATTCAGGTCGTTGAACTTGGTGTTGAGTTGATGAGTTGTTCTATAATTGAACGTGAGTCGCCGGAAAATCGCATTCTCGCCGGAACCGTTGAATAATCTCGATTTATATGTTGGAAATAGTTTCTTGATGTTCTGAAATCGTAAATAAACGAAAAGAATCTGTTTTGGACAAAAGAAAGTGAGGAAATCGACGTAAAAACAAAACCCAGATCTGAAGTTGGTGATGACATATTTGGTCCTTTTTCGTTAGTTTCTGTTAGTTTTCGTTAATTTTGTTAATTTTTTAGTCCTTTTCTGTTAAGTTTTAGTTAGTGAGGTTAGTTTCATTTTATTAACAGCCCGTTCGATGTTTCCGTTAGTTTTCTTACATTTTTAGTCCTTTCGTTAAGAGTCCGTTAAGTCCATTTAATTAGTTTAGGAGTTTGACACTTTTGGTCCCTAGACTTAAGGTTTCAGAGTCTGTCATTTTTAGTCCCTAGACTTGTAAGTTAAGATTTTTACACTTTTAGTCCTTGTTTTTCATTTTAGTTTCGTAAGTTGTCAGTTTTAGTCTTTTTTTCATTATTTTCATTTTTCGTCGATTTTATCAGTTTTTGCCTGCTATGAACCGTAACTGATATATCTTTTTCGTGTTTTGCAGGTTTGTCGATTTAAAGTCCAGTTTTCCGCATTAATTTTTCGGAATTAATTTTTGGAGACAAATTTACAATTTGTTTTTCAAAATTTGTTTTTGAGAATATTTTTCTGACTTTAATCGATATTTTTTTCTCTGATCGTACAAGCGCACAAATTCTACTTCTCACGAAGTATCTGTTAACGATCCGACATTTTAAATTTACAGGTAACAATGTCTCTAAATGAAAAGGATGAGGTAGATCTCTGCACTGTTAATCATTATGGTAATCAGTTTAAATTTTTTCAATTAAAACTTGATTAACAAAGCGAGAAACTCATTAAAGCACATAAAACAATTGAACTTCAAAGACAGACAATCATTGACCATAAAAAGTTAAATGATGATTTGAAAAAGGAACGAGTTGAGATCGAACAATCTCGAACTTCTTTCCGAAGAAGAATGGATGAGATGGAAGAAAAAGTAAGAGTTTCTGAAAAACGGAAGATTGAGCTTGAAAAATTGTTGCAATCTTACAAAGATATTAACAATGAATTGACCGAAAAAGCAAGTGATCTAGAAGCGAAACTATATAAACTTGGTCAATCTGAACAAACCATTTTTCTAAACACGCCAAAGAATTTCAGATATTACAATTCAAAATGGGGATTGGGATATGACAATCCTCATTATTTAGAAAATGCTTTGAAAAAGGCACCTTGTTTATACAAGTTTCAATGGTTTAAGTATCTTACAGATTCTAAATTCAGTATCAAATGGCTTGATGAGGAAGAACAAGGGGTTGAGGAAGAAGTTAAAAGAAAGACAACTGTAACCATGCAACTTCCTTATATTTATAATTCGGCAAATAGAAAGGCATTGCTAGATAAGAAAACCTTGCCTAATGACTATTTTGAAAGCTATATTGTTCAGCCACCAAAGGGAACTGTATCAAAACCCGTTTCTGAAGGAAAAATATAGTATCCTCCCTTGGTGCTCGAACAGAAGCTTGTCGATCTTGAGTTGAGTATTAAAAGAAAAATTAAAGAAGTCAGAAATGACGATCAACTCGCTTTTGATATTGAAAAGGAAGTCATGCTTACAGTTCTTTTAAACAGTGAGAGAGAGAAATCTGAAAAGAAGTTTTCTGATTTTTCCAAGAAATCGTTTGAGGAAAAGAAAGCTGTTGAACTTAAATGCATAAAACTTTCAAAACAAAACTCAGATTTTGAAAAAGTTTTATTTTTAGAAAAGGAAAAGCTTGAGAAAAGGATGTCAGAGTTTAATGTTGAGAGAAAATCCTTTGAGGGAAAGATTGATGAGCTTTCACTGAAAATATCTAATTTGGAGAATGAATTAGACATCGAAATAAAAGAATTTGAAAAGAAGAAAATTAAAGATTTTCAAGCAAAAAGTGTGAAAGATGTCTATTCAGATGAAAGAAAGGTGTTTCAGGCTGAAATCTCAAAACTCACAAGGAGATTATCTGCTTTAGCAACAGAAGCTATAAAAGAGCAGAAGATCAAATCTGATCTACAGAAGAAATTTGATTACCGTGTTGCTACAAGTTCAGATACTCCTATCTTTAAGCCTGTCAAGATGGTTTGGAGAGCAAAAGGCTCAACTCCTGAAAAAGATGCCCCAAAATCATTTGTTCCTCCACCCACCGTGAACAAGAAGAACAACGCTCCAAAAGGTAAGTCTTTTGTTAAACCTAATCTTGTTTATTCTGCAAATCATTTGATTAGGTTAGCACAAAAGCAAATATGTTGTTCTTATTGTGGAACTAATGATTTTGTTAAGAAAGAAGATGTTCAGTACTGGTATGGTACTTACAATATTCCTTCAAATCGAACTACACATAACAATCCAAGACCCAATTGGCAATGGGTACCAAAATCTACTTAATATGTTTTGCAGGTTTATCATGTGTGGTGCTGATTGTCAGAACTATACAAACACATGACTGGAAACAGAAGAGAATTGTGCAGATTTGAAGAAGAATACCTGTGCTGAAACCATCTGCATAATTTCAGGGGGAGAGATTCTAAACTTTTGATTGTTTGTGCTTATTGATATATCTTTCTACATGTTTATGGTTTCTGAATAATTCAGTTCAGAACCCGCTTTTCAAAGAGATTATGGTTTCTGAATACTTCAGTTCAGAACCCGCTTTTCTAAGAGATTATGGTTTCTGAATAATTCAGTTCAGAACCCGTACTTCAAAGAGAATTTGACTTCTGATCATATCAGATCAGGACTCGTTCTTAATCTTAAAAAAAAAGATTTTGATTGTTACATGTGCTGATTTTGTCAAATTAAGATCTTTGCAGATTTTGAGGGGGAGCTTATCCGATTTTAAATCAGTCGATCATAATTTGAGGGGGAGCTAATACATTTGATTGTAAGTATCTTCTGAACTTAATCTGAGATTGTTTGAAAGAAGAACGACTTTCAAGCATGAAAAACGTGTTCTTAAATGTTCAAACCACTTCTCTAATTCAAACAGATTTTATAATTTTAGAAGTGTGATTTTAAATGTTTTTCATGATTATCTCAGATTACATCATTATTTCTGATCGTGTGTTTCCAAAGATTAATACTTGCGTATTATCTTGTCTATATACTTTCAAGTATTCATACACACCGGTTCAGCTTCATATTGACTTTGTTATTACCACGTCTCAAAACGAAACAACTTTATCGATGGTAATACTCCCGTTTGAATTTCCAATTTTGTTGAGCATCATACATTCATTCAGCGTGAGAATTTAAACGTTTCATTCAAAGGTTGTTTATATTTGTTCATATAAACAAAATATTCAATTCTTTGATACCCTAAGCGTTAATGAATATCCTTCATATTTTATTTGATTGATACATTTTCAGATTCTCAAACAAGTCTTTTGAATTCATTTCATTCTTTCAATATTCTTGTTTTGAGAAGTCTTCATCGTTCAAATGCTCAAATATTTCATGATATAATTGAAGAGCATACATTCTGATGACAATGTAATTTAAAAGCTGAGATTCATATTTGTTCAAGATAAACTGTTGAGCAACATATCTTTTAGGACAACATTCATGGGAATCAGTGTGAGAGCTTAAAAGAACTTCTATGGATCCACGTTAACCAGTGTTTCCTACCCAAGAAGTTGTCCTTGAGTGATTGAGGGGTGAGGGGTCAAAATCAAAGAGTGTGGGAGATAACTCATCCGGTTGAGTAATCTCATTGTGCTGAGGTAAAATGAAAAAGAGAGTTTGGTTAGCAGTGAGCAGATTAAAAACAGAAAGAGGGTGTGAGAACAGAGTTAAAAGAACACGAGAACTCTGCACCAGCCACTTTCTGAGCCGGACAGCCACATTGCTGATTGGTTCACATTCTTTGGTGACCGTCATTGAAACAGGCAACTAGCCCATGCCAACTCTTGCATTAAACCCCACCAGCTACTCATTTCTTTCTCAACAAAGAAATGTTTCAATTTTCTTGGGGATGCAGCATATTGTCTATCTAATCTTCACTCAGAAGGTTTGGATATTGAAAAGAAGGAAGTTTGCCCCACCTTCGCACTTCAATCATGCACATTGAGTCCGTGGAAAACTTGTTGCTGTCTCAACAGTTTACACAGTTTGAGCCTATATTCAAGCATAAGTTGCTTCAATCATTTCTACACTTGCACGTACACACAAGGAATATGTTTTCTTGTCATAACGTTCATAGAATTTCCTTTGTGTCTTTCGATGATTGAATGGAAGCCCTGGAGGAGTGAACATCAAAAAGCTCTTTTCCAAAGTACATTCGTTGTACTAAGTGGCTTTGTGCAACTTACAGGCATTTTAACTGATTCATCCGTTGTTTCAGGGTTACCACTTTATATTATCTGAATTTGAAAAGATTCGGATAAACATTTTTGGAATTGACGGTTGAACAGATCAAAAAGAGGTCATTTGTGTGTCTAGCCACCAAGAGTGTGTGTGTGTGGCCTCCAAGAGAAAGTGTATCCAATTCTCATCTTCTACATTTCTCAATCAAATACAAAGGTTTTAATGGTTTAATCTTGTTACCTGATTATTCTCAAGAACACTTCCCCGATTCGGGTCCAAAAACCTTCTACATTTATGTAAATTCAAGTATAAGAATATTAACAAGAATAATAATAATAATATTAATAATAACAATAATAATAATAATAACAATAAAAATATTACCATGGGTTTGTGCGTTACCGATAACGGGGTCCTCCGAAACGTCAACCCACGCCGACACTAACGCGAGTTCCTCCTCGTTAGTCCACATCTGTTTGGGGGCTCTATTTTCATATTGTTTGCTTTTTCCTTTTCTCGATGGTCTCGGGTTTGATGGTTCCGGGTTTGATGGTTGTGTGTAGATGGATTGTGGTGTGTGCGGGCTAGTATGTTGGGTTTCCGGAACAATGTCGTCGGCGAGATTGATTGCGGGTGAAGGAATATTGTAGTTGGCCGGAGTAAAACCTTGTTCAATCAAACCGGGACGTGTAAATTGGTAAGGAAATTGTTGGTGAAATTGTTGGGGAAATTGTTGCGGATATTGTGGCGGATTTTGTTGCGACCATTGTGGCGGAATTTGTTGCGACCATTGCGGACGATAACCTTGTTGTGTAAACGCTTGGAAACCAAGCTCCGGGTCTTCTTGCGGTTGTGGTGTATCCGGTCGGTTACGACGGGATGTAGGTGTTTTGTTTGGATTCATGATGAAATTTGAGAGAGTTTGAGAGAATTTGAGAGAGTTTGAGAGATTGTTGGTGTGAAAAAATAAGAGGTTGATGGTTAATATATATAGTGTGATTAAATTGAAAAAAAAAAATTAAAAAAAAAGTAGCCGTTTTAAAATAGCCGTTTGAATAAAAAAATAATAAATAAAATATGCTTCGGGTTCCTCGGGTTTTCAAACCCGCACCCCAAGCCCGAGCCCCAAGCCCGCAGCTCCCACAGCGCTACCCTCAGGAGCCCACAGCCGAGCCCGAGCTCGAGCCCGAGGCGGTGTGGGTGGCCTAATGGTTTACAGGACGGGACAAAACAACTGTCTGTCTTGTGTTTGGTGATCGGTGGAGGTGGTCGACGATGACAATGGTGGATGTCGTAGACAATGGTAAAGCTGGAACAGGTCTGTTCCACCTCTACTCCATGGAACAAGGTGGAACAAACTTGTGTTTTACCAATATAAACTCAAAATAAAATATAATTCTCATATGGGATTCGGTGATTGTCAATCAACTGTGTTGGGATGGGTCACATACACTTATATGCATATGATATAAATATATATACATATACATATGAGTAGCACTGGTCAGTTAATGATCCTTGACGAATCACATTGGACTAAATGGTTGTTAATGAATGTTGATCTCTGATTTGAACTCAACAATTATATTTAAACCAAATGTTATAAAACATAGTATAATAGTCTTAATGTGCGGAAGCGTTGGATAAACTATTTGGTTTAACTATTTTGGTAGAAACACACAGAGTATAATAGTCCTTAATAAATCACATTTGACTAAATGGTGGTTAATGAATCTTATTTGGGCCTTTGTGGGCTTGAGTGACTCTTAATGATTGATCGAGTCTTGATGAATTTCAATTACTTTTAATGAACTATAATAGTCCTTGACGAATCATATTTGACTTAGTGGTTGATAATGGACTGTATGGGCCTTTATGGGCTTGAGTGACTCTTAATGAACTTGATCGGGCCTTGATGGATTCCAAGTACTCTTTATGAACTATAATGGTCTTTGACGAATAATATTTGACTTAGTGGTTGTTAATGCACTGTATAGACCTTTATGGACTTCAGTGACACTTAATGAGCTTGATCGGGCCTTGATGGACTCCAAGTACCCTTAATGACATATATACAAACTTACATACACATATAGCTAGACATGTATGACATATACAAACATATGTATGTATAGTATGTACTGTATACACATAAGCACTTACATATGTATACACACATACATACATGTATATACATACAAACATTCATATATATATATATATACACACATAAACATATAGACATGTACACATGACATGCAAATATACATGTATTGTATATACATACGTGTGTATACTATGATCCACATAAATACATACACACATATACTATCATCCACATATACATACACACATATAAAATACATGTGCATCTTTTAACATATGTTTGTGTTTAAGTCGTGAAAAAAATATATATTTTAAGATATTTAAAAATATATAAAAAAATATTTCTTTAATTCTTGAATTTTTTAAAAATTTAAATAAAAATTAAAAAATCCGTCGGTAATTACCGATGGATTACCGACGGATTACTTAATTTTTATTTTTTATTTTTTAATTAACTAATCCGTCGGTAATCCCGACGGATATTTTAATTTTAATTTTTTAATTTTTTTAATTAATAATCCGTCGGTAAGCCGTCGCTAAATACCGATGGCTTACCGACGGATAATTATTTATTTAATTTTTTTAAATGAAATCCGTCGGTAATCCGTCGCTAATTACCGACGGCTGGTATCCGTCGGTAATTTTCGTCGAAAATTTGAGTTTTTCTAGTAGTGGGCGGCTTTTGTGATGGTGGTAGCATCAGCCGCGGTGGTGTTGGTGGTGGTTGTTTGAGATACAGACACCGTGATTGCAAGGTTGATCAACAAGAATAAAAACAAATGAAAGTTATTTGTGAACTTCATGGCATTGAATAGGAGAGGATGTTCTAGCAGTAGTGATCCATTTAAAAGCTAAATGGGGTTTTTCATATTTTCTGGTTATGAGCTACGTCCATATCAAACAAAATCAACTTGCAAACACGATGAAATTATAATCAATTAAAAAATTATAATATTAATCTATAAATGTTTACTAACGTATACATGTAGGTAGGTAGTAAATTGGATGGAAATGGACGTAAGAAAATTGAAAACCGTTGTTGTTGACTGGCAATGTCATTTTTATTCTAACATTCTTATCATAACATGTATCTCGATAGCTACATGTAGACAATTTAGACATATATAACTTGGATGATTATCATATCTTTAATTTTGACTTTGAGTGGTTGATTGTCAACCAATGATATTTGATATTTTTCAATAAATTCACATATGGACTTCTCCTCCTCTTACATTCATTCAATTCTTTGGATGGATGTGGTTTCCAAATTTAATTAATTATTAAAATATTTTAATTCTCTTAAAAGCATTTGCAGCCCATGAAGAGAATGAATGGTTGACTGATGTTTGGTCAACGTATTGATTGCATGGTTTAACCGATAGATGCAAAAATCAAATTGAATTCTGGAAGTAAACTACAAAACCCTAGAGATTTTAAGCCATGTTAGTTGTCGCATCCAGTCGACTAAATATTTCAGAAAGTAAATGGGCAATATATATATATATATATATATACCACTCAAAGAGTTGACTTTTGATGATCACTATCACCAAAATCGCTATATAGAATAACAGATCTCTTTCACACGATTGAAAATTGTATATCGTGTCCGATTCAATTAATATAATAACATTCCATTTTCTGGACCATCGTAATTTGAAAAAAGATTTTGCAACACAATTTTCCAGAAAAAGAGCCTCAAGTTTCATTTTATGAGTTCTTCTACAGACAGTACGTGTGTCGCATAAAGCATAATTGTATAGTTTTTATCATGCATATACAGGTAGCCGTCTGTCGATCTGCCATTGTTAGAGAAAAGACAGGCGAGTCCTGCTCTGATAACTAAGAGATAACTATGTATCTGGACGCATTTACATTATAGGTTCAATTAGCACACCCACATTCACTCCTCCTTAAATTTTCCTTAATTTAATTTTTAATATTTATACCTTACATTTACTATCCTTATAGTTACCTATGTAGTTTACTTTAATCCCTTACTTTTTTATTTTTCATTTTAGACTCTTATCATATAAACATAAATCTATACATATAATAAATAAGTATCTAGCATGCAACGTGTCGTCTTCTGGTGAGCCGACTTCAGTATTTTCCCGCCTAAACATTATCTGAACGCAATCTACATTATAAGTTCAATTAATACACCCACATTCACTCCTCCTTAAATCTCTCCTTAATTCATTTTTTTTTAATTTATACGTTACATTTACTACCCTTATAATTAGGTATGTATTTTACTTTTAATCCCTTATTTTTTTTATTTTTCATTTTAAACTCTTATCATATAAACATAAATAATGTATATGAATTAAAATGCATTAAAAACATTTCTATTTTTTACAAATTATACCATTGTAATCGCTTCGTCAATACCTTCGAAATGAGCCAATATTGAATATTTTTGGATTTAATTATATTATTAAATATCATAAATATATACAAATTAATGTGTCGTGATTAATATGAGATTTGTTGAAATTAGTATGGGATTTGATACAAATAATCACTAAATTGTCGTGATTTTCTTTTTGCAATTTCATATCAATTTTTACTTCAAACTTGAATTCCTTCGATGAATTACAATTCTATCAAATTTTATTCTATCAACGAAACACCCTTAGAATTATCATAAGAGATTGAATTACTTGAAAAAAAAAGATATCACTTATCAACTGACTTTTGGATTATGAGTTCGAACATTTTTCAAAAATATAAATATGCAATTATTGTGTATTCGTTTGATAAATTCATTTAGTAACGACATTTATAATATGTAACAAACTTAATAGACATATTTTTATCTTCAAGATAATATTTCCTATTTGTGGAATTTTTGTTTTCTTTTTATCAATTATTGTACGTGTCACAAAATTATTCAACAACTATTAAACATCAAATAATTAACTTAAAACACAAATTTTATCGTCGCGCAACAGGCGAGCCAAAAACTAGTAATTAAAATAAAGAAGGAAATCTATCTGGTAGTCATCGGTACTTGTATTGGGACTTAAGTCTCGGTGTAACTACCGGTAGGGGTTGTTTGATCCTTCTTCGATGCCAAATTCCGAGTCTCTTTCGGACTCGTTTTTCTTTTCGAGCTCGTTTATCTTTTTTCCAATTATTTGTGAAAATCTTTATTAACTCTAGATTCTCCATGTATCATACTCGCCCATATAACACTACTTTGTATTACTTGGTATAATCATACGACAATAAAAAAGAATGAACGAGAATAGATGTCGTTTTGCATTAGAAAATGACAACTGATAAAATATAGGGGTTGTTGGTTTGGGTAGAATGATTAAGTTGTCAGAATGATTAAGAGGCTCTTATGATATATAGTGCAAAATAAAATATGATAATTTGATAATTGTTCAGAATGTAATTAGGGCACTGAACGGTTATAAGGATATCCAAGATACAAAATCATTTGGAGGGTTTTAGAACCATTAAGAGGCAGACTTTTTTATTTTTGCCATACAAGATTCACCTCTTAGCGATTCAGAGGCTACCTCTTAATGGAACTATTAAGAGGTAAACAAACAGGCCATAGTTTTATAATTAAACACTTGCTCTTACAAATACAAACTGAAATACATCAATACCGTTTTTCAAGAATTGTACTAAAAACAAATTCATTTGATGAGCCTGCAAGGTTCATACATATAGTGAAAAATTGTATTATCTGAGGATATTTGCAGGATGTGTAAGACTACTATTACTATCTATACTAAAGCTTGAAGAACCTTCTCCGGTACTAGAGTAGGGATTTATCGAGAGCGCATAAAGATCAGATGATTCAGACTCTACGTTTAATAACTTTGCATTCTCTTCATCAACATGTTGACTTGCCCATGGATGTTGAGTACATTTACGTAAACCTTCGAGCTGAATCACCACTTCTTTCATCGTAGGTCTATTATCGCCCGTAAGATTAAGACATCTTTTCACAAGTTGCGCAATTTCTTGTAGTTGCTCAAGAGTACCCTCTTTTACAACTCGAGGCTCAAGAATCTCAAACAAAAGGTTCCCTTTTAGCGACATTATGAAATATGTCGCCAAACTTCTTTCTTCGTCGGTTTTGTCCATGCTCAGAGGTTTTCGCCCCGTTAAAAGCTCAGCAAGCAAAACCCCGAAGCTATAAACATCACTCTTCTCATTAAGCTGACTTGTGTTAAAGTATTCAGGATCTAAATACCCTAGTGTCCCTTGGACAAGGGTAGTTACTTGTGTTTGATCTATTGGGACTAATCTTGAAGCGCCAAAATCCGCGATCTTGGCTGTGTAATTATCGTCTAGTAATATGTTTGCAGACTTAATATCCCTATGAATTACGGGCGTGGATGCGGCTGAATGAAGATAAGAAAGTGCACCGGCTGATTCAACTGCAACTCTTAAACGATTCTCCCAAGATAACCAAGTCATGACGCCTTTACCATGAATATGATCAAAAAGAGTTCCGTTAGAGACATATTCATATACGAGTAATGGAACTTCGCTCTCTAAACAACATCCCAAGAGCTTCACCACGTTTCGATGGTTAACTTGTGTTAAAATAACCACTTCATTGATGAATTGTTCTACTTGGGTTTCATCCATTACCCGCGACTTCTTGATTGCTATGATTCGTTGGTCACTAAGAATACCTTTGTATACAACACCGTAACCACCTCGGCCTAATATCCTGTCTTCTGCATAATTGTTTGTGGCTTTCTTTAAGTCCTCAGCGGTGAAGACTTTTGTTGAGTCGACAGTAGTGCCCTCGTTGTTCATGATTCGTTGTCTTAGTAGCAAACCACCGTTTTGCTGAAAGAGCTTCTCTCGGAGTTTAATAAGCTTCCTCTTCTTGATACCAAAATACAACCATGTTATTCCAACTAGAATGGCCAAAAAACCAAACCCCATACCTGCATGTAACAACATCAAAGAAAGTTTAGAGAATTCTCTAAACTTAGAGATTTTTTCGTGTTTTCTCTATTTTAGAAACAAGATAAAGAATCTGTTGAAGCCGAACAAAATCTTCATTTTCTATATTTTAGAGAAATTTTTGGAGATACTTTAAGGGCTCTTTTGTAGAGTGCGTAGTCTAATGAGGTTTTACAAATTCCCAAAAATGTTATACAAAAATATAACAGCCTACCTAGAGAGAACTTGATTACGGGGAACTCTGAATTTTCAACAACACAAGCTCGTCCGTTTTTCAAGCCATCTCCAACATAGCCGTGTGGGCAAGAACACGTATAGCCTCCACGAGTATTAGTACAAATCCCCTCACAAGGATTATTGTTGGGATCTTCACATTCATTGATATCTGTCATGTGTTCAACCATTTAAGATCAGACACAAACTCAGTAATATATATATATATATATATATATAGAGAGAGAGAGAGAGAGGGGGGAGGGAGGTTCAAGGGAAAACCTCAAAAAAATGAAAAACTAAGGAACACCCTGGTAGCCATTCATCTGGACTGTATACACTTGTGTATACAAGTAAATAAAGTTGTTTTTTGGTTTCTATGCACGTGTGCATTATACATACTTGTATGCAATACAAGTGCATACTGTCCGAATGAAGGGCTACCAGGGTGTTCCTCAGTTTTCCGTTTTTTTGAGGTTTTCTCTTAAACCTGACCCTAATAACTGACGAAAAAGAACTAACCTTGGCAGCCTGGGTCAAGATATGGCTGACCCTGATAACCTTGATTGCAACTGCATCTATATCCTGGAACCCCAATATCATAATCAATGCAATGACTATTTGCTTGACAACCCAAAACACCAGCACTTGCAGCCTCGCTGCAGCTCAAGTTCCCGATTACCCAATCCACCAATAACGGAACACTAGCTTTGGTCCGATTCACGAAATTTGGGTCCATAAAATCGGACACCCCATTAAACGTAAACCGTTCTTTCTCCCCCAAGAACGAGTAGGTACAAGGATTAAAAGACCAAACACTTGTATGGTTTGCACGCATACTACTAATAACAGAAGTATAATAGTGCTTGGTTCCCTTTGGAATCGATGTTTGACAACATCCAACACCATTACATGATCCATTCATCATTTCCTCACGCCTTGAACACATCGCAATGCATCCACCGGTAAAATTTTTGTATAGAGTTTGTCCCCTTTTTCCAAAAAACAAAATTGTGTATAGAGAGCTCCCAATCAAGCCGATATCATCACAACCGATTAAAGTGAATTGATTTTGTTGCGAAAAAGTGAAGGGCGTTTCCCACCCAAGACTTGTGTTCCCGGGCTTATCTTCGGTGATATTTCCGTGTTGATCATAACATCTGTGTGCCACTGAGTTAGCAATTCGAAAAGTAGAATCAGAGATGTCAAAGATTTCGACAGAGCGGATGAAGGGTTTGTGAGGAGTAAAAGTGGTGTTGCATATTATTTCGAACCAGTCCCTCATAAAGCAGCCTGGACCTATTCCGAAAGGATACGGAACGGTTACGTTTCCACATTGGCGTTGGCAGCCTGGTTTTGTTATGTTTGCGGCTTTTGTGATGGTGGCTGCATCACCGGCGGTGGTGTTTGTGGTGGTTGTCTGAGCTATTGAAACCGTGGTTACTGCAAGGCCAAACAAAAACAAAAAGAAATGAAAGTTTCTTGTGAACTTCATGGTTGTTGTCTTGTTGATGAGGAGGATAGATCCTTTTGAAGTAGAGATCGATTTAAAAGCCAAATGGGTGTTTCTTTCCGTCTTCTTATGGTGCCATTATTGGCTGGCATTTTTTGTCAAGAAGGTGAATATTTTTCTGGCATTTTTTGCTTGTACTTACTCTCTCTTTCCTTTATGTAAAAAAAAGTTTTTCGAACAGAGGCTAATCTTAATTTTTTCATGAAGGGTATCTTTTAATTTAATGAATAATCATCGTTTTATTGTGGTTTCTGAATTTATTTGGAAAATTTAATGACACATTAATCTTATATATATTCTCTCTAAACATTTTCCTTGCCAAGAGCTTAGTTAAATTCATGTAGAAAATTGAAATAGTTGAGTCATGGTCAACTCATTTATTGTAAATATATTGAATTCTGAAATAACTTGTAAGAAGTAATATTATTATAGGAATTTTTTATAAAAACTACATTTTCTTTGACTTTTTAAATAAGAGGATTTGTTTTCTTTTCTAATATTGGTGTGAAGCCATATGTTTACTATTTTTTTATTAGGCCAATTTGTATCCCGTGGACTAAATCTTTTAGTAAGTCAATGCACCAATCACCAATCACAAATGAAGAGTAGAAAAGGTTGACTTGTGATGATCAGCATGTTCGTCGACACAAGAACCCGTCAAAGTTCTCGAAGATGGCATATTTTGGCTTGCATGTCAACTCAATTCGTCCTCATCGATGCATGCAGACTTCTTTAATTTGGAGATGTAGTAATTCCAATGCTGGGTTTATGCGTTTCAAAGCCATTGTCTTTTAATTAAAATAAGTAAATTTTAATATCATATAAAAGTATGGACCGGTTTCTGGTCGAGAAAGAAAAAACTGACGTGGTAAAATCAAAAAAGGTTTGTGACTGTGGATGCTCCCAGTACCCCTCTATGTTAGGGTATTTAATTCCAAAGTGATATAAACAATTCATATCTCAATTTGTGCGCAATATCCCAAAACTACAAGAAATTAATGGCTATGGCAAAAGGTGATTTTTTTTCTTTTTTGTGAATCTGGTGCGATGGTGACTACAACAAGAACGGATCTACAAGACACCCAAAATAAATTGTTTAATAAGATTTAGGGGGTGTTTATCAAATTTTTCATCAAGTCCTGTCCGGATAAATTGGATAAATTTGTGTTGTTGTTTACTTTTTCTTCTGAATCAACGGCTTGAACAATTGAAATGACTTTTTTACCCTTCAGTTCATCAGATTCATGGTTTCCATCTCTCCTCACCGAGTCACCCTTCAACCATCTGTCATCACCCTTCAACCAGTAACACAGTAACACAACACACTACAAAAATAACTACTTTTGCCGGAGGAAAATGTCGTCGGCAAAAGTCTCGAAAGTCGCCGGTAAAAGCTCAAAATCTTTTGCCGTCGGCAAAAGTTTCCGTGAAAAGTTGGCCGCTATAAGGGTTTTTGCCGGCGAATAACATGTGCCGCCGGGAAAGATACATTTGCCGGCGAAAGATATTCGTCGGTAAAAACTGAAGTCGTCGGCAAAAACTTCTTTCAAGTAATCGTAAAAAATCCTTTTCCCGACGACCAAATACTTTTGCCGGCGTAATTTTTTCCGTCGGGAAAAGTTTTTTTTTGACTTTTTGGTCAAAAAATTACCGGCCCAAAAATCCACCGGCAAAAGTTTTTATTTTTAATTTTTCGCATAACCTATACTGACGCAAAAACTCGTAGGCAAAAAGTTAGGTTTGACTCTTTTGGTCATGTTTTTCAGGACGGAAAAAGCCGTCGGCAATAGTTTGGTTTGACACTTTCGGTCAACCTTTTTACCTAGGCAAAAGTTAGGATTGCAATCAAGGTCGGTAAAGGTTTTTCTTTTTTTAAAAATAATTAATCGTAGAAGTTTTCCTATTTGTATACTAGTCGTGTACATGTGCAACGCAACGAGATGCAAAATTTGATAGTAAATCAATAAGGAAAAACCATACAAATATTCTTTATTTAAGGAACAAAGTATGATACATACATACATGATTCCAATATGACCATACAAGGAACCTATAGTTGGAATAAGAATAGTGAAAAGGAACCTATAGTTGGAATAAAAATAGTGAAAAAAATAATATGTTAAGACTTAAGAGTATCTGTAAACAATAGTCAATTGCTATATAGGCAAGGGCAAGGTCCACCACCGAAGGTCGCCATCCTCGATGTACTTAAGTATCATTTCCACTGTCTTTGTCTTCTGCATCCAATAGACATGTAGTACGACCCTGCCTTAGTTAACATAATATGTGCATCCAATAGACATGTAGTATGACCCTGGTTAACATAATATGTAAACAAAAGTTATACAAGCATGATACTCAAAATTCAAGTCTCTGAACACTAGACTTGTTTGCCAAAATCGACATTCTAATATGATATTGTTTTTGGGAATTCAGAAGTTACCAAAAAACTTCTGTAAAGAAAGAAATATCACGAGAACGTTTCAACTAGCCTAGGCAGATGAAAAGAGTTAACAACTATTACCTCTTACAATCGCAAGTTGCAGGTTATGTTGCTACCAAATCTGCCTTTTAGAGAAATTGTTACATCAACAAAAAATGCATCAAGATTGAACGTAAAGCATAATATATAAAAGTAATCAACAAAAAATATACTAGTAAAAGCCGAACAAAGAAAGAGAAAAAGCCAGAAAAAGAAAAAAAAAATGAACCTTTGGGATCTTGAAGAGAGAAGCAAGAGCCAGATGTGTTGGGTGAACCTTTGGGATCTCAAAAAGGAACTTCTATCCCCTCACAACCACATTATAAAAAACTCAACATCAAAATAGCTATATTTTGTATTTATAATCTAATAAGTAGCAAGATTTTCAACAAGCTTACAAATTATACACAAACAATAATAAATAAATAAACCCACAAAGTACAAAAGCCCTAAACAATCATGAATTTGCAACTACTAGTTTAAGTGGTTAACCAAAACAATGTAAGCATTCGATTAGGCAAACACAAAGTAGGTTACCTTTTTGTGGAAATATGAAGACGAGGCAATCGATGAATGAAGAAATCTAGAGGTTTTGATTCCGATCGGGAGTGTAAAGATGAGACAATCGATGGTTTTTTATGTCTCGTAATAAAATGTATCTTGATGGCTTAAAGTGGCTCTTAATGAACTATTGGGCCTTCATATCCTTTACGAGTCATATTTGACTTAGTGACGCTTAATGAACTTCAGTGGACCTTCATGGCTACAGTGACTCTCAATGAATTGTATTGGGCTTTGGTAAGTTTCAATGGATTTAATTCGACTGTATGTTGGCTTGGTGGGTCGTAATGGACTCAATGGTTGCCAATAAACTGTATCGGGCCTATACGGGCTTTAGTGGCTCTTAATAAACAATATTGGGCCTTTTGTGGACTATAGTGAATGGTATTGAATTGTAATAGGATTGATAGACTCGGCGACTCTTAAGCAACTATATTGGACATTCATAAGTTTCAGTGACTCTTAATAAACTGTGTTGGGCCTATGGATCATATATGACTCATTGGTTGTTAACTAACCTAATTGGGCCTTCATGGGTTGTAGTGGTGACTTAATCATTGAGCCCTAAGAGAATACTCCATCATCTGTATTTGAAAAAAGTAATTCATCAATTGCATATTCGATTTTAATAAACAATAAATTCGGATTTATTCTTTGACTAACTTAAATTGATTAATTTTTTATTTTTAATTTACAATAAAATAAGGAAATCCTTTGGCAAAAGTGTAAGTGAAAAAAAATATTAATAAAATTATATATAGGAGCCTTCTTTTATTAATCAAAAGAATAGTACAAATTTTGTTAACCAAACATTTTCTTCCTTTTCATATATTGATGCCACATTCCCTGAATATTTCATTCATTTAATTATTAGTACACATAGTGCACTTTCTCTTTACATTCTCATATGGTGTACTTGGTGATTATCATTGTTATTATATATGGATGGCTATCTGATTGTTTTCACTGATTGATTATTTGATCTGGGATCACAATACATATATTATTATATTCAATTATCATCTAAATAGGAGTATATATTGATTGTAATTTCATTTATATAATGAGTTTGTAAATATGTTGATTATATATATTCCTTGAATGTTATGTGAAAAAAATTAAAAATGTGACATAACTTAAATAAAAAAAAATTGGTGTAAACAAAGAACATGAAAAGATTAATTAATTAATTAAACATTTTGTTAATAACTACATAAAAAATGCAAAATTTGAGGTAAAAAAGAAGAAGAAATTTGGGATTGAGATGTCTAGAAAATGCCTTCTCATGTGTTTTTTCTTATAAAATTACAAATTGAAAAATAATAAACTATGTAGACATAAAAGAATGAGAAGAAAAATCCACAACAAAAACCAAGATAACAATTGTAAATAAATTGAATGAAAAACCAAAAACTTATTTAACAACAATATGTAAAACACACAAAACATTAAAAAAAATGCAAAATATGAGGGGAAAAAGATGAAATTTGGGATTGAGATGTTTAGAAAATGCCATATCATGTGGGTTTTCTTATAAAATTACAAATTGAAAATTAAGAAACTATGTAGATATAAAAGAATGAGAAGAAAAATCCACAACAAAAACCAAGGTAACAATTGTAACTAAATCGAATGAAAAACCAAAAACTTATTTAACAAAAATATGTAAAACACACAAAACATTAAAAAAAGTATGCAACTTTTTTTTATAGAAAAAGAACAATGATATTGATTGGGAAGACACACACATATACACATATCAAAACTATATAAAAAACGACGAAAATCATTACCTGGAAATTTTATGAAGATGGACAACAATATCGATGAAAAGTAGAATCTACAAAGAAGAAATAATAAACAAGTATACAACCCTAATACAACATAGTATAGAACATAATTCCATGTTATGGAGCATTAAGTTGTACTTTATATATAATGTTGTTGTAGGTTATTCTAATTAATAAATGGAAAGATGAAGTGGGTAATATTAATGTCTATAAGAAGTTAGATGGTTTAGAAATTAAAGCTAATTAAATTGGATTTGAAATTACCAAAGAAACCTTCATATAATGAAATACACAATTCTCATTTAGGGGTAGAATGGTCCATTATGAGAAGTTTTTTGTTTAAAAAATCAAAATTATGAGAAAATAGAAAAATATGAATGAAGGCTTCTCATTATGCCACATAAGCAACTCCCCATCTTGCTTTTATATATATATATATATAGATTACATTTCTTAATTATATCATTCACTTGATTGTTTCATCTATGAAATTTAGGGTTTCCTATGAACTTGTTTTAAACTTTCTCAAATATTTCATTCATTTTCTAGTTTCACCTATGAATTTTGCTAAAACAATTTGGAAAACGATCATACACAAACAATATTATAAACTTTAAACAAAAATCAATATTTTCACTATAAACTTTAAATATAAGTCATTGTTTCATTTTCTGGTTTCACATATGAACTTTGATTATCTGGTTTCACCTATGAACTTTAAACAATTTCTGATTTCACCTTTGAACTCTTTGATTTTATAAGAAAAAAACATTTAAATATTATTATTGATTATCTTCCAAAATAAAAATAAAACAATTTGTTCCAAAGGTACCTTCATTTAATACAATTTAACTTGTTTTGTTTATCAGATTATAACTTCCATTTAACCACGACTGTTGATTAAGAAAATGAAAGGCTTAGATCGGTTAACAAAATTAATACTCTTTACTTGGTTAATAAATGATTTTCTCTCTCTCTCTCTCTCTCTCTCTCTCTCTCTATATATATATATATATATATATATAGAGGCGGGTTCAAACGAGGAGCGCATCAATTTAAGAGAACATGAGGAGCACCCCCATGCTTCTGATCACATGTGATCAACAACTGCTAAAAAATCGAAACAAATCGAAAATTCGCGCAAGATGTGGCGCGAGGTGGCAAGTCGCGGATCATTAATGATTCACAACTGTTAATCATATGTGATTCATAACTGTCAATTGCTCCTCCAGATCAGTTGTGAATCACATGTGATCCACAACTGCCAATCACATGTGATTCATAACTGTCAATTGCTCCTCACGTTCTCACGTTTTGGTGCGCTCCTCGTTTGAACCTTCCTCTCTCTCTCTCTCTCTCTCTCTATATATATATATATATATATATATATATATATATATATATATATGGGCTAAATCAAATGAGAACTGTTTATTTTGTGGTAACCGTAAGAACCAATGTGAGCCACATATTTAAAATAACTAATATAAATTTTAAATAAATACAAAATGGTGTTTTAGTAAATTTGTTTCCTAAATCTAATTAAATAATTAAATCCTAAAATATCTCCCTATATTCACTATTCAATGTACGTCTCTCTCCTCTCCCTCACTTTTTCTATCTACCAAATAACAAAATCCTAAGAGCCTCCATACCTTCATCACAGCCGTGGCACACCCCCTCCCCACCGGCGATCGTCTCTCTCCTCTCCCTCACTTTTTCTCCCTCACTGTCGTCGTTGGCGGCAGTGGTGGTGGTGTTGTCGTTGGTGTTGCTTTTGATTGGGAGGAGTGTGGGTGGTTGGAGGTGGTGGTAGTGGTAGTGGTTTTGGGTGGTGAAGATATGGCATCACAGTTTGCTTTCTTGACGGGGATGACCTTGGTGCTTTCATGGTCCTCGTCGGCGCCGTTTTGGTTTACAACACCACCGCCAATAGTTCTTTTACCACCGACGGCCATTCCCGTTCCCCTCCCTCGACCACCATCATCAACGGTATGTCAACCTCGTCTCGTCCGCCTCTCTATCTCTACCCCAGAAACATATCTGGGTATCACAACGGGTATCACAACAACGTATAGTGGGTATCACATCTGGTATAACAGTAGAGTATCACAATGTATTTTCTTTTTTTACGAAGTGTATCACAAAATATCATGGGTATTGCTTTACTAAGTGTATCAAATTATGTTTTTTTCTTTAGTTTCGTTATGTTGTTAAGGGTATCACAGTATATGAGGTTTGTTTGTTTTGTAGATCTATGTTTTATGGAATTTTTCATGTATTATGCTCAAAGGTAACACATGGTTACAATGGGTATCACATTGGTATCACAGATGTTCTTGGAGTATTAGCAAAGTAATGAATGTGATGCTGAATTGGATGGCAATGGGTATCACAGTGGTATCACAAAAGTTCTTGTATGTATTTTCGGTATCACGATTGGCCGGAGAGAGAGAGGAGAGAGGATATTTTACAATACCTAAAATGCCCTTTTATTTAAATTTCAAACAAAATTACCAAAATTAATAATTTTCTAATTTATAGCTTAATATGTGGCTCACATTGGTTTTCACAGTTACCACAAAATAACTAGTTCTCCCTTGAATGACTCCCTATATATATATATATACTATAACAAAATCGCTTTATAAGACACAAAGTTAAATATATTTAAATGACTTAATATAAAAACTAGTATATATACTATAAGAAATGGGTTTTATAAAGAACAAAATTAAATATATTTAAATGACTTAATATAAAAACTAGGGAAATTAATTAAAATGCCAAAAGTTTGACCAAGTGTTACCAAAATGCCACAAACTTTCGGCGGTTTACCAAAATGCCCTAACGGCCCGCGATGGAGCCCGCAATCGCGGGCTTGGGCTGACGTGGCGGATGACCTGGCCGAAAAGAGCCCCGCGAGCCCCTAAACTTTGGCCACGGTGCACATTTGGCCCCTGCCCACGATCGCAGCCCGCGATGGACCAAAATTTTACACTTTTGGTCCCTGTACTTGGACGAATTTTGCATGCTTTTACTGTTTTTTTCCACAATTATTGTACTTTGAAGACCAATTTGTGGTTCAAATTCACTGGCATGTTTGAGATTTCATCCATAAATATCAGTAATATGCAATTCACAATTCACACTTGTTCTTGCTTTCTTTCTTGATTTCTCTCTTGCTTTCTTTCTTTGAATTGCTTTCTCTCTTGATTTCTTTTCTCTCATTTCATCCACAAATGGCAACGTCATCAAACCCTAAGTCTACTCCTGAAAAAATGTCACCTCAAATCGAGGTCGCCATAGCAAAAAAGGAAAAGGAGATAGATGAACTAACAGAAGAGTGGAAAAAAATGATGGACAGGAAGGCAGTCCATTTGAGAAAGATCGAAGAGGAAGACATGGAGATCAAAAGGATGAAAGGGGATATAAAAGCTCGGGAGGCTCGTGTTTGTCGAGAACAAGAAGCAATTCACCATATTCTGCAAGACTTCGCAATTATTCAAGCGAAGGTAAACGAGAAGCAAGCTTGGATTGATGAAACTAAATCAATTTTAAGTAGGTGGTGGTTGTTTTAGTTGTTTTGAAAATTTTTTTTGTTCTGTATTTTTTTTACTGTGTTGTTGTTTGTATTTTTTTTGTTGTTTTGTATTTTTTTACTGTGTTGTTTTGTATTTTTTTTACTGTGTTGTTGTTTGTATTTTTTTGTTGTTTTTTTACATCATGTAAGGTCAAGTCAGAGGTTACCTCAACTCATTTGCTAAAGTGTGTCCGGGTTGTGGTACACAATGGCCATACGTGGTTGCAAAAGCAGAAGCCGTTGAAGAAGGGTCAAAAAGATTGAAGATGAAGAGCATGTTGGATGGAATACAAACTAGATGTGTTATCAATGTTCATTTAAAAGCATATGTATGTGTGTATATATATAATATGAATATATATATATATATATATCATTTACAAACTAGCTGTGTTATCAATGTTCATTTAGAAGCATATGTATGTGTGTATATATATAATATGAATATATATATCATTTACAAACTAGTTGTATTATCAATATTCATTTAGAAGCATATGTATGTGTGTATATATAATATGAATATATATATATATATATATCTTTTACAAATCAACGTTTAGATCAACAGTATCATATGTGTTTGTTCCATATGGTTCAAGCTGTGACGGGCCCGGGGTGTGACTGACTGAATGTCTCCTTGGCACGGTTGAAGGGGCGGGATTTGGACACTCTCCATGAGTGTGTCCTACACATTGGCACCGAGTACATCTTCGTTGTATCGAACTTTCACCACGTGATGGACGTCGGTCGTTCTTTCTCGGTCTCCCGGCTCTGTTCTTATACATTAAAGGTGGATAGCATGGCGGAAGCGGGTCGGGTGGATACACCCATGCTGCAGGGGGTCCAGCTGGGTTTATTACCTCCACGTATGTTTTCCGGTAATATTCGGACGTGAAGAAAGGTACACCCAAGTCGCTGCAATCTGTACAACCCATATATCTTGCTGTAGCGATGGCATGGCCGCACGGTAACCCAGATTTATCCCATTCGCGACACGAACAAAGGTGGTCTTCCATATTCACAATCGCGTGAAGATAGTCATCATGCACCTCGTACTTCCCATACCCGATTGCTCTTACCGGCCATGTTGCCGCACGACGCGCCCTGTACTGAACGATCTTCTCCGCCGTTGGTGTGAGTGCATTTTGCATCTCAGCTCCTTTTAGGCGTTGAATTTGGTACCACTCTTGTTGAAAGGCCCGAAAGTAGTCCATAAGATTAACAATCGGATATCTACGCGCAAAACGGGAGAGTGCATTCACAGACTCTGCACTATTCGAGGTCAGAATGTCATAACGTTGTCCAGGAAAATGGGCCGCGGACCACCTCTCCGGTCCAGCTTCGTCAAAGACTTTGGCTGCTTCGTCGGCACTATATCGTAGCATATTCATGTACTTGTTAAACTCCCGATCCGTATATGCTCTGCATACCGCCCAATAGACATCCTTGTTGGTCGTAATACGTTTGTCCTTGGATTTGGCGTTCATCTCTAAATGTCGACAGCATATGGCGTGAGGGGCGTTTGGGTAAATGGCAGAGATTGTGGCGCTTATGGAAGGAGCCCTGTCAGACATAAACACCAACCCTTGTGGGTCTCCGATAGCTTATCTCAACATGGACAGAAACCAAGTCCACACGTCCCCGGTTTCGGACTTGCCTACGCCGAAAGCTACTGGAACGATGGAGTTATCCCCGTCCATGGCAACCGCCAGGAACATCATACCCAAGTAACGGCCCTTTAAATGGGCTGCGTCTATTATCAGGACACGACGTAGATTTGCTACAAATGTGCGGATCTGCAAAAACATAGGTGGTTTTCCTTTGTAAATGTTATAGTTTATAATGTGTAAACATATGACGTGTTAAAATACGTACCGCGGGTCCAAGGGCCACGAAGCACATCTCAAACCGTCGACGTGAATCGGTCCGTAGCTGCGTGACAGTACCAGGGTTCTGCAGCTGCAAATTATATAAATATGTCGGGAGTCGTTCATACGACTCCTCGAACGTGCCTCTTACCATAAACAGTGCATGGCATCGCGCACGCCAAGCTTGGTGGTAATCAATCTTGACGCCGAACTGCTGGTGAACATCGTGGACGATGTCCTTTGGACGCAATGACCTACTAACATCAACAAATTTGTTTTTCAGTATCGCACCCAAAGTCTTTTTGCCGGCTTGTTTGTGGTGGGGATTCAGTTGCGTCCTCGTACAAGTGTGTACGTCGTGCAACTTTCTAATCATGAACGCCCCTTCTTTGCCACCCGTGTCAATCGCGTACATCCTCCAGTCACAGTTTTTTCTGGCACATTCAACTATGTATCTAGTTTTGTCAGATTTCGACGTGCGCCTTTCGAAACCCTCTTCCAAGAACTTAAGTCCGACCTGACTTGCCAAGAGATCCTTCGACTCGAATATCTGACCTACATGTAACATTTCACTGCGAATATAAGGTGTAGGTTCGTAGGTTTGTGTCTGGGTATGGGAGTCTGGAAGAATAGGGGGCATATCAAAAAAGTCATTTATCTGACTACATGATTTTCTACTAGGGGTATATTCTTCGTGATCATCACTATCGGTGTCTGATCTGTCTATTTCAGAATTACCCGTTCTGAAAATGTGGGTTTCGTCATCAGCAACTCCAGCAGTACGCCCTTCGTGTGGTTGTGGTGGTTGTTGTTGTTGCGTCTCCGGAATACAGTCGTTAAGACCATATGAATGATCTAAATGAACCGTTGGGGCGTCGGACGCCTAAAATTGAGAATCAGGTTGCTCTATTTGGAGGTCTTCGTCGTCAACGTCGTCGTCAACGTCGTCGTCACCGTCGTCGTCACCGTCGTCGTCACCGTCGTCGGATACGCCGGGATACACAAAAAGTAATGGGGGCCTTTCTGAATCGACTGCAAAGTGCAGAAAAGTAGAGATATCCCCATCGTTGGATAAATCCACAAATGACCCATCGCCATTTTTAAACACTAACTTGCAAACAGCAGAAGGGTTGATTCCACATTTTTGCATGGCGTATGCAAGAAATTTCTGATAAGTATAGTTTACTGGCACTTTTACACCATGCTTAGATTTATAAGCAAAATTCCACTCATTGTTATCTTGCTCCCATTCACCATCAAAACAGAAATATAGCTTAGCTTTTGCAACAGATGAACTCATTTTTTTCAGTAGTATCTCAGACACAAAATATTGCAGAAAGAAATCAAGAAAGAAGTATGAAATCGGTGTGTGGATTATGGATTGCATTTTACATCTATTTATCAATGAAACAACCAACATTGATGACAACCAATCTCTTATTTCATCCACAAACTGGTATTCAAAAAACACTGATTTAACATTGATGAAAACATGCAAATGAATTTCAACCACAAATCGGTCTTCAAAGTACAATAATTGTGGAAAAAAACAGTAAAAGCATGCAAGATTTGTCTAAGTACAGGGGCTGAAAGTGTAAATTTTCAGGGACCAAAAGTGTAAATTTTCAGGGACCAAAAGTGTAAAATTTTGGTCCATCGCGGGCTGCGATCGCGGGCAGGGGCCAAATGTGCACCGCGGCCAAAGTTTAGGGGCTCGCGGGGCTCTTTTCTGCCAGGTCATGCGCCACATCAGCTCAAACCCGCGATCGCGGGCTCCATCGCGGGCCATTAGGGCATTTTGGTAAACCGCCGAAATTTTGTGGCATTTTGGTAAGAAGATGTTTGACTTTTGGCATTTTAATTAATTTCCCTAAAAACTATTTTATATGACTTAATAAGGCCAAAAATTGAGTGTACTAAGTAAAGGTGCGACGATAGCAGGTTAAGATGTATTTGGGCATCTTAACAAGTTTTTTTATGACACTTGAAATAAAGTATCTTATTAGTTTTTTATATGATATGTAGTGTTATGTAAACATATCTTTTTTTAGGACACAAACAATCTTTCCAAATAATGTTATATAAGAAAGACTAATATAATATGACACTCTACTTTAAAAGTGTCATAAGAAAATTATTAGGACATCCAAAAACGTCTATCAACTTATTTGAAAATATGTATATACTACATAATAGCACACACATACACACACACACATACACACACACACACACACACACACATATATATATATATATATATATATATATATATAGAGAGAGAGAGAGAGAGGAAGGTTCAAACGAGGAGCGTACCTATTTACGAGAACGCGAGGAGCGCCCGCCATGTACTGGATCACATGTGATCCACAACTGCGAAAAATTCGGATAGCGGGCGACCTGGTTCGCGAGTCGGCCAAGTCGCCCGGATCACACATGATTTTAGTTGTGAATCACATGTGATCCACTACATGGGCGCAAGCCCCCCCCCCCCCCCCCCCCCCCCGATCAGTTGTGAATCACATGTGATTAGCAGTAGTGAATCACATGTGATTCAGTACATGGGCGGTGCTCCTCGCGTTTTCTTAAATTGGTACGCTCCTCGTTTGAACCCGTCTCTCTCTCTCTCTCTCTCTCTATATATATATATATATATATATATATATATATATATATATATATATATATATATGTGTGTGTGTGTGTGTGTGTGTGTGTGTGTGTGTGTGTATAGGCCCACTATTTTGTAAACTTTTTTTTTGCGTGTAAACTTTGGATTTCATAGGTTTTCTTGATGAAATTGTTTCATATCATTCATTTCTTGATGAAATTGTTTCATATATTTGTGTTTTTTATGTAGTTTCATGTATTTTTTCATTGTTATGAAACTGTTTCATATATTTTTTCTCGGTTTGATGAAACTTTTTCGTTTTCACATAAAAAACAAAAATATATGAAACAATTTCATCAAGAAATGAATGATATAAAACACTTTCATCAAAATAAAGAATTTCATGAAACAATTTCATCAAGAAAAACTTTGAAATCCAAAGTTTACAGGAAAAAAAAGTTTACAAATTATTACGCCACTATATATATATATATATATATATATATATATATATGTGTGTGTGTGTGTGTGTGTGTGTGTGTGTGTGTGTGTGTGTGTGTGTAGAGTTGGATTCTAGTGAGAAGGAAAGTCATAGGGAGAAGGGTAAGAATGGACCTCCAACCTTGAATACACATTAAGATGAGGTGGACCGAGATGAGATGCACCTAGATGTGACGCATCGTATCAATCCTCGTATCAAGAGTTTTTCATAGGTGGGTTTGAGATTAAAAGTGATCATCGGTCTAGATCCCTTCTTACCTTAACACTTCTTCTCATAGGATCATTCATCTATATATGTATATATATAGGGTCATAGGGTCAGGCTAAAACGAGAAGATATTCGGTTTGCAAGAAGGGAGAAGGAAAATGAGCCACATAATTCATTAGTTAAAAATATCATAAATAAAAAAATAATTTTCAAAATTAGGATAATTACCATTTTGATTTGGATAATTATCCTATTTAATTTTATTATATCTTTTACATTTATTATTTTTTAATTTAAAGAAATTTATAACATTTTATCACGTTTTATATAGATATTTTTCTAGATACATTTTTCATAAAATAAAGTCACAATTTTCATCAAATATCACATATGATATCCACAATCAATTCATTATCTTTTTTATTACCATTTTTCCTCTATTTTTGGATCCATGTTTTGAATCACATGTGATTAAATTCGTTTAACATATGATCTATTATGTATCACATATGATCCACTATGTGGTAGGAGAGGGTATTGGTGGTGGGTAGATGGAGGTAGGTGGAAGAGGAAGAGAAAGAAGGTGCAGGTTGGTGGTGTATGGAAGTGGGGTTTATCGTCAGAAGTGGGAGGTTGACGTCGGAAATTCACCGGAGATGATGAGGTAGAAGAAGTTGGGGAATCTTTCTTATTTGGCCCTCTAAAGTTGAAATGTAGAAATTATGGCTAAATTTTTAAAATGTTAAAATGCCATAAAATAAAGAAAGACCATTTTGTCCTCGAATTTAACGGACTTGTTGGACGACTTCTGTCCAGGGACCAAATCCAACAGAAATGGCATACTACAGACACCAAATTCATAATAAGTGAAACGTAGGAACGAACTTTTACCATAGGGACCAAATCCATAATTTACTCAAAATTTAATAAAAATTAAAAAAAATTAAAAATATAATGAGAATTTTAAGGATTTATCGGATTCAAAACGGTAATAATCTTAATCTTTAAAAGAGTAAATTACGGATTTGGTCCCTATGGTTTGAAAATCGTTACAAAAATGGTAGATAAACTTCGTTTATTATAGATTAGGACTCGTCGTTTGAAATTTTGTAACCGATTGGTCCCTCCCTCTAACGGATATCCAGTTCCTCCGTTATCCATGATGGCATTTTTGTCCTTATTATTTGTTGTCTTTACTTGAGAAACTAATTTCATAATAACCACATAAATCACGGGAACTAAACCCGTAATTATATTTTAATAATAAAAATTGTTAATTTTTTTATACTTTAAATTTATTAAATTAATTAATTATTGTACTCTAATATATATATATATATATATATATATATATATATATATGTGTGTGTGTGTGTGTGTGTGTGTATAAAGGAAGGTTCAAACGAGAACACTAACTATTTAAGAAAACACGAAAACGGTTGTTCTTGTGCAAAATCACATGTGATTTTAGGCTAACTGTCAAAAATTGGACACAGACGACTTTGGCCCCGACTTAAAGTCGCGGGGAAAGTCGTGTGAATCATATATGATTTTGTACGTGAATCATGTATGATTTTGTATATTAACGGTCCTCTCGTGTTTTCTTAAATCGTTAGTGTTCTCATTTGAACCCACCTCTTTCTGTGTTTGTATATGTGTGTAGGTAATATATTTTTTTTTCGAAAGAGGATATAAAATAAAAATAAAAATAAACTTAAAATATAATATATACATATATATAATAATTAATTAATTTAACAAACTTAAACTATAAAAAATTTAACAATTTTTGTTTTTCAAACATAATTACGGATTTGGTCCCTATGCTTTATGTGGTTATTATGAAATTAGTCCCTCGAGTAAAGACAAAAAAAATAAAAAGGACGAAAATGCCCTCATGGATAACGGAGGAACTGGATGTCCGTTAGAGGGATGGACCAATCGGTTACAAATTTTCAAAGGATGAGTCCTAAAATCTGTAACAACCGAAGTTTAGGGACCATTTTTATAACGATTTTCAAACCATAGGAACCAAATCCGTAATTTACTCTTTTTAAAAAAAAAAAAAATTATCCATGGTATTTATTTTAATTAATAAATTATGTGGCTCATATTTCTTTCTACCATCTCGCAAATTAGTTACTTCTCGCATGACCCTCTCCTCTCTCTCTCTCTCTAAATATATATATACACACACACAAAGAGAGAGAGAGAGAGAGACTCAATCAAATACAATGGGTAATTGGGTTTCGGTGAGAATGAAAGTTATCGTGATAAGTGTAAGAATGGATTTGAACCTTTGGATCAATCCTAATTGAAAATCAACACTAACGAGATGCACCGAGGTGCACCGATCAATTCTCTTATAAAGCGCATTTTATGGGTTGTTTTAAGATTAAAAGTGATCAAGGGTCCAAATATCTTCTTACATTTTCTTCGCTTAACTCTTTTTCTCACATGATTCTTCGTCTCAAATACAAACCATATAGACCAATCTCCACCGTCCATCTAGTCTAATGAATATTTGGTTTCATAAATATATCAATTTTTTCTAACATAAAGCGGTGATTAGAAAGAAGAGTAAACTATACTTTTGGTCCCTAAGGTATAGTGATTTCTTTGAAACAACTACCTGTGGTTTCATAAGTAGACTTTCGGTCCTCATGGTTTTGATTTTGCTCTAGAATCAGGACCTTGCCACTAACCCTGATAAAAACCACCGTTAGAGTCAGGGGTATTTTTGTCATTTCACATTTTCTTCCTATTTTTGTAATTGTTTTTGTTTCTATTGTTTTTTTTGTAAATACAATCAAACCTTAAGGACCTGTTTTGCCGTATTATGAAATGTGTAATTATCTCAAATTCCTCTCTCTCCTAAACCCACGACTCTTTCCATTTTTATCAACACTTTTTTTCTTAATATTAAATTTCATTTCTTACAATTTTTTGCTTATGCATCCACTAAAAGTGGCTGGCTCAGATAAGTTGTCTTGGAGCATACCAATCCTCCTTTCTGGATTGCAGTTCATCTTCAACACGTAGAATTATGTTATCCTTTTTTTTTGCTGATTTTGATATTTTTTTGTTTTGGTTTTTAGAAGTTGTTGATCTAGTCAAATCTAATTATCCTCAATGTGGACAACAATTTTTCTGGATTGTTGTAGAAATTCCAACCTTGTCACATAGAACGATTTAGGGCTCATGTAAATCTTTATTTTGATTGTGGGAGTTTAAAGAAAATTGAGAATGTCCTCACACCTAGAAAAAGGTTAATACCCACAAACCCACCTGCAAATTTGGTTGTACATTTTTCCGGCGACCATGAATTTTTCGGCAAGAGAGGTGGGTTGCGACAAAACAGTTGCATAAGAGTTTGTTGCGATAAAAAAAACGAAGTTGCGATAAGCTTTCACTTGCGACAAATAAGAACTTGCGACAAAAAATTGAAGAACTCCGGTGGATTTCACGATTTTCCGGCGACACAAGCAGTTTTCGGCGATTATTCCGGTGACTACTTTAAGTCACTGATTCTTTGCTATTTTTCGATTCTAAAAATTGTAGTCTGCTCGAAATTTTACAAAGAATCGATCTATGATAACTGGATTGAACTAATCTCAACAAAAAATGAGATCAATCAACACCTTCTTGAAGACCTTCGAATAGCATCTGTCGACTTTCAGAAACTTCAAAACACAGATTTTGTGATATATTTGGAATCTAGAACATGTAAACAACTCTAAATCGATAACAAAATCGATCTGGGTTTGGTCCCTGTGATGAGATTAACCAGGGTTATATATATAGAGGAAGGTTCAAACGAGGAGCGCACCAAAACGTGAGAACGTGAGGAGCAATTGACAGTTATGAATCACATGTGATTGACAGTTGTGGATCACATGTGATTCACAACTGATCTGGAGGAGCAATTGACAGTTATGAATCACATATGATTAACAGTTGTGGATCATTAATGATCCGCGACTTGCCACCTCGCGCCACATCTTGCGCGAATTTTCGATTTGTTCCGATTTTTTAGCAGTTGTTGATCACATGTGATCAGAAGCATGGGAGTGCTCCTCACGTTCTCTTAAATTGATGCGCTCCTCGTTTGAACCTGCCTATATATATATATATATATTAGAAGTAATCATATTTGGTCCCTAAAGTTTGATAACTTTTACAAATATAAGAAAAAACAAAAAACAATTATAAAAACAGGAAGAAAATGTGAAATAACGAAAATGCCCCTTACACTAACGAAACCATTTAACCTCGTTAGTGACCAGGTTCTGAATCTAGAGCAAAATCAAAACCATGAGGACCATAAGTCGACTTATGAAACCACGGATACTTGTTTCAAAGAAATCACTAAACCTCAGGACCAAAAGTAGAGTTTACTCTAGAAATAATGAACTTTAATCATCTTCCATAAATATTCAAATCAAAATAAATAAATAGAATCGAATTTATTGTAATAGAAATAGATTAATTACCAGGCAGAGAATTATATATTATTAGGAACCATAACGTCTAATGGGTGAAGGGATAAAAAGGGTGTTGTGTTTAAAATATCATCGGAGAAAAAATAGCTAACCTTGAATATGCATTCTCTGGTTTGTTGGTTTCCCTTCCCCAATTCTAACATTTGTTAATAATCCCAGAAATGAATGTTGCATCAGATGAACCCATCATGCTAATTTCATTCTCAAGGGAAGCCAAATCCTTCAACAATATATATATATATATATATATATATATATATATATAGTCGGATTCAAACGAAAATGATATCTATTTAAAAGAATAAGAGAATAATTTTGGGTCAACCATTTTACTAAATAATACCTTAAATAAAACTTTCTTATAAATCACCTAAAAGGGCATCTGTGTCATTTGTTTTATGAATTATATATAGAAACTTATTTATTTTTATATAGATTATGTAATAAATTTAATTAAGGTATTCATTCATTTTTGTTATATATTCGTATTTTAAGGATGATTAATTATTTTTTTTATTTTTTTACAACATTAAAATAAGTGTGATTTAGTTTTTCATTTTAAATATTTATTTTTATCAGATTAGGTTATTTATTAATTTTTTACAATTTTCGTCAAAAATCATTTGTGATATTCACAATTAATTCATGGCGAATCACATTTGATATTCATAATTAATTTTAAATCACATGTGATTAGAAAAACAGTTTGAAAAAAAAAGTTAATTCATTGTGAATCACATATGATTTTGATGAAAAATTCTGAATTATATTATGAATCACATGTGATTTTATACATTTTAAATGTATTTTGCTACACACTATATATATGCTTATGTTTTTATTATTTTTCTTTTACAATTTTCGTCAAAAATCACTTGTGATATTCACAATTAATTCATGGTGAATCACATTTGATATCCATAATTAATTTTAAATCACATGTGATTAAAAAAAAGTTTGAAAAAAAGTTAATTCATTGTGTATCACATGTGATTTTGATAAAATATTCTGAATTATGTTTTGAATCACATGTGATTTTATACATTTTAAATGTATTTTGCTACACACTATATATGCTTGATGTTTTTATTATTTTTCTTTTATAATTTTCGTCAAAAATCACTTGTGATATTCACAATTAATTCATGGTGAATCACATTTGATATCCATAATTAATTTTAAATCACATGTGATTTTAAACATTTTAAATGTATTTTGCTACACACTATATATGCTTATGTTTTTTATTATTTTTCTTTTTCAATATTGAAGTTGAATCATTGTTTTCATATTTAAAATCATATATAATTAGTAAAATATTTAAAAAAAAAATAATAATCACGAATCAAATTTGATTTTAAATATTACTTTAAATTAAAAGAATTATTTATTTATAAAGAAAATTAAATATGCTTATTTTAAGTGAAATAAATATAAGATATTTTATTAATAAAAATTAAATCATATTAAATTTACAAATATGATAAAAATAACTTATTAAATAAATACCTAAAATAACTTTTATATGACTAAATTACTTTTATACCCTTATTTAGTTATTTTTAGAATTAATTAATTAAGGTATTGTTTAATGAAATGATTGGCTTACAATTATTCTCTTATTCTTTTAAATCGATAGCATTCTCGTTTGATTATTCCTCTTATATATATATATATATATATATATATATATATATATAAATCAAATAATCAATATATAATTTAATAAAAAGGTAATTCTTTACATTACGGAATTCCAGTTATAAGTGTAAGGATATGTGAAATATCTTTGAAAGAGTTCCTGAGCAGAGAAGAAAGATTCTAATATATATATATATATATATATATATATATATATATATATATATATAGGGTCATTATCCATTGCAAACCAGTTAGTTTATGCAAACTTTGCAAACCACTATATTAGGAAACAACAGATATATTTATGGTAATTATTATGATTCATTAATAATTATTGTGATACATATGGAAGATGATAACGTTCATTAATTATGATCATGACTTTAGATTAGGAAACATAATAAAATCAGATATTGATTAGAGTTGATGAACGGCTAAGATTGGTTTGCACAGTTTGCACAAACTAACTGGTTTGCAACGGATAATTCGCATATATATATATATAGAGAGGGAGGTTCAAGAGAAAACCTCAAAAAAACGGAAAACTGAAGAACACCCTAGGAGCCCTTCATCTGGACGGTATGCACTTGTGCATACAGATAAATAGTTGACTTTTGGTTTTATGCACAAGTGCATTATGCATTTGTGCATATATGCACAAATGTATGTTACAAATAACCTGTATGCACAAGTGCATACCGTCCAGATGAAGGGCTGCTAGGGTGTTCTTTAGACTATGTTTAGTGGTGATCTCATTTTTTAGATCGTGAATAAGACAAAAACATTTGTTAAAAAAATAAATAGAAAAGAAAATTTATCAAACCAATCTCAAGCAATCCTCATCACCACACGAACCAAGATCGGATTGGATTGTTGATTTGTTTTTAAAAGAAATTGACACGTGTCATGATTTTATTGGTTGGTTTAGATTTTTATTAAATAAAACTTATTTAATTAGAAAATTGACTTTAACAAATAAATTAAAAATTAAAAAATATACCAAAAGTCATGGTTTTTAATTCCCTACAAATAGAGACCAATGTTGACATATTTTCACCACACCAATTTTATGTATAAAAAATATTGTATAAAAAATATACCAAAATTATATGTATAAAAAATAAAATATATAATTTTTGTAAAATAATATTGTAGATTAGATTGAATTGTAGGGGATTGTGGTTGGAGTATGAAAATTTTGAGATTGGATTGGAGTTGAATATTATGTAAGTGGATGAGAAAGAAAGTAATATTTTAATTGAGATTAGATTGGTTGAGATTGCCATTAAACATAGTCTTAGTTTTCCGTTTTTTGAGGTTTTCCCTTAAACCTGACCCTATATATGTATATATATATATATATATATAGACACACACACACATATATATATATATGTATATATATACACATAGAGGTGGATTCAAATGATAACGCTAACTATTAAATAAAAAACACGAGAACGATCGTTAGTGTACAAAATCATACATGATTCACATACAAAATCATATATGATTCACGCGACTGTGCCTCGCGACTTAAGTCGCGGCCAAAATCGCTCGCGGCCAAATTTTTATCGTCAATGTAAAATCGTACATGATTTTGTACATGATTTGTTGCTCTCGCGTTTTCTTAAATAGTAAGCGTTATTGTTTGAATCTTCTTCTTCTCTCTCTCTCTCTCTCTCTATATATATATATATATTTATATATATATATATAGGTGAATGATTGTGTGGGAAGTTGAGGTTAATGTGAGAAGTGGATCTGAACCGTTGATCACTTTTAATCAAATACTCTCTCATGAATTACGACTTAGAAGGGAATTGATCTGGTGCATCTTATCTCGGTGCATCTCATCCTAATGTGGGTCCCTTTCTTATCTGAGGGTTGATAACCACTTTTCACACTTCTCACGTTAGACCATCCACATCAATGAAAGACCTAACTCTTTTCTAAAGTGTAACACCCTAAAATTTGGAACGAGCAACTAACTTTAAAATTCAATAATCAACCAAAATAGATAAATTCATTTCTACAATTTATTCCTCAAAATACCTTGGAATTAAAAACATTATAATTCCCAAAAAAAACAACCTAAACGGGTGTCACTTAACACAACACAAGTTGCTAGTCCAAACAAGTGCGGAAGACTTCACTAAACACTTCACCTCTCGTGCACACTACTAGCACCCGCCACTTCATAATGTAGCTAGAGTTACCCCAACCTGAGCCTGTTGCACATGCCGACAAATAAAAAGGGTTAGGCTTACGCCTAATGAGTTCAAGCATTTTATCATGACTACATAAAAATCATAAATCGGAAGGTTGTGGTGTTAGTCATGATTTAGATAAATCTTTCGTTGAAAGTTGCGACAAAGATTATTATTTCCAAAGGGTATCCCAAGCGGGCATAAATGACTCAATTTCCAACGTACACAAAATCTAGGAGAAAAGTTCCCAAAGTGTATAAAGCGTTTTCTAAAATGAATTCCAACTCCAACTCACTCAAAACATGTTTAGACGTAAATATCCCAAGAATTATAAACATGGACAAAATTCCAATATTTAAAACATCCAAATAAATGAGGCATAAAAACTCTGTCAATGAACCATGAAGACATTTCATCTAAATAAAGTACGTCATCGAAAATATGGATAAAAGTAACTACCCAAATACAACACCTTTCGGTGACGGGGGAGACCCGATTCCATCGAAAGTGACGGGCACACAAAGTTAAGTCACTCGCGATGTTACTGGATTACACCTCAAGTCCCGACCTTAGTTCCCATGCCATAAATACATCACAACCTCAAGCCCCGGTCATTACTTCCATGCCATAAAGACATTATCAGACCAAAATAAATTGCCTTTATTGTATACCCCGTAGAGTTACACCTCAAGGACTTACAGGGCACCTTAGTGCATATCCAGTCTAGACGAGTTACACCTCAAGGACTTCAATGTCCCTTATTGCCTACTCGCTAGTGGCCCCCACGGCCTACGCATATAACCATGCGTCCCCATAGTCCTCTCCTCGTGCACAAAGAGATAGACCATCAAATAAAGACTGACTCACTTGCCTATGGATCCAATGCAACACAGTCTACCAAAACATGCTCAACCCGGAATGACAAAACACCCAAGAATGCAAATATCAATAATGTGCAATAAAATGCATCTAAACCTCAGTTAGGTAAACAAGTACCACAAAGTCGTTATTAACCCAAAACCTGACACGGTTAAGCAAAAAGGGTTTTCCCAATAGGACTCACACCTTTACAATTCTCAAAATAACTCTTGACACTAAATCGGGTATTTCCCACATGGTTTATAAAATCAATTTACACTAACATGATTAAACCGTCAAATAAACCTCATTTTGAGCAATTAACCTTTTAAAGACAAAATATGGTTTTTAACCATCCAAATATTCAAAAGCCCCAAATATGGGTGTTTTACACATTTATGAAGATAAACATTTCAAAAGAGTTAAATTATCCAAATAACTCAACCACGTATATTTTCAAGTAAAACACACAAATGTTTGGAAAATACTCATTTTGGCATGTGCAAAGTTTTCGCAAAGTAACTTGAACTCACATTGCTAGATTTAAGCTAAATCTAGAGTTCTCCAAACGTAAGCTCCTTTGAAGAAGTTTGCATCCTCATGCCAAAACCTCCAAAAACCACTTAGGTTTTGATGAAAACCTAGAAAACCCCAAAATCTCTAGTGATATGGATGAAACTTGTAACACCCTCAAATTTGGAAAGAGCAACTAATTTAAAATTTTCGATATTACATCCGAAACAATAGGTAAAATACCTCCAATTACAAACAATTGTTATCTCCAAGTAATACATATACTACACAAGTCTCATTACCAAGACTAAACCCACTTCGGACATCACCTAATCCAAATACAAGTGCTACTTCCCAAGGGTAAATGCGGAAAACATAACTTAAGCTATTCACCTCTCGTGCACATTACTAGCACTCGCCACTTCACAATGTAGCTAGAGCTACCCCAACCTGAGCCTGTTGCACATGCCGACAAATAAAAAGGGTTAGGCTTACGCCTAGTGAGTTCAAGCATTTTATCATGACTATATAAAATCATAAATCGGAAGTTAGTAGTTATAGTCATGATTTAAATAAATCTTTAAATGAAAGATTGCGACAAAGACGATCATTTCCAAAAAGATTTCTCAAACGGCATAAACGACTCATTTTCCAACACACTCAAAATCCATGGAAAACCATTCCCGAAAAGTGTAAAGCATTTTCCAATATGAGTTACAAATCCTAATTCACCCAATTACGTGAATAATTCTAGTTTAGGCAAATCTTTCAAATACGGTTGACAAATCATACTCAACCCATAAAACATGGAAACCATCCATTCAAATATAACCTTTATTAAAACATGATACGAAGCTAAACTCACGCAAACGTAAAATGTATTAAAATCCCAATACCAGTTAAAACATTCAATAAGAATGTAACATAAATCCGTCCATCAATCCTGGAAAAACAATCCATATACAGGTAAAATAACCTCAACAATGTGAATATATAAAATACCCGAAATCAACACCCTTCGGTGACGGGGGAGACCCGATCTCATCGAATGTGGCAACCACATAAATTAAACCACAATTACATAAATACAAGTAAGCTTCTTGGATGTGGAAAACGGATGACATCAACCATACTAGGTCTTTAGTCAATCCTCGGCATCAATCATACTAGATCTTTAGCCCATCTTAGACATCAACCATACTAGGTCTTTAGTCCGTCTTTGGCATCAACCATACTAGGTCTTTAGCCCCTCTTAGACATCAACCATACTAGGTCTTTAGTCCATTTAAACCACCAAGTTCAACCATACTAGGTCTTTACCTTGCCAACCCACCATCCAAAACAAGCTTACTTAACTTAAAAACTTATACATGACCTCAAAAGAATAACCAATGCATTCAAATCATGTAAACCTCAAATATGATGCAACTCATGCAATGCAAACTCCAAGCCCACGTCGAGCTTATTAAAACCGGGCGAATGCCCCCAAGACTCAATTTAGCCCAAAACCGAGCCCTCTGCTCAAAGATCTAATGATCATTTATTGACGTCAAATCATGCAAATAAAAATGCAATTAAGCATATAACACATCATAGACTCCACCCTGAGCATGTAAAATATCAACAACGTGCAATAATATGCAACACGGTGCAATAAAAGCGACCCGTAAATAAGACTCCACATCGAGCCATTTAAACCGGACAAATGTCCCAAGACTAACTCAAAGTCAAACCGAGCAAAGTGCTCCAAGCTTGCTAGACCCATAATGTCGGTCAAAAACGCGTTTAAACATTGTTTAGGCAAGCTATACTACAAATTCCTCATTAACCCCAAAACTCTTTACGGGTTAAACAAAAAGGGTTTTCCCAAATGACTCATACCCTTAAATTCTCAAAATGACACAAAACACTTAAAAGTGCATTTCCCAAATGGTTTACAAAATCATTTACACATATATGATTAAACCACCAAACAAACCTCATTTTGAGCATTTAATATTTTAAAGACAATTTATGGTTTCTAACCATCCAAATATCCAAAAGTCCCAAATATGGGTGTTTTACACATTTATGAAGATAAACACTTCGAAAGAGTTAAATCAACCAAATAACTCAACCATATACCTTTTCAAGTAAAACACACACATATTTGTAAAATACTCATTTTGGCATGTACAACGTTTTCGCAAAGTAACTTGAACTCACCTTTGCTAGATTTAAGCTAAATCTAGAGTTCTCCAAACGTATGCTCCTTTGATGAAGTTTGCATCCTCAAACCAAAACATCCAAAACCTAGATTTATGAATTCTCAACCATCAATAATACAATCCAACCATAAGGAATCATCATCCATCCATAACATACTAAAATACCCATTTTATACCAAACCCTAGTTTTGTAGATGAAGAAAACAAGATTCCCTTACCCAATCATCACCAAAATCGGTCCACAACATCACAAGATGGAAGGAATATGAAATCAATAACAATAACAACTATAGGGTAGGGAGAGATTACCTTAACCATTTGAATCTTCCAAAAACGACCTCCTAATCTCCACAAAACTCCAAGCTTCCAAATATGATCATCAATGGAGGAAAAGGGTTTGATTTGGTGAAGAAATGAGGAAGGAGAGGGGAGGGGTTGTAGGGTTTCTAGTGAGAGAAATCGATTTTTAGAGAGCGAGTTGAGAGAGTCGAGATAGATGAGTGAAATGGGAAGAAGAAAGAAGAAAAGGGGTTTAAAACACCCTGGAGACCGTCGGCGATTGTGACATCGCGATAGTGACATGGTCACTATCGCCCGCTACCCCTGGACTCTCGGTACACTTCTCGCGATTATGACAGGTGCGATAGTGACATGGTCACTATCGCCGGGCACTATCGCCCAACAGGTACCGAGCTCGACTTTTTGTCTCGAATGATCCTGATTTGCTGAGCTTCTTTCACACACCTCTTCCCAACGTTAAACCTTCACTTTAATAAAATTCCGGGTGTTACAAAACTTGTTCTTGCATCAATGAATGAAACCACTAGCATAAAATGGAGAAGGAACACATTAATCTCCATGAAAAAACCCTAAAATCAGTTAGGGTTTGTGAGAGGAAGAGGGAAAACGATTTGGAGAGAAGAGAAGAGATTTGAGAGACTTACCACCACCCAAACACCCTTGAATCTTCCTATGATCTTAAAAACTCTTTCTAGATCCTTGAAGAGCTCTCAAAATCGGAACCATAGCAACTTGAATCGCCAAAATCGGAGTTGAAATGAGAGAGATATGAAGAAATGAAGTTTAGGGCTAAAAATCTCGTATTTATGCTCCAGATACCCGACGGCTAAAGTGACGTGCGAGAGTGACACAAGTGTCACTTTTGCTGGGAACTCTCGCCGTGGTCAAATAGCTCTCGGTACAAAACCGGCGAGAGTGACACGCGAGAGTGATACAAGTGTCACTTTCGCTGGTCACTTTAGCCAAGATTGTACCGAAAGTTGTTTTGGCCATAACTTCTTCGTTTTAGCTCCGTTTTCGCTCCGGAAAGGCCCGTTGGACTCGTATTTGAATTATTCATCCAACAAAACTATAAAATTTAGGATTTAATCTAAAATCCTATTTTTATTAAAGATCGGTTCCACACTGATTCGAAATTGTGCTTATCCAAAAATTACGGGTGTTACAATCCTCCCAACCTTATAAGGATTTCGTCCTCGAAATCTATATCCTTTACAACCCAAGGTTAACCGACTCAATGTCGACCATACTTCATCAATTCTTAACTGAAGTCAAATTTCCCCCACACGGTCTAATAAGACCATTCTTCGAACGATTTCCTACCAACAAAACCCCTCCAAGTACATTGTACTTATATCCGGAAGAACACCCTAACCACTGGAATAACTCCTAGTTAGACGACTTCGGTTGTCTCCCAACCTTAGAATGTTCCATACTTCTCGATTTCAGTTTCAGACTCTAATTCACCCCAAGGTTTATTCACTAACGAATCCAACTGAATCATCAATTTCGATCATTCCTACCATTAACTGTCGATTAACTCCAACGAGTTCTAATAGACTCCTAAAGTTCATCTCACATGAATCATCAAACCGACGGGTTCATTAACCACACACGAAGGTCATTCCACCAAAACCACTCATCACAAAAGGGCGTCTCATGGTTACTACTACCATCACTATGATTCTTTTAAAATCGGCTACAATTTCCCGATTACACTAAAGGTGTTTGGCCTTAAGCCCCAAAAGTTGACACCTAAATATACCCCATACCTCAAATAGGTTACTGCGCATTTATTCTCTTAATTACAAAGGGCATCATCCCCTTAACCGATACCATTCGGCCTACAACACCAACACGCGTGGAATACCCAACCTTCCACCGTCGGCGTGTCACACGCCCTCGTTCTTAACTGGGTTACTTAACCTTTCCAAGGTCCTAAGGAGTTCAAGGTTTTCAAGTGCGTTATTCAATAAATATGCCAATTAATCAGACTTTTCACAATATTTTCAATGCAAGGATTTTCATATCAAATACACCGTACGCAAATAAAACTACTATCGTCAAATTGGTAGTTACGTAAAAACGGACACGCTCGCCCCACATGTGAAAATCATGCTGAAAATTATTTCATTGCAGTTCAGGTTATTCACAAAACGCAAAAGCGTAATAAACAACTTCTTTAAAATTAACCGCCACAGTTCTAGTATGGATTGACTCATGACATGCACGTAAAGTAACTGTCCGACTTTAAACATGGTGTAACAAAAGGCGTGGACGTATTTCAAAAGAAGTCCAAACGACATTTGACTCCAAAATTTCTTTTCCAACCATAAGATGGCATGGAACAAGATTTACCAATCAAATTCGTGCGCGTCAGTTTATTATACAAAACAAGGAAACGATTCCTAATTACACCTCAGTCAAAACACAAAACGACCTGGGTAAGCTCCAAATTTAAAGACAAAACCGATCCGTTTCCATTAATTGAAAATATCGACTAGAACATCATGAGAAAATTTCAAATTGGGGTAGACATGCAAGCTTGTAACACTTCTTAGAAATTTTCTTGAAATGAAATAACATGCACCAATTAACTCACACCAAAATTTCAAAAGATGGGGTTCTTTAAATTAGTTTCCAAAATTTCCTCAAATGGTCACATAACGACACACGAGCAAAATGTATTTGACAAAACTGCACAAAACAATGTATTTTCCAAAAACTAGGAGGAAACAAGTGCTATTAAATGGTGGACACCAAAAAGGGTCAAACCGACTTCAAATCTCGAATTTCACTAACGGTGCGCGTCAATGTTCAAAACATAAGAAATTACACGCACCATAGTTTTATACAAACAATTTTCTAAAATATGCATCACGAAGTATTTCCTCAAGGTTTCGTACTTGGAACATAAAATGTCAAAATGTCGGTGCTTAAAATGTATTTGTAAAAGATATACTCAAAATACACATTTCCTCCAAACCAAAAAGGTTTTCAATTTTCCAAAATATTCGGCAATTCAAAATGGACCAAAGTCAACGACTCGTGCTTTCGTGTATTTCAAATATCGCGTATCGTAAACCACCCGTGATCCCCAAACCATTAAAACATACTTTGACCAAATAGCCTTTCATTTAAACAAGGAATAAAGGAAACATTTTCATGCATGACTCGTTTATCAAAGTACCGAGAAACAATGGTTACCAAGCTATGCATACCCCTAAGTCGATGTAACGCCTTTACATAAAATGATAATAAAACATTTAACTGACCGAAAGCGCACCAAGCAAATTGTTGTGAAATGTCACCCAAAATGTTCTTTCATGCATCACTTAAGCCGCGCAAAAATCAATCCATACACTGAACTATATGCAACGAAATACTTAGTAACACAAACCTTTTGCAAGAAAAGTTACGCAACACTAGAGTTCCCAACTCATCTCTTTTTAGTCGCCTTATGGCATAAAATTAATTTTTCTCAACAAAACTCGAGTGGGATCAAATGCCCAACTTAACTCATAAATTTTCACATAATTAAGTAGAGTATGCACATTATAAAATTGTACTCACGCGACCCAAAACGTCGTTCAACAAAACTCCATGAACTTCAATGGACTCAATGACTCCAAGTCAATAAAATAGCACCAACGTTGTGCTTCCAAAGCCAAATTGCTATAAGCAAGATCATGAATGAGACGCCAAAATTCCAAAAATCCCTTTCCATGGTAATACCATATAAACAACATTATTTAACAACTCACCTTAAACAAATTCCCAAAATAACTTTACATAGACATAATGAAAAATAACTTTCCGTCCAAACTCTAACATATGTGGAGGAGATCCAATGTTAAAGTCACAAGCCGTAGTTATTGCCCAACATCTTAAACATCATAAAATATGATTATCATTATATCCAAAACAAATGTTGAACAACAATGAAATAAGGCAAAACAAATCCCGACAGAGTTTGCGACTCTCGCAATAAAGTGGTTTCGTGCACATTAAAACCATGATTCAAAATCTTGTGTGTGTGCCAAACATTTCCCAAAATTCATAACACAATCCATATAAGGATTTGAAACACAAGAAATAATTGATGCAGTTTATTTTCAAAATAAGCTTTGTGCATGACTCAGTCGGCATTCAACGTCTCCACTCATACTCCTCCAAAATTCTCTGATCCACTATTGTCATCCGGATGCTTTAACCTCTTAAGGCAAGGTCGTAAATTACATCAATTATCCTTACGGTTTTTCCTCAAATCAAAGTCGGCTCAATAAGCCTATGGTTCTAGTCCAACCATCAATCTTGACCCGAAACGGTCTACTTAAAGCAAATATCATGCTTATCGTCACTTCAAGTGACTAATACTAGAATCGTCCATCTATTCAAACGACTACTAGCTTAGAATCTCCTTCGCTACCCCAACGATCATCACATTAAAATAATTCAAGTATGCACATGTACTAGTAGGTTCACCATGGCACTGGCCATGTGTCACTATGAACGCACCGTACATGATTATCCTTGTTACTCTCGACATGATTCTCGTTTCTAACAACACCCATTGACCTCGAAACATCCTATCTTAAAGTGCCTAAAGGTGAATTTCACTCTCATTTACTTAAACAAACGCTAGTTTGAGTTTAGGTATCCAAAATCAACACCTAAATCTCTCAAATTATGCTCTGATACCAACTTGTAACACCCTAAAATTTGGAACGAGCAACTAACTTTAAAATTCGATAATCAACCAAAATAGATAAATTCATTTCTACAATTTATTCCTCAAAATACCTTGGAATTAAAAACATTATAATTCCCCCCAAAAAAACAACCTAAACGGGTGTCACTTAACACAACACAAGTTGCTAGTCCAAACAAGTGCGGAAGACTTCACTAAACACTTCACCTCTCGTGCACACTACTAGCACCCGCCACTTCATAATGTAGCTAGAGTTACCCCAACCTGAGCCTGTTGCACATGCCGACAAATAAAAAGGGTTACGCTTACGCCTAGTGAGTTCAAGCATTTTATCATGACTACATAAAAATCATAAATCGGAAGGTTGTGGTTTTAGTCATGATTTAGATAAATCTTTCGTTGAAAGTTGCGACAAAGATTATTATTTCCAAAGGGTATCCCAAACGGGCATAAATGACTCAATTTCCAACGTACACAAAATCTAGGAGAAAAGTTCCCAAAGTGTATAAAGCGTTTTCTAAAATGAATTCCAACTCCAACTCACTCAAAACATGTTTAGACGTAAATATCCCAAAAATTATAAACATGGACAAAATTCCTATATTTAAAACATCCAAATAAACGAGGCATAAAAACTCTGTCAATGAACCTTGAAGACATTTCATCTAAATAAAGTACGTCATCGAAAATATGGATAAAAGTAACTACCCAAATACAACACCTTTCGGTGACGGGGGAGACCCGATTCCATCGAAAGTGACGGACACACAAAGTTAAGTCACTCGCGATGTTACTGGATTACACCTCAAGTCCCGACCTTAGTTCCCATGCCATAAAGACATCACAACCTCAAGCCCCGGTCATTACTTCCATGCCATAAAGACTTCATCAGACCAAAATAAATTGCCTTTATTGCATACCCCGTAGAGTTACACCTCAAGGACTTACAGGACACCTTAGTGCATATCCAGTCTAGACGAGTTACACCTCAAGGACTTCAATGTCCCTTATTGCCTACTCGCTAGTGGCCCCCACGGCCTACGCATATAACCATGCGTCCCCGTAGTCCTCTCCTCGTGCACAAAGAGATAGACCATCAAATAAAGACTAACTCACTTGCCTATGGATCCAATGCAACACAGTCTACCAAAACATGCTCAACCCGGAATGACAAAACACCCAAGCATGCAAATAATAATGTGCAATAAAATGCATCTAAACCTCAGTTAGGTAAACAAGTACCACAAAGCCGTTATTAACCCAAAACCTGACACGGTTAAGCAAAAAAGGTTTTCCCAAAAGGACTCACACCTTTACAATTCTCAAAATAACTCTTGACACTAAATCGGGTATTTCCCACATGGTTTATAAAATCAATTTACACTAACATGATTAAACCGTCAAATAAATCTCATTTTGAGCAATTAACCTTTTAAAGACAAAATATGATTTCTAACCATCCAAATATTCAAAAGCCCCAAATATGGGTGTTTTACACATTTATGAAGATAAACATTTCAAAAGAGTTAAATTATCCAAATAACTCAACCACGTATATTTTCAAGTAAAACACACAAATGTTTGGAAAATACTCTCTTTGGCATGTACAAAGTTTTCGCAAAGTAACTTGAACTCACATTGCTAGATTTAAGCTAAATCTAGAGTTCTCCAAACGTAAGCTCCTTTGAAGAAGTTTGCATCCTCAAGCCAAAACCTCCAAAAACCACTTAGGTTTTGATGAAAACCTAGAAAACCCCAAAATCTCTAGTGATATGGATGAAACTTGTTCTTGCATCAATGAATGAAACCACTAGCATAAAATGGAGAAGGAACACATTAATCTCCATGAAAAAGCCCTAAAATCAGTTAGGGTTTGTGAGAGGAAAAGGGAAAACGATTTGGAGAGAAGAGAAGAGATTTGAGAGACTTACCACCACCAAAACACCCTTGAATATTCCTATGAACTTCAAAAATCTTTCTAGATCCTTGAAGAGCTCTCAAAATCGGAATCATAGCAACTTGAATCGCGAAAATCGGAGTTGAAATGAGAGAGATATGAAGAAATGAAGTTTAGGGCTAAAAATCTCGTATTTATGCTCCAGGTACCCGACGGCTAAAGTGACGTGCGAGAGTGACACAAGTGTCACTTTCGCTGGGCACTCTCGCCGTGGTCAAATAGCTCTCGGTACAAAACCGGCGAGAGTGACACGCGTGAGTGACACAAGTGTCACTTTCGCTGGTCACTTTAGCCAAGATTGTACCGAAAGTTGTTTTGGCCATAACTTCTTTGTTTTAGCTCCGTTTTCGCTCCGGAAAGGCCCGTTGGACTCGTATTTGAATTCTTCATCCAACAAAACTATAAAGTTTAGGATTTAATCCAAAATCCTATTTTTCTTAAAGATCGGTTCCACACGGATTCGAAATTGTGCTTATCCAAAAATTACGGGTGTTACATAAAGTGTTAAATCAACTTTGTAATAACATCTTCCACGTCAATGAAAGTCCAAGCGTAGTCCCAAATACCACATCATCAACTACTTTATAATTTTTATTTATATATTTTAATAATTTATAATATTACAAAAAATACTAAATATGATTTGTTTATAATATAAATAATATAGTAAATTAAAATATAAATAATAAGTTATTATAAAATATAGAACATAACTAAAAGTTTTTTTTCTTTTATTACATTTTGTGTAAATATAATCCAATTGACAACAAAGAAAACATATGCATATATTGAAAGCACACAATATTTATTAAAATACAAATATTACACAAAACTACACAAATTAGTAATTTATTTATATATTTTAATAATTTATAATATCACAAAAATGACTAAATATGATTTGTTTATAATATAAATAATATAGTAAATTAAAATATAAATAATAAGTTATTATAAAATATAGAACATAACTAAAAGTTTTTTTTTCTTTTATTACATTTTGTGTAAATATAATCCAATTGACAACAAAGAAAACATATGCATATATTGAAAGCACACAATATTTATTAAAATACAAATATTACACAAAACTACACAAATTAGTAATTTAAATAAAAAACATTCCATAAAAATATCATCCATTTAAAATAAATTGTGGATAGAAATTTAAATAAAAATTATAAAAATTAATGTTCAAACAAATTAACAAATGAATTAAATTTAATAAAATATTAATGATTAATGTTTAAACAAACTAATAAATTAAATAAAAATGGAATTGCTTTATCTAGTTGACATCGATTAATGGACTTGCTAATTTAGAAGTGTAAGATACCTTGCTATCTACATGGCATGTCCATATCATCTTGTAAGACCTCTTGCAAGATTGATGTGAATGCTTTTGACCTCAACATCTCAACGGAACCCAACCCTCTTTATATCTATATTTATATTAATCGAGGCTTGGACCAGTTGTAGCCGATGTAAGACTCCAACAATAAGATTACAATAGTATCTAACTATCTATTACAGTCTCATATCGGCTAGACTTGGACCATTTCTCATCTATCCTCAATGACTCTTTAGAAAAATAATCTGAAGTTCCGCATATTCTCACAGTTTCGCATGCTCTAAAAACATCGAATGTGAAAGTTAAAGTGAATTAATCACCTTTGAGAGTATAAAGTGAGTTGCAAGACCACATTTAACCATTTCAATCCCATCCAATCTGACTCCGGTGAGTGCTATGTATTCGCCTACAAATTGCGTCAAAAAAACTATTAAAATGCATAAACAGAAAGTTGCATATTGAATAAACTTTCTATTTTAGGAAAGAATTTACCAAAAAAACCAGGAAGTCGTGATAGGAAATGAGTTGCACCAACATCTGGAATAGATCCTATTGATGCTTCCGGCATTGCAAATAATGTATTCTCCGTGACGATTCTAAATGTTGCATTCATCGATAATCCTGCCCCTCCCCCCATCACGATTCCATTTATAAGAGTGATCTATGGTGTATATATGAACCAATGAATTAGACATTATTAAGTTTTGTATACGATATCTTAGAGGTCTTGATTTAGAGACCATATATACCACCAATATACTTATGATGAAGTTTGTGAGAATATGAAGAATCTTATTAGATTACTGTAACACCCGTAATTTTCGGATAAGTACAATTTCGAATCAGGTGGAAACCGATCTTTTAAGAAAAATATGAAAAATAGGATTTTGGTTTAAATCTTAGATTTTATGGTCTTGTTGGATGAGGAATTCAAATACGAGTCCAACGGTTCTTTTCGGAGCGAAAACGGAGCTATAACGAAGAAGTTACGGCCGAAACAGTATCGGACCCAAAAGGAGGCCGCGCGGCCTGGTGCGCGACCTTAGGTCGCGGCCTAAACCGTGTAACCCTCTGGAATCCGCATTAAGTCGCGATTTTCAGCTCAAACTTCAAACCTTCATAACTTTTGCATCCCAACTCCGATTTGAGTGATTCAAGTTGCCATGGTTTCGTTTTTAGAAGCTTTTCAAGGATCTAGAAAGAGTTTTGAAGTATATTGGATGGTCCAAGAGTATTTGGTGGTAGTTGAGGTAAGCTTCTCATATTCTCCATCTAAAAAGTTAGTGTTTTGGTATTTTGGGTGGTTTTGGATGTTTTATGTTGGGGAAAACATATATATGTGTTTGGGGATGATTATTTATGGTTGGAAACTTGTGGATCTAGGTTTTTTTAGAAGATTTTGCTTGAAGATGCAAGTTCCTCAAAGGAGCTTACGTTTGGGGAAAACCTAGATTTAGCCTAAATCTAGCAAGGTGAGTTCAAGTTGTTTTGTGAAAACTATGTACATGCCAAAATGTTATTTTCCAAGTACTTATGTGATTACATGAAAATTATTGATTGTTGAGTTAATTGTGGGGTTTCGACTTTTGAAGTATTTAACTTGGTAAATATGGTAAAATGCCCATATTTGGGAGTTTTGGGAAACTTGATAGTAAATCATAAATGATAACGTATTGATGAATTATTGCATAGATGGAGATCATTTGGTGAAAATGCACTTATAGTGCTTATTTGGAAATATGCATAGTTTATGTTATGATACGTTTTGAAAATACGAACGTGTAGGATTTTGAGCTTTGAATAAATGAAACACGTATGAAAGTATTTAAATGTTTTGTCCTATAGATGAAGATTTGTATAAATGCCATTTTAACGCGTGTTTTGGAAATATGCATAAGTTATGTTGTGGGACGATTTGAAAGTGTAAACGATATGAGTTCCTTTGGAAAATGGGATGTCCCACCCATTGTTGTGTTTTGGGTTATTCATGAATTTAAAACGGGTATTCGCATAAACGTGTGTTGTTTACGTTTAATTCATTTTATGACTTTTACTAATGGTCATTTGATTTATGGAGCCCATGGCTCGGTTTTGACTCCGTTGGGTCTTGGGGACATTTGTCCAATTTTGATAGCTCGTTGTTGGGCGTTTGGTTATGATTTGCATATAATGCATCTTATTTGAGAATTACATGTTTTGAATGCGTTAGTTCATTCGTTTGGGGTCATGTAATGTTTTATTTGTAAGGCAGTTGATCCATAGGCATTTGAGTTTCCCCTTAGTCTCGCGGGCAAGAGATCGGGATTGATTGAACTCAGTTTACGAGACGTTAATTTCTTTTGTAGCACGGAATAGGCATCGGGTTCCATGATAAGTAAGGCGTGGGCCTACATGGTCGGGCGTCGTCTCATGGACAGTAAGGTGTAATTCCATATGTGCTTAGCACGGGATAGGCATCGGGATCCATGATAAGTAAGGCGTGGACCTATATGGTCGGGCGTCGTCTCATGGGTAGTAAGGTGTAATCCCTAATGTGCTGTTGTGGATTTGGAGAGACCCAATGTATAGACCTGGAGTGGTTGAAGTTGGGGGCTCCCTAGTCTCGCGGGCAATAGATCTGGAGTGATTGAGCTCAGTTTACGAGAGTAATCCACGTGGGTGTTTTATTGCATAGTAGGTGACCCACTTTAGTGTTCTGTCACATGCAATGTATACGGGTCTCCCCAGTCACCGAAAGGTGTTGTTTTGGGTATTTGTGTTTATCCATTTTTTCGATGACGTATCATGTTTATGAGAATTGCTTTCCACGTTATATGAGTTGTGGACTATGTTTCATCCATGTTTTGGGATGTTTTGGAATAACGACGAATATTTATGAATTTAATGCTTTGGATATTTATGAATCACTTTGGGTATTAAATGCTATTTTACCTTTCGCACTGATTTTGGAAAGGAGTCTATTTTGGGAAATCATGTTATATTAAAGATTTCAGCATGGGAATTATGTGAGTTGGAAAATGGGTGATTTGTATTCAAAGCAAACTCTTTTGAAATCATGGCTAAAAAACTACACTCCTCTCGATTTATGAATTTATATAGTCATGATAAAATGCTTGAACTCACTAGGCGTTAGCCTAACCCTTTTTATTTGTCGGCATGTGCAACAGGCTCAGGTTGGGAGTAGCTTTAGCTACACTGTGAAGTGGCGAGTGCTAGTAGAGTGCACGAGAGATGATTTTGATTAAGTGAATCTTCCGCATTATTTGGGACTAGCAACTTGCGTTGTGTTAAGTAACGTCCGTCTTAAGCTTTTAGTTTGTGGAAATTATGATGTTTAAATTCCGAGGTATTTTAAGGAATGAATTGTAGAAATGATTTTATATACTTTTGGTTATTTTATTGAAATTAAAGTTAGTTGTTCGTTCCAATTTTGAGGGTGTTACAATTACTCTCCAAAATATCTATTGAAAAGAAAAGGAGGTTTCTCATATCAAGAAAAAAATGGTCTATTCTTGTCGATATGGGACTCCAACACAGTCCCTCCAATGGAGGTTAGGCGGACAAAGATTGTTCCAGAGTGTCGAGAATTGGCTTGACAGGTATAAATTGCCACATTGTCGACTTTCTAGAGTGATAAACACTTTGATATCATGTGAGATGTGTACCCCATCATATTACACACTCTCTCTCTCTCTCTCTCTCTCTCTCTCTCTCTCTAGAAAAGAAAAGAAAAGAAAAGTTTCCATCATATATTGAGAAGAAAGGTCAAGAACGTAGTTTGTCAAACTTTTTTTTTCCAGAAAATATGGTAAAATGTGAATTACTAACCAATGGCTTCTTATTCTGTTCCAAGTAAGCAGTCTAGACCATATTGTTTCCGAAAGAAGTTTGCACTGACCTTCCAATACCCTGGCAACAAGAAGATATATAAATCAAATGAACTCAATATATTCTATATGGACATGGGGGACCAGGTTTGGAGGGTGATATTTACACACACACACACACACATATATATATATATATATATATATATATATATATATATATACACACACACGGAAGGGTTCGAATGGAACACTTCCTTTTTATAAGAACGCAAAATCGAAGACGCGGCCGACGTTCAACGCGACCTAGGTTGCGGGCCAAATCGCCTGCACACCCCTAGGCCCCCCTCACGTGTAATCTCATATGTGATAAGAGTATTATCGATGTAATATTTTAATCCATCATATATGGTGCGCATGTGATACTAATCAGTTACGCAAATGGCCTTTGGTGCGAATTTGGGTCATGGGAAAAGTCGTGTGCAACTAACGGCTGCCCTCACATGTATTATCACATTTGACAAAAGTGTTCTCGCGCTTCGTAAAATGGAGGTGTTCTAGTTTGAACCTTCACGTATATATAGGCGAAGGCTCGTATGAGAAGTTGAGGTTAACGTGAAAAGTGGATCAGAACCGTCGATCACTTTTAATCTCATGCCCTCCCATGAATTGCACTTTAGAAGAAAATTGATCTGGTGCATCTCGGTGCATATCATCCTAATGTGCATCCATTTCTCATCCAACGGTTGATAACTATTTCTCACGTTTTTCACGTTAATCAGAACTTCTCACCGGAACCCAATCCTATATATATATATATATATATATGTGTGTATATATATATATATGTGTGTATATATATATATATATATATATATATATATATATATATGCATTGTTCAACAAAATCGAAATTATAGGACCCAAAAATTAATGTCAAAGTGTTCTAATAGACTTAAGTTTAAAGGACCAAATATTAATTGTGCTTCAAATGCAAAAGTGTAAACGGACGTTTTTGGACGTCTTAACTAGGTTTTAGATAGTATATTTTTGAAATTAAAAATCTTAATTATTTTTTTATATAACAGTACTAAAAAATGTGTTGATACGACAATTATCAAAAATGTCCTATTAAAAAGCTAATACACCATTTTCTTTCAAAAGTGTATTGAAAAAACTTGTTGAGACGTCCGAAAGAGTCATATAAATTTATTGCAACACTTTTACAGATGGTGCACAATTGTTTGATCTTATAAACATAAGTCTTATAAAACACTTTACTAGGAGAGCACTTATACATATTTATATCATATAAACCCGATTTTGTTATAATGGCATACACGACTTTTATCTGGGAGAGTATAACAACTGTTTCCGTGAAAAATGGAAATGTGCCATCACTAAAAAGTAACCAAGTATAGGAAGAAACAAATAAGAGTAGAGAGAATGTATCATATTTTCCGGGAAAGAAAATATATGATATATATATATATATAGGATACAAGGGTTAGGTTCAAAAAAACGGAAAACTAAAGAACACCTTAATTAGGAGCCCTTCATCTGGACGGTATGCACTTGTGCATACAGGTTATTTGTAACATGCATTTGTGCATATATGCACAAATGCATAATGCACATAGAGATGGAGTGCCTGTTCTCGTGAGCGGTCATTAAAGCCGTAACATCCCCACCCGCACAAAATGCTCTCCCATTTCCCTATCAAGCAACGGAATTAACAACAATAATACTAGGCTTTAAACTTTGAACAAATGTAACAGAAAAAATAAGTAATAAAAATCTTGTAAGGATTTAATAATATTGTCTACTGAATGTATAAATGGAGGAGCATCAAAAGTTAATTTGATCCCCACGGGTGCAGTTTACGTGAATGGTAAAAAAATCCTCCGTTTATACTAAAATAAGTGTCAATGTTTATATTTTAGTTTATACTAAAATAAATATTACTTTTAAAATTAAATATCTACTTTTCAATGTTATTCTTAATAATGAGATGAATTACTTTTATTTACTTTCTTGATTATTGAAAATAAAAATATCATTCATTTGCAATTACCAAAAAATAAATTTAATTTAGAAATCATACTCATAATCACCACAATTTCTAAAATAGAAATCCTACATGATGCAATTACAATTCATTTGCAAATCCAATTGAAATCACCGTTGTTGATTGGTCTAACTATAAATTTCTAAAACAATGTACCTTTTTAGTGTGAAAAAATTATGTTAAGGACAAAAGGAGTAATCAATCAGTAATCATTTAGATCATGAATGGTGTAATTTTCGCATATGAAAATAATATGTTTCAAAATTTTCATTTTGTTTGTTGCAACATAAAATATGTAATTGTTGCTTTTTTTTTCTGAAACGAAGTTATACGGAAATCTAGCAGACCATCACAATTGTTACGTCTGAAATAGACTATAAATAACCAAAGGGCCTTTGGCCTAACAATTACATAAAATATGTAATTGTTGTTTTCTTTTTTTCTGAAACGAAGTTATACGAAAATCTAGCAGACCATCACAATTGTTACGTCTGAAATAGACTATAAATAACCAAAGGGTCTTTAGCCTAGCGGTATCGGAGTCATTGGCCGGCCTTGTAGTAGGTAAGGGTTCAAACCTCACCATAGGTGAGGAGGATGTGTGAGTTTCTTTTTTCCATTTGTTGTATATAAATATTATATACTTAAAAAAATAGAGTATCAATATCAACAACATTGATTTTTTTAAACCGGATTAGGAATCATTAAGAAGGAATGGAAATTGGACCGGTTGCTTAGGGCTGGTCCTACTTTTTTCCTTCGAGACGCAAAGGTGTATTAACACTCCAACTAGGGGTGTATAAAAAACCGTTAACCCGCAAAATCCGCCCAAACCAACCCGCTAACAACTCAATTAAACCCAAACCGTCAACCCGCTAAACCGTCAAACCGCAACCCGCCAAATCGCTAATTAGAAGGGTTGAAATTGGGTTAACATAACTCAACCCAACCCAAACCGCCAACCCGCCGCTAATATATATTATTTCGATAAAATTATGTTTATATATATATATATATATGTATATAATATTTACAACAATTATAAATTATAGCTAAAAAATTATATACATATATTAGTCTAATTTACAACAATTATGAACATATGAAGTATGTTTCAACTAGAAGTCGGAACCATAAATTTATGTTCTCGTTGCATTGATGTTGTTAGAAGTTTGTTTTTTATTGCGTAAAAAAATCTCATATGTTTCTTGTAGGTTTTAACTCTGTATTTTTTTATCCTGTTTCCTATGTATAGAAGCAATAGAAAATACTTCTAAGGAGTTGTTTGTTTGGTTTTCCATTAAGTCCTGAATGGATAAAGATGTCTGTGTAGATTAATTTGTCTGTGGATTGGGAAGATTTTTGTTTGGAAGCGTTTCTTCATAGATGGAAGGAGCGTGTTTTTTAATTGGGATGGACAGGTTTGGAAAAAAACTTGGCTTTTTGCATAAAGCCCCCCCTGAAAGCTTACTGAATAAGCCACTTTGTATATCTTTAAGCCACCACCACTGACCGAATAAGTTGTGAATCCCATTAAGCTGCTAACAAACAGGCCCTAAGTCTCCAAAAATCCAAAACAATTATCAACTAAACACGTCTAAGAAAGGAGGAGGTAGAAAATCGAACGTTTTGGATCACTTTTCAATGATAATGAGGTGTCATTTAATAAGGAGAAATATTGAAAAGTGGTGGCTAAGTTTGTGGTTAAAAATTTAGTGAACTTGTTAAAGAGTTGCAACCTACATTTGGTGTCCCTAATAGAGTGACCGTTTGCTACAAATATTTATCGGTTGTTTACGATGAGAGAATTATATTGATTGATAATTTGAATGAGATGCTATTATTCAAAATTTTGAAGTTTAATTCTAAGACTTGAGGATTTTAATATATATTTTGATGATTGTAATAACTAATAACTTTGTTGGGTATATTTTAGTATTATTTATCGTATTTCATTCGTCAACATAATGTATATATATTACCAAACCGCTAACCCAACCCGCCCTAACCCGCAAGGGTTTGATTGATTTGGGTTATACTTTTGAATGGGTTGGGTTGAAATTTTTAAAACCGCCATAATTGGGTTGGGTTGTAAAAACGTCAAAAACCGCCCAACCCAACCCGCATACACCCCTAACTCCAACCACTTGGACCCGGACTAGTAACAATTTTTGGTCATTTCTACCTAACAATACTATTTCAAAAAATATGCAACACAAATGCAATATTTATTGGCTTGAAGTAGGTATGGGAATTGGCCCCAACCTGTCGGGAACCCGATTCACCTGTCCCAATTAGGGACGGGGACTCCTCGCTAAACCGAGGATGGGGACGGGGACGGGTATCGCACTCCCCGTCCCGCCCCGTCCCCACTATATACGTTAATTAATAAATTAAAAATATATTATTTATTTAAACTTAATCCGTGTAATAACCCGATTTTCTAGTTGGCATTGAAAGTTGGTGGCCAAAGTGAGAAGATTGAAACTTTAGTGCTCAAGGGTGAAATGAGAGAGAGTTAAATAAGAGGAAACCCTATGTTCTTCATTTCTTTTGTGTTGGTTCTGTGGATCGATAGAAGAAAAAGGGAGAAGAGAGTTTGAGAGCCAAAACCCTAAGGTGGGGGTGTGGAAGAAGGAAGGCTTCAAGGATTGATGGTAGCATCTTCAAGGTATAATTTCTCCTTCTACATCTTCTTTCTCTTTGTGGTGATGTTTAGTTAGAAGTATTAATGGAGTATTCTAGAGTTAGATTATGGGTTTGTTACCTTCTTTGAGAATCCTTCACCAATTCAATGGTGGAAGTTGATTCTAGCAAGGTTTTGGGCTTTAATGGAGTTTTGAGTTTTTGAGGATAAAAGTGGTGAATCATTAGATGGATTTAATGGATTAGATATTGTTTTAATTGTTGGTAATTGGTTCTTAATGTTGTTTATATCCATGATGTCGATTTGGAAGAATTAGAACTGAGTTGGGGGAATTTAGAGATGAGAAACCCTTGGCTTTTGGAAGAAAATTCGTGCAGGGAAAACAAACCAGAGATCCGCGCCGATCTCGGCGCCGATGGATCGGCGCCACCATCGGCGCCAGGCTCTGTTTCTTTGTTTTCCGTTTTTGCTTCGTTGGTCGTTTGGGCTTGGGTCCGAGGCTTGGTTTAGGGGATTGTCTTAGGACATTATGGGGAATGTTTTAGAGCATAATTGGGGAGTCTAATGCCTCATTTGTTAACCCCAATTCAGGTGATCGTTTGGTGTTTAAGTGAGCTCCAAGTAGTGAGTCGTTGAGCCGAGCATCAGGTGAGTTCCCTTATGCATTATTTCTATCTTTTAAAATGAAATGAGAAGAATTGATATGTCTGAAAATGAGTTACTTGTTTATCATGAATCTTATGTTTTCTTATGCATGAAAAGTGTTAGTTTGTAATGTGGAAGGAGGATATTCCTCGAGTAAGTTTAAAGCATGTTCTAAGTGTTTATGCTTGTGATAGAGTCGGGTTACACAGTGGAGGACCCCCGAGTTGCCGTCCCTGGCTTTGTAAGGTGATGAGTTGCCGTCCCTGGCTTTGTAAGGTGATGAGTTGCCGTCCCTGGCTTTGTAAGGTGATGAGTTGCCGTGCCTGGCTTTGTAAGGTGTTATTGGTCCGTACCACTGTGTATACCCTTGTTTGAGCTCAAACTTGTTAAGTACTGTTTTCAAGGAAACGTGTTTCTAAAAATGTTTTGTGGTCACGCTTTTAGGAGGGAATTCACTAGACCTTATGGTCTAACCCTCGCTTTTCAAAAATAAAAACCATTTTCAGGTATTAACCGTGTATGGAGTTTCATCTGATGATATTGGAAGGTTGGGTCGTGGCAAAGGGGCGAGAGGTAGTGAAGACTTGTAGAGTACCGCCGAGCTTCTTGTAGTAACTCAGTTGTGAAGGTAGTTTCCGCTGCGAGTTTAGAGTAATTTAGATGTATTGTAGACTTTGGGACCGTTTTTGATTGAAATGTTAAGTCTTATATTTTATTAAATTTCTGGGTTGTTACAAATGGTATCAGAGCCATAGTTTAAGGGAATTAGGCGACCGGATGGGCCTAAACTTAAACTGTGGAGTAGAGTGGGACACAACTGAGATATAGGAAGCCATTAGGAATGACCGTGATCATAGGATATCTTGACAATAGTAGTGAGAACCCTCATGTAAGGTAAATTCAAGTAGCATCTGGCCAATGCTATTATGGATTTACAGGTGCATGGGTGTAATCAATCGCTATTGTCGGGATGGGTGGTGAGAGTGGCAGTATGTAGAGGGTTCTAACCTTGTGCTTGATAGCAAAGAGTTGATGTGTCGTGGGAGACCCCTTGTATTGTGGTGTTTGTAACTTCTAGAAGGAGTGTGGTCTAGAATGTTGATGAGCTGTCTGGAGGTAAACTCTCTGGGATAGGAAGTGAGAAGTATGTTGGCATCTTGAAAACCTTCAATTCAAGATCGAGTGAGGGAATCTAGTCTTGGATTCCTTAGTCAAACGGTTTAGTAGCAAGGTTAATGATTGTAAGATATCAGTGTTGTTTTGAGGTATGTATGAGAATAGAAGGTGAGCTAAGTGGTCGATTGTTAAACCATGTAAGAGTGATCAGTCAGGAGGGTTATGAAGCACTTGTGCTACAAGTTGTAGCATAAGTAAGGAAGCGGTTGTTGGTTGTAGTATGGTACCAGTGAAGAGTTAAAGTGGGTGCAACGATTGACTTAGTTAGAGTGAATAGCCTTCCTTTTGCATATTGAATTCCATGCATTTTGCTGCTAAAACTATTATACGAGACTCTTTCATGTTAAAAAGCATGTGCGTGCATGATATGTTTTCTTGTTTTGGGGAAATGAGTTGACGCGTGCGAGCGTGTTTTCTTTAAAGTAAAAGACAAACTTGTTTTCATTATACGATAAAGCTTTGAGCTTAGTGATTTACGAATTATTTCACGTTTTTCTTGTGGAGAGAATCTTCGTTACGAAAATATTGAAAACATTTTATTGCGAGGTTTGTTTTACAAACAAAATGAGTGCTGACTCGTTATTTTCATGTAAGCGAGTGTTGGAGTTAACTGACCCACTTTGGGTAAGTGATTTCGTTCCGAATTCTCTAGCCGTATTGGAAAAGGTTTCGTTGGAGATGACCGTTGTGTCGGCATCGAGTTGGATAGACAAGGGTACGAAGTATCGTAAGAGTGTCTGTGAGCGATCCTTGCGATCGTTGTGTTTTTACTAATCGTCTTGAGTGGTGTTGGTTCATACATACTCAATCTTGTGTTATGATTTTGTGTCTACTGTATTTTTTTTTTTTTAAAAAAAGTGTTCAAAACGATTTCAATCGTTGTGTCATTATGCATGAAGGCTATGAACTCGCTAGGTCGGGAAGGGTATTACGATTGAGGTTGAAGAAAGGCTTTGGGTGAGGAAAATTTTCAGTTGGATAAGATGTGGTCGAGTTATGACCTTAGTGTTTCCGTTAGAGGAAGTGGGTGATTACCGGGAGTCTCAGGCAGTGAATTTGGGAATGTCGGTATGATTGTAGTTCTAGCTATCGCTTGGCTATGTGAGAATAGTTTTAACTGCGGTAAAAAGTTGAATGGTTAGAGTGTTTCTGTTGGTGAAATGGTATTAAGTAGCGTTACGTTACTTGTTGTAATGTTATCGGCTTTGAGTCGGAGTACTAAGATGTTTGAGTAATTAAAATTTTTACGCTAAGAAAGGTCTTGTGTTTCCTCAAGTGAGAGCAGTGGGGTATAAGTTGGTTATGATGAGTTGGACGACGTGGATTCTGTTAGGAATCCTAGGTGGTCTAGGAGGATCGGAATCTTCACATGTAGTCCATTGATATGGAGGTTTGCGACTGTTTATCAGGTCTTAAGATAGAGGCATTATCAAGAAACTGAATCGTGAGAATGAACCCGTTGTGGGCGAGCAAAGGAGGTCGCCCAAGAACGTGTAAATGATATGGTGTAGGAACACCTAGTGAGAGCATTAGGAGAACGGAAGATCACCAATGTGGATGTGATGTCCATTGAGGTTTTGATGATTCGCTTGTGCGTAAAGTGTCTAGCATAGCAGAATTAAATCGCGATGAGTTGGCGAGGAACGAGAAATTGTTCGGGGAGTTAGGAGAAATAGATCCCTTCAGGAATCCCTGACTGTCGTGATGCGACTGGACAATTGCATGTCGGTTGCCGTTGTTGAATCAGCGACCGTTCTGTTGGATAGTTGTCGGGAGGTTGGTATTGGAGAAGTAGCTATAGTGTGGTTATCTTGTGAGTGTTCGTGCTAGGATGTGAGGAGTTGTTCGGAGAAAGTTGTGTATCCGGCATGACGCTGGACCACCTTGTGTGATTGTTTCAAAGGTGATAGATCGTGGTTGCATAAGTAATTTCTTATGGGGTTCGATGAGCCATATAAGAACGAAATGATTAGCGTAATCGAAGCGGGTGTGCTTTGGGAGTTGACCTGAACATGTGGTTCGTCTAGACCCAGGATAGGTAAGGTCGGGAAGCGTTTATACTTCAAATGAAAGGGGTTGTGCGTAGCATGAAGGGAGTAGTATCTTTTGGGTGTGTAATGGCATCGTGAAGGCTTGTTTGCAATGAGTGGGTCGACTGTGTGGAAAGTTAGGAGCTCGTGGTAGTTCTCGGTGCTAAGTACTTTATGAAGACTTGGCTAAAGGTCTTGATGGATGATCTTGGAGAAACCGTTCTTTTGGGCTGTAGCGGTGTGTGATGGGCGTTCTGTGTAGGCACGAGAGAAAATGAGGACGGTGTGGTAGATCAAGTATAGACAGGCTTGCGGTGAGAAGATGTCAGGAGACACTGGAAGGGTGGACTATAATTAAGGAACTGTTATTTGTAAGGCATAAGAAAAAGAGATCATTGTGTATGTCATGGTTAAAGGGTTGAGGAAGCTAAGTTCGTGCGACAGGTCTAAAAGTGGACTCATTTTAGCGAGACACTCTTTTGAGGCATCTTTAGCGTATTAAGTTAGAATGGAAACAAGTGGTCGGATGGAGTGCCCTGGTTGAGAGACCTTTGGATTAGATTCGGTATTGTTGGGGAGAATGCTCCTCGTGAGCGTGTCGATAAGGTAGTGAGTATGTTTGAGTTATGTGGGAACTCGGGAGTTAAAGTTCGACAAGTTGGGAAAGGACTAAGTAGCGAGATAGGCTCGATTGTGTATACGGGAGGATGTGAAGGCAAGTTCGAATTGTGTGAATGATCATGAGAGATTTGGTCTGCAGGGTGATGTTATGGGCCGAGAGTGCTCGGATGTGTAGTGACCGTAGTTGTCAAGCTAAGTGTGCCAGCTAGTGTCGTAGTGATGTGATGTTAGAAAGAGAGGAAACATCGAATAGAAACCTTTTGGGGGTTTCAGATGAGGTGTTCGGTTTGTTAACCAGATTGTTGGAGCACGTGGGAGTAAGTTGACGTCGTGGTATGAGTATGTTAGGAATAGAATGACGGAGTGGTGGTGGGTGGTTACCCAAAATAGAAACCAAGTGTTTCTAGTTGTAAGAGTCGCTAAGTAAGCATGTTTCTGGGATCATTGGAAGTTTGAAGAAGATGATGAGATGTTAGTCAAAATGGGGTGTAGTAGATACGAAATCCTTAAGGAATGTGAGTGGTTCCTCATGTGTGAAAGGATTGTTCGAGGAAGTAAAGGTTGGAGATCAAGAATGTGTAGTGACGTCGAACACTGGTGTCGTTTCGAGACGACTTGGTTGGATGCCCTAAGTTAGGATCTTGGTGCAACTGTTTGGTTAGGCGAGTAATAGGAAAGTGGTATCAGCATGTGGAAAGGTCGAGAGAGAGGGACAAGTAATGATTGGTGGGTTGTGCTCCACGCCAACGTGGGGGAGGTGAAGTTAGTATGTCGGATTAAGTGAGTAAATTCAGAAGTATAAACTTGACAGCAATGCCAAAAGGTGCAGCGTTGTGTAGATTGTCTTTCATAAGTGTGCGAACCATTGGGAAGAGTATTGAGGAAGGAAATTGTGTATGAGTTGAGTTAGTGACTCTGTGAGAAATATTTAAACGAATTGGTCGTGCAGTGATTAATCTAGTGAGAATAGTATGGTGTGACCATGGTTACTCCTCTTGGTTGAGTGAGGGTAATCGAAGTTATATTTTGTGTCTGAACGCTTGTGGCAAGTAGTGAGAAATCGATGTGCTTGCAGGATAAGTGGAATTCGGATAAGTGATCGCATCAAGGAGGGAGTATGGAGGTTCCTACTCCTAGTTGCGTATAAGTCGGGAGTGGTGTTGTAGTCGACGGACTGTGGTTGAGGTGGCCCAAGAAAGGGAAATATCACTCTGCATTGACGATTGTTTCGTTGGGAGAAGTAATCTAGAATTGTTTGTATTGCAATGAAGGAATTTCGGGTAGTGAGTTGTCGGGACGTACAGGTTTGGTCTTGTGTCAAGCTGTCTAAGGTGTGTTTGTCTCCGGTAGGTGAATCTCGTGTTGTGGCAGAGGATTTAACCGAGTCCCTCCTTAAAGGAAGTATAGATGCATGATAAGTCTTAGTTAATCTTATGTTGTCAAGGCCGATCGGGTAGGAGCGGTAGCCTACGAGTTAGGGTACCGTAAGAACTGAAGGGAATGCACCCATGGTTCCGGGTTTCGAATTTAGTGAGGTGGTTGACTGAGTCAGAATGTGGTTGTACTCTGGAGAAGTGTCAGTTTTGATGTGGGCAAGGCACCCGCATCTTTTCCAATGAGGAATTCCGGGGACGGAATTCTTTTAAGGGGGGGGTGTTGTAATAACCCGATTTTCTAGTTGGCATTGAAAGTTGGTGGCCAAAGTGAGAAGATTGAAACTTTAGTGCTCAAGGGTGAAATGAGAGAGAGTTAAATAAGAGGAAACCCTATGTTCTTCATTTCTTTTGTGTTGGTTCTGTGGATCGATAGAAGAAAAAGGGAGAAGAGAGTTTGAGAGCCAAAACCCTAAGGTGGGGGTGTGGAAGAAGGAAGGCTTCAAGGATTGATGGTAGCATCTTCAAGGTATAATTTCTCCTTCTACATCTTCTTTCTCTTTGTGGTGATGTTTAGTTAGAAGTATTAATGGAGTATTCTAGAGTAAGATTATGGGTTTGTTACCTTCTTTGAGAATCCTTCACCAATTCAATGGTGGAAGTTGATTCTAGCAAGGTTTTGGGCTTTAATGGAGTTTTGAGTTTTTGAGGATAAAAGTGGTGAATCATTAGATGGATTTAATGGATTAGATATTGTTTTAATTGTTGGTAATTGGTTCTTAATGTTGTTTATATCCATGATGTCGATTTGGAAGAATTAGAACTGAGTTGGGGGAATTTAGAGATGAGAAACCCTTGGCTTTTGGAAGAAAATTCGTGCAGGGAAAACAAACCAGAGATCCGCGCCGATCTCGGCGCCGATGGATCGGCGCCACCATCGGCGCCAGGCTCTGTTTCTTTGTTTTCCGTTTTTGCTTCGTTGGTCGTTTGGGCTTGGGTCCGAGGCTTGGTTTAGGGGATTGTCTTAGGACATTATGGGGAATGTTTTAGAGCATAATTGGGGAGTCTAATGCCTCATTTGTTAACCCCAATTCAGGTGATCGTTTGGTGTTTAAGTGAGCTCCAAGTAGTGAGTCGTTGAGCCGAGCATCAGGTGAGTTCCCTTATGCATTATTTCTATCTTTTAAAATGAAATGCGAAGAATTGATATGTCTGAAAATGAGTTACTTGTTTATCATGAATCTTATGTTTTCTTATGCATGAAAAGTGTTAGTTTGTAATGTGGAAGGAGGATATTCCTCGAGTAAGTTTAAAGCATGTTCTAAGTGTTTATGCTTGTGATAGAGTCGGGTTACACAGTGGAGGACCCCCGAGTTGCCGTCCCTGGCTTTGTAAGGTGATGAGTTGCCGTCCCTGGCTTTGTAAGGTGATGAGTTGCCGTCCCTGGCTTTGTAAGGTGATGAGTTGCCGTGCCTGGCTTTGTAAGGTGTTATTGGTCCGTACCACTGTGTATACCCTTGTTTGAGCTCAAACTTGTTAAGTACTGTTTTCAAGGAAACGTGTTTCTAAAAATGTTTTGTGGTCACGCTTTTAGGAGGGAATTCACTAGACCTTATGGTCTAACCCTCGCTTTTCAAAAATAAAAACCATTTTCAGGTATTAACCGTGTATGGAGTTTCATCTGATGATATTGGAAGGTTGGGTCGTGGCAAAGGGGTGAGAGGTAGTGAAGACTTGTAGAGTACCGCCGAGCTTCTTGTAGTAACTCAGTTGTGAAGGTAGTTTCCGCTGCGAGTTTAGAGTAATTTAGATGTATTGTAGACTTTGGGACCGTTTTTGATTGAAATGTTAAGTCTTATATTTTATTAAATTTCTGGGTTGTTACAATCCGCAATTCATAATTTATTATTTCCTAACCAGGTTTAAAATCTAAAATTGATATTCTTTGGATGTTAGTATGTATTTTGGATGTCAAATCTAAATACAATTACTCGATATAGTTTTGCATATTACCCGACATGATTTTAAATATTACTCGATATGTTTTAATACGTTTGACAGTAAGTTTTTTTAGATTAGATTGATTTTATTTTGGTTTTAGGTTATCAATTGTTATCTGACCTTCTGAATTTTTTTTGTGTTAACTTAAAGTCTTTTCGACTTTAGGTTTATTGAAAATATACGAGATTTAAGCATGTACGGTGCCTCACATATTTGATTTAAAATAATTTATATAAACGAGGAAAAATCTCAGTTTCCCCGTTGGAGATGGGGATGGGGATGTGATCATATTCCCCGACCAGGATGGGGACGGGGACAGAGATGAGGATTAGGTATCAGGGTCGGGGATAGGGATTGAGGTTCCCGCTCCATTCCCATGCCTAGCCTGAAGGAGCGTTATGGATAGAAGGGGATTGAGGAACAAAGCATGTAGAAGTAGAAATACAAATGATGACTCATCTTTGTAGATTTAGTGGGCATTTGGTGTGATGTAAAGGAATTTGGATTTGAAGGGATTTGAATTTGGATGATCTGAAATTTTTGATGTGTTTGGTTTGTATGATTTGAAATACGGATTGGATTTAATTAATATAATTAATAATAAAATTACCTTTTTAACTTATTGATTATTATAAAATAATTTTTTTTATATATTCTAAAACATTATTATACACAAACTTGTGGGATTTCAAAATCTTATGTTTATGAGATTTCATTCAAATCCATAAAATTTGTCAAACCAAACATGATATTGGAATGAAATTCAATTGCAAATTCCTTCAAATTTCCAATTCAATCGTACAAACCAAACGAAACCTCATGGGGCCTTTGGTTTGATGAAACAGTTTTGAGGGATTTGAATTTTATGGGAATGATTTGGATTTGAATTCAATTGCAAATTCCTTCAAACCTCATAGCCCGAGCCCGAGCCCGAGCCCGAGGCGTTGCGGATGGCCTTATATTGGAGTCTTAAAATGTTGGGATTCTAACTTTTTGGAATAACTACTCGACATAGTTTATTTATTGGGTGTTTGGATTTTTCTAATCCTATAAATGACTAGATTGATTCATTTCTATCGATTAGATATTCTTGTTGGATATCTATTAGATCGGATTAGATTCAATCAACATCCTAGGATGATCAGATCAAATCCATTCAATGTGTTAACTTAACCCACTTTTCCAACAATGAAACAAATTAATTAGTCACTCGATCTAATATGTGTAAACCAACACAAGTGAGACTAAAAAAATTCAAAAACAAATTCAGATTTAAGCAAATTGCAAACAAACTAATTGGATGATAGTTGGATGGATAACTGGATGGGTAATTGGATGTTGGTCGGTTCGGTTCGGTCGCTTGTAATTGGAACGGCCGATTCGTATTGGACCGGTTAACTTTCTACACACCCCTAGTTTATTGAAAGGTTTTCTTCTAGTTATTTTATTGCATCCCTTATATTTCTAGATAAATGTTTCTTATATTTTCTTTTTAGTTTATTTTACACCGTCGTCTAATTTATCAACTAGTTTTTATCAAATATAAATTTATCAACAAGCTAGTTAGTTTTTTAGATAACATGATGGTTTATCAACTAGTTTGATAAATATAGCTTAAAAACTCAAACTCACTTACCTTTAATATCACAAAACTGATTGTTGGGTCCTTCTCGTATAATTCAAACATCTTTAACAATTCTACAATCTACAAAAAAAAATCATATATTTATAAGAGTTGGTATGTTAGGGAATTAGGGATAAAAAATGCATAATCATCTACGCAGAGACCTAATAAATCGTACAAACCAGTTTTTATATGTTGTTTCATATATGATAAAAAGAAACAACAGGTTGTAAAAATACAGTGTTATACAATGTGGTTTCATATGTCAAAATGTTTATGATTGCTTCATACATATGTAACACTGGATATTCATACATGCTTCATACATGAAACAAGTGAAAACTAGTCCATAAGCTTATAACGAATTATTGGGTTTATAAAAAACTTTATAACCAAATATCGAAGAAAGTATATATAAACATACAAGTTCGTAGTTAAGACAATTCAGCTTCTTGGGTCTGTTTAATATCACCTTCATCCCACCAGATATTTCTTCAGAAATTACCTGTCAAAGAAATAAATAAATGTTACACCTTTAGTTTTAAAAGGACAATAATTCTTCCCAGTTTTTCATGGTTTTTGGATTTTATGAAACAGCTTACGTACGAAACGATTATATATTTTGTCGCTTTTAGGGTAAGATATACTTATCTGATAAGAGATGATGGATCTTTACCAATACTTTTTATCATGATAGTTTGTTAACCAAGAATCTTATTTAGTAAGTGAGGATAGTGAGGGTGATGACTTTTTCTTGTAAAAGACATTTATATTACGCTATTTTAATGACTGAGAATCTTATCGTATAAAGTAACTGTTAGAGTTATTATCGTACATATGTAAAGTACAAGGGTCGTTCTGTAATTATCTGTAACTTATCTAGTATATATAGGTCTCTTATGTTTCATAGTTAGGTTAATCTTTCTTTTGTAATCGTATTCTCAATATATGAAAAGCCGCTGCTATTCCAGCCCTATCGCTCTCAATACTTTCATCTGTTCATCAATCCATTCTTACATCGTTTCTAACATGGTATCAGAGCTTTAGGTACGTCTCATCTACTCATCTGATTGTTGATTCCTGTTCTTTGTTCGATTTTAGACTCGCCGTTCTCAAACCTTGTTTTCGCGGATCAAACCCTGTTTTCGAAATTTTTGTTCGTCCAGATATCCTAATCCGGAATACTCCAAATTCCGGAACCTCCTGAACTCCGGATCATCACGCGTTCCGGAACCCATCTTTCCGGATCCTAGTTCCGGTACTCGACTTCCGGTAAGTATCTCTTCGCTCTTTATTTTAGTTCCGGTACATATCCAACTCCGAATCATCACGCATTCCGGTACCCGTTTTCCTCACTTCCGAAACCTAAATTCCGGTACCTGTTTTATCACTTCCGGAATCTACACATTCCGGTACCTGTACTTTTCACTTCCGAAACCATACAAAATCCGGTCCTGTTCTTTTTAACTTTCGGAACACACTAATTCTGGTACTTGCCCTTTCACTTCCGGAACCTACAAAGTTCCGGTACCTGCTTTCATTTCTCGTCCGGAACATACAAATTCCGGAACTACCCACTTCCTCAATTCCGGATCTTCGTCTCCCGGAACCTCAATTTTCAGATCCTTATTCCGAAACTCTAACTCCGGAACTCAACTCCGGTCCTCTTCAATTCCGGAACTCAACTCCGGTTCTCACTTTTCTGAATTTAATTCCGGAACACTCAGTTCCGTCACCCACAACTCCGAAACTCCTCTTTTTTGGTCTTCAATTCCGAAACACACAGTTCCTGTACCTCACGATCAGTTTCTTACATTCCGGAATTTTCTTCCAGTCTTCAATTCCAGTTCTCAATCAATTCTCTAATCAGTCAGATGGCCCTCAATTCCAGTCCCTCCAATCCTATCCCAGTTGTTCTCAATGAGAACAATGACCAGTCTAAATCTTCAGGAAAGGGGAACAATAATGAATGTACGTTTTGTCACTCTACATCTCACCTTCTCCTCAACTGCCCAGTACGAAAATGTCGTTGGTGTGGGATCACACATCCACGCCACTATGGGTCTGATTGCTCAAAGCATCCAAGGAACTCAGGTAATCAGAAACAACAGTTCCGCACTCAATCTGTTGCTGGATCCATCACTCAGGATACCCCTACGCCTGCAACTCAGGCATCGCACAACAACAACTCATCGCCTGATCTTATTGAACTCATGCGCCGAAACCAAGAGCTTATGAAGCAACTCATGACAGGTTCTATGGGTATGAATTCTCAGTGCAATACCTCTGCATCCGGTAACCCTTGGCTATTTGACACTGGATGTTGTAATCACATGACACCTAAGGGTGACAGGTTTGTCTCTAAGCAAACCTCCAGAATGTTCTCATCAGTCCGTACTGCTGATGATACTCGCTTACCTGTATCCTTCAGTGGGACAGTATCTACCCCAATATACAATTACATGATGTTCTACATATTCCTAACTTATCTCTAAGCCTGATTTCAATCACTCAGCTTATGGAAGTCGGTCTAATTGTTCTGTTTCATCCTTCTGGTTATGTTGTGCAGGATCCAAAGACCAAGCAGATCCTTGGAGTAGGCCGTAAAGTTGGTCGGATGATTGAAGTGGTCTACCTCCGTCTTCCCTTACATTCATCAAATTTTGTTGCTTCTGTTTCCAGTACTCCTTCATTTGAACTGTGGCATGCACGCCTAGGACATTTATCATCAGCTAGAATAAAAGTGTTAGCTAGTTCCGGACTGTTAGGAAACACTTCTTCTGAAAATGTCTCTTGTTTATCTTGTCAACTGGGCAAACATCATACCTTACCTTTCCCAATTAATGAATTTACATCTGCCTCTCCTTTTGATCTTATTCATTCTGATGTATGGGACCAGCACCGCACCCATCCATGGGAGGTGCTCGATATTTTTTCATCTTTATCGATGATCACACACGTTTTACATGGATATATCTCATGAAACACCGCTCAGAGCTACCTCAAATATATATTACCTTTGCCCATATGATTCTGACCCAGTTCTCCAAGCCCATAAAGATTCTTCGAGCAGATAATGCTATGGAATACAAGGAATCTTCTCTTCTCTCTTTTCTTCAATCTCAGGGTACTCTTTCTCAGTACTCCTGCCCTGGCACCTCTCCACAAAATGGTCGTGCAGAACGTAAACATCGTCACATCCTTGATACTGTTCGTACTCTATTAATCTCAGCCAAGTGTCCATAACGTTTTTGGGGTGAAGCTGCCTTCACAGCTGTCTACACCATCAACCGACACCCGACTCCCATCCTCAATCAAAATTCCCCCTATGAAGTTATCCATGGGGTCTCCCCCGTATATGAACTCCTCAAAGTGTAGGGTTGTGCCTGCTTTGTTCAGTTGCAATCTCATGAACACACCAAACTAGAACCTCGTTCTCGATTATGCTGCTTTCTTGGCTATGGAATTGAACACAAAGGTTATCGTTGTTGGGATCCAGTCTCTAAGAGACTACGTATATCCCGTCATGTCACATTCTGGGAACATCTTCCCTTCTCAACAGTGTCCAAATTTCAGGACATACCCAATCCTTCCACTTCCTTCTTCACTGATAACTCTATCTCTTTGGACTCACTCCAATTAGATCCCATACTCACCTCTCCATCTGATCCACCTCCTTCCGTTTCACCTCAATCTATGCCCTCTTCCGATTCACACTCATCTGTGCCTGCTGATCATGATCAATCATCTGCACCACCTCCAAGGACTACTTCTGAGTCATCTACTGAGCCTATGGATCCTAGCCCTTCTCAACCACAGGGTGTACGACGCTCAGACCGGGTAAGACAAGTTCCTTCTCATCTTCGTGATTATCATTGTTATGCTACATTGCTGTCCAACCATGAACCCACTTCCTTCAAGGAAGCTTTTTCTAACCTTGTTTGGCGGCAAGCTATGACTGAGGAACTTCAGGCCCTTGACAAAGCCAATACATGGGAGTTTGTTCCTCTTCCACCGGGCAAGTCACCTATTGGTTACATGCAAAAACAGAGAATTATGCGGTTCGTAATGAGAAATGCTTATTGTGCTTGAGAAATAAATTTTTAAAGGGCTCACTATTAACTTGAATTAGAGCACAAAAAGTGAGAAGGATCAAAAGACTGAAAATATAGATTAAATCGTCTGTATGTTAATCATGTGACAACGTTATAGCTGTCATCATGAAGAAGTTTGAAGGACCAAATAGTCTGTATGTTAATCATGTAAAGGATCAAAAGATTGAAAATATAGATTAATTACAAACAAACACAATTATAGACAGAAAACTAAGATCATATGATGAGAAATTATTGATTAATTACCTCTCTGAAGGCTTTTTGACGGCTTGATCACTATGCATATCAACAACTTGTGCCTCTGTAAAAAAACAAAGAGATGTAAATACTTACCCAGTAAGCACTTTACATCGGTTGTTGATTAGCAAAATGGGCAAATTTAAGTACAACTTCTAATTCCACAAAATATCCCAAATCAATACAAAGCAGCTCCATTGTTTTCACAATGACAACACATGAAGATATTTATATATGCAGGACACATAAAATGAATCGAATGCCTACCACACCAAACATAGACCTGGCAAACGGGTCGTGTCGTGCCGGGTTCGTGTCGGGTTCACGGGTTAAACAGGTTGGGAGTGTCAAACCCGAACACGACACGTTTAATAAACGGGTCAGAATATCTCAACTTGAACACAACCTGATTTAACCCGCCTAACCCGACACGATTAACCCGTTTATATTCTTAACCCATTAAACCCACAAACCCGTTTTACCCACAAACCCGTTAACCTGCAAACCCGTTTAACCCATTTAACAATTAACATTTATAAATGTAACTAATAGTCTAATATATATTAATGTATAAGGCTGTAAACGAACCAAACAAACACGAACAAGGGTTGGTTCATGTTCATTCTTTTACCTTAGCCGAACAAACGAACAAAAACAATAAAGGTGCTCCCACTTTAAGGGTGCTCCAACAAAAAATTTCAACTAGGCTCTCAAGCCATTTGTCTCATGTTATAGGGCTCAAGCTAAAGAACTCAACCCACAATGAGGTCAAGCATTGGAGAGGTTAAAGGGTGAGGGGTTATATATATACACATGAGATGCAACTTCCTTTTACAATCACCACCGATGTGGGATGACTTCTATTCACCCCAAAGCAGCTTTATATCTACCGTGCAAATCATAAATGAATTGGAGGAACGTGGTGAATGGTCTGAGGTATAAATTTTCACAATACATATAAATATTCATTCTAATATTTGCACATCTATCAATCTCAAAACAGTTCCAGGGTGATGCATGTACAACCAAATTGAAGAACTGGTGAGTAAATGACAAACTTTATATCTACCGACTTATAATAACACACATATATATATATATATATATATATACACACAATAATATATAACATGATCAGGTATTTCAAGATGCCAAGTATATATATATATATATTATATACAATAATATATGCCAGGTATTTCATAATATGTAACTCTTGTACATGATCCATAAGCCAACTAACTCCTTCTCTCCCTCTCGTATTAGTGATTTAATATGAAGATGGAAAACAAGAAGGAATATATTATATATCTTTACAACAAGATTAGATCCATCTCTTATCTTAAGTTGTGGGAATTTTTTCATAGAAAAAAGGAACCTGTATACTGTATCTCCTACTCTCATCCAAGCAAGCATGAATGTTTTCCTTGGCATTTAGTTTTAATTATTAAAACAAAGCTGACTTCTATTCACCGCAAAACTGAACCTTGGCATTTAGTTTTAATTATTAATGTTTTCCTAATTCCTAATATCCTAAATCCCTATTAATGTATACTTAAAACAGCCCTATATATATATATATATATATATATATATATATATAAACGGATTATTCGGGTCATTTTCGAGTTGAAATAGTTGACCCTAACCTTACCCGTTTAATTTTCGTGTCGTGTCGTGTCAACCCGTTTACTTAAACAGGTTGAAATGTATTACCCAAACCCGTTTAATTCGTGTCGGGTTCGTGTCGAGTTAGCGCGTCGTGTCATTTTTTGCCAGGTCTAACCAAACATAACTAAACATGCATATTTTGCAAGGATATTACAAGGTTATTTGAAATTTGAATCATCTTGGACTTTCTCGAAGCCACTTGGACCTCCATACATTAGAAATGCTCATTTATGTTAAAATTGTTCTACCCTCCATACACCATAGATTAATGGTTCTAAGTACCTTAATCAAGCCATCCAAACAATGAACATCTAGCCCAGGGGGTCAAACCCTCTATTAAGTTGCTTTATATCTGCTTCAATTTGACTTTGCTTTTATTCAAAATATCCCTTCCGCCTTCAACAAATAAACATATGAATATTCTTGTTGAAGGTTCCATTTTTTTTAAACCAACTACGTTAGTCTTACTCGTGGGTGTGTGGTTTCAGGTACCTTATGATCACTTTGATCTATATATACTCAAAGCAAAAGTATAAAGAACTTATACTTGGCACAATAGCAAATGTTAAGCAATGAACGTGTGGAGAATTTGTACCTTATGATCACTTTGCTAATGAGATAAATATTAAGATTCACAGGTTTTACATAGCTCAAAGCGTCCTGGCTTTATAGTCCATTCGCAAACACAGCTACATTCACAGGTTGATACGAAGATAAACCGGATTATATAATTATCATATAAAACATGAATAATAAGGTTAACCTGTATGATTATACCTCGTATTGTTGAAGATGGAGAAAGATTAGGTCGATTCTCACCTCGTGAGGGTGAACGGCGGTGCCATAACCCTAACAGCCAGGATCCGTGTAGTTTTGAGGCCTGATACCGCTTGTTGGACCTGAAATTTCATCGCATATATCTCAAGGTCAGAGGATTCCACAAACATCCGAATTCCTAATTCAATGAAATATATTCAAAAACCTAAATTTGTTATGAAAATAACACTATGAATTGATAACAAGGAGAGGAAGATGAAAATGAGCGTAAGAAGCGTACGAGTTGGCAATGCCAACCGACAGCGCCAGGGGATACGAGCCATATCTCTAGAGAGCCATCTTCCCTAGCGGCGGCAACTTGAGATTCGTCTATGCTAGTGGCTAGAGCGAGTATCGGGGAGGGATTCCACTCCACTGAGTTGCTACTACATTTGTACAACTCCAGCATCTCCGCCGTCTACCCCTGAACCCTAATTCTCCAGGGAAAATGTATGTATCGTCCGCAAAAGTGTTTCAAACTATGCTAAATAAAACTACTTTCATCAGACGGATACCTATATTTTCAAAATATTTTGATGATGTGGGAGGCGATTTTGAGGAGAGAACGAGAGGATTTAGGGGATTTAGGCGATTTTGGATCTGATTTTGGGGGAAGGTTAAGTATTTTGGGGGGAAGTATAGGAGGGAACCAAAATTTGGGAACACATTAAAAAGTATTGAAGTTTTATAATATTTTTTAAAGATTAATACGTATATATTATAAAATATCTATTTTTTATTTTTTAAAAACTCTTAAAAATATAATGTTACGTTATTATGTAGAAATCTATTCGTCTTTAAAAAGTTTGAAGCATTTTTAATTTTATGTTCTCTTATCAATTTTTATAATATATATTTGTTTTATTCCTTTTTTACATAAAAATGTAAGGCCTTCCGCAGCGCAAGCCCTCAAGCCCTCAACGCCACATCAGCGCCACATCAGCTAAGCCCTCAAGCCCTAAACACCCCGAGCGCATAACTAAAAGCCCTCAAGCCCTCAATGCCACATCAACGCCACATCATTTTTTTAATTCTTTTATTTATACATTTAATTATTTAACAAAATAAAAATATTTATATATTTTTGAATAAATAAAAATAAGATAAATAATAAAAATAAAAATTCATATCATTCATTAAAAATAAAAATTACAAAATACAAAACACTACCAATTATGAATTTTTTTAATTTGCTCTTTTCTCTTTAAAGTAACCCTCAAAACGTCTCCCGTAAGGTGATCATGCGAGGTCATGAAAAACTCGAAGTCTTTCTCAAATCGTTTTGAGCGTTCGATTTCGAGTTCTTGTTCCAACCTATCTCGTTCGAGTTTTGAGCGTTCGATTTCGAGATCGAGTTTTTTCATTTTGTATTCCATTGTATCATCAATCTTGTCGTTGAACGTCGTCAACAACTGAGTAACACTTTCGTTCGTATTCGACCCGGACGTATTACTCGTTGATGTTTTTTTGCCTTGTTTCTCCCGATGGGTCGTTGAAGTTGCTCGATGGAGTTGTCGTCATCGTCATCATTGGAAGGGTTGGTACGTTTTGAACCCCGCGATGAAGTTGTCGTCATCGTTGGAACGACTCCCCATTTTGGACATTTTTTAGGACTTCCCAAGCTTGTTCTTTAGAGAAAGCAAACCCTTGTTGTGCTTGGTACCGTTCGTGTGCCACTCGTGAAATGTCGGCATCACTCATTCCGCTTGATCTATTATTGACCAAGTTGTTGTAGATGCCGCCAAAAAGAGCAATTTTTTTATTCAGGTCGTTGAACTTGGTGTTGAGTTGATGAGTTGTTCTATAATTGAACGTGAGTCGCCGGAAAATCGCATTCTCGCCGGAACCGTTGAATAATCTCGATTTATATGTTGGAAATAGTTTCTTGATGTTCTGAAATCGTAAATAAACGAAAAGAATCTGTTTTGGACAAAAGAAAGTGAGGAAATCGACGTAAAAACAAAACCCAGATCTGAAGTTGGTGATGACATATTTGGTCCTTTTTCGTTAGTTTCTGTTAGTTTTCGTTAATTTTGTTAATTTTTTAGTCCTTTTCTGTTAAGTTTTAGTTAGTGAGGTTAGTTTCATTTTATTAACAGCCCGTTCGATGTTTCCGTTAGTTTTCTTACATTTTTAGTCCTTTCGTTAAGAGTCCGTTAAGTCCATTTAATTAGTTTAGGAGTTTGACACTTTTGGTCCCTAGACTTAAGGTTTCAGAGTCTGTCATTTTTAGTCCCTAGACTTGTAAGTTAAGATTTTTACACTTTTAGTCCTTGTTTTTCATTTTAGTTTCGTAAGTTGTCAGTTTTAGTCTTTTTTTCATTATTTTCATTTTTCGTCGATTTTATCAGTTTTTGCCTGCTATGAACCGTAACTGATATATCTTTTTCGTGTTTTGCAGGTTTGTCGATTTAAAGTCCAGTTTTCCGCATTAATTTTTCGGAATTAATTTTTGGAGACAAATTTACAATTTGTTTTTCAAAATTTGTTTTTGAGAATATTTTTCTGACTTTAATCGATATTTTTTTCTCTGATCGTACAAGCGCACAAATTCTACTTCTCACGAAGTATCTGTTAACGATCCGACATTTTAAATTTACAGGTAACAATGTCTCTAAATGAAAAGGATGAGGTAGATCTCTGCACTGTTAATCATTATGGTAATCAGTTTAAATTTTTTCAATTAAAACTTGATTAACAAAGCGAGAAACTCATTAAAGCACATAAAACAATTGAACTTCAAAGACAGACAATCATTGACCATAAAAAGTTAAATGATGATTTGAAAAAGGAACGAGTTGAGATCGAACAATCTCGAACTTCTTTCCGAAGAAGAATGGATGAGATGGAAGAAAAAGTAAGAGTTTCTGAAAAACGGAAGATTGAGCTTGAAAAATTGTTGCAATCTTACAAAGATATTAACAATGAATTGACCGAAAAAGCAAGTGATCTAGAAGCGAAACTATATAAACTTGGTCAATCTGAACAAACCATTTTTCTAAACACGCCAAAGAATTTCAGATATTACAATTCAAAATGGGGATTGGGATATGACAATCCTCATTATTTAGAAAATGCTTTGAAAAAGGCACCTTGTTTATACAAGTTTCAATGGTTTAAGTATCTTACAGATTCTAAATTCAGTATCAAATGGCTTGATGAGGAAGAACAAGGGGTTGAGGAAGAAGTTAAAAGAAAGACAACTGTAACCATGCAACTTCCTTATATTTATAATTCGGCAAATAGAAAGGCATTGCTAGATAAGAAAACCTTGCCTAATGACTATTTTGAAAGCTATATTGTTCAGCCACCAAAGGGAACTGTATCAAAACCCGTTTCTGAAGGAAAAATATAGTATCCTCCCTTGGTGCTCGAACAGAAGCTTGTCGATCTTGAGTTGAGTATTAAAAGAAAAATTAAAGAAGTCAGAAATGACGATCAACTCGCTTTTGATATTGAAAAGGAAGTCATGCTTACAGTTCTTTTAAACAGTGAGAGAGAGAAATCTGAAAAGAAGTTTTCTGATTTTTCCAAGAAATCGTTTGAGGAAAAGAAAGCTGTTGAACTTAAATGCATAAAACTTTCAAAACAAAACTCAGATTTTGAAAAAGTTTTATTTTTAGAAAAGGAAAAGCTTGAGAAAAGGATGTCAGAGTTTAATGTTGAGAGAAAATCCTTTGAGGGAAAGATTGATGAGCTTTCACTGAAAATATCTAATTTGGAGAATGAATTAGACATCGAAATAAAAGAATTTGAAAAGAAGAAAATTAAAGATTTTCAAGCAAAAAGTGTGAAAGATGTCTATTCAGATGAAAGAAAGGTGTTTCAGGCTGAAATCTCAAAACTCACAAGGAGATTATCTGCTTTAGCAACAGAAGCTATAAAAGAGCAGAAGATCAAATCTGATCTACAGAAGAAATTTGATTACCGTGTTGCTACAAGTTCAGATACTCCTATCTTTAAGCCTGTCAAGATGGTTTGGAGAGCAAAAGGCTCAACTCCTGAAAAAGATGCCCCAAAATCATTTGTTCCTCCACCCACCGTGAACAAGAAGAACAACGCTCCAAAAGGTAAGTCTTTTGTTAAACCTAATCTTGTTTATTCTGCAAATCATTTGATTAGGTTAGCACAAAAGCAAATATGTTGTTCTTATTGTGGAACTAATGATTTTGTTAAGAAAGAAGATGTTCAGTACTGGTATGGTACTTACAATATTCCTTCAAATCGAACTACACATAACAATCCAAGACCCAATTGGCAATGGGTACCAAAATCTACTTAATATGTTTTGCAGGTTTATCATGTGTGGTGCTGATTGTCAGAACTATACAAACACATGACTGGAAACAGAAGAGAATTGTGCAGATTTGAAGAAGAATACCTGTGCTGAAACCATCTGCATAATTTCAGGGGGAGAGATTCTAAACTTTTGATTGTTTGTGCTTATTGATATATCTTTCTACATGTTTATGGTTTCTGAATAATTCAGTTCAGAACCCGCTTTTCAAAGAGATTATGGTTTCTGAATACTTCAGTTCAGAACCCGCTTTTCTAAGAGATTATGGTTTCTGAATAATTCAGTTCAGAACCCGTACTTCAAAGAGAATTTGACTTCTGATCATATCAGATCAGGACTCGTTCTTAATCTTAAAAAAAAAGATTTTGATTGTTACATGTGCTGATTTTGTCAAATTAAGATCTTTGCAGATTTTGAGGGGGAGCTTATCCGATTTTAAATCAGTCGATCATAATTTGAGGGGGAGCTAATACATTTGATTGTAAGTATCTTCTGAACTTAATCTGAGATTGTTTGAAAGAAGAACGACTTTCAAGCATGAAAAACGTGTTCTTAAATGTTCAAACCACTTCTCTAATTCAAACAGATTTTATAATTTTAGAAGTGTGATTTTAAATGTTTTTCATGATTATCTCAGATTACATCATTATTTCTGATCGTGTGTTTCCAAAGATTAATACTTGCGTATTATCTTGTCTATATACTTTCAAGTATTCATACACACCGGTTCAGCTTCATATTGACTTTGTTATTACCACGTCTCAAAACGAAACAACTTTATCGATGGTAATACTCCCGTTTGAATTTCCAATTTTGTTGAGCATCATACATTCATTCAGCGTGAGAATTTAAACGTTTCATTCAAAGGTTGTTTATATTTGTTCATATAAACAAAATATTCAATTCTTTGATACCCTAAGCGTTAATGAATATCCTTCATATTTTATTTGATTGATACATTTTCAGATTCTCAAACAAGTCTTTTGAATTCATTTCATTCTTTCAATATTCTTGTTTTGAGAAGTCTTCATCGTTCAAATGCTCAAATATTTCATGATATAATTGAAGAGCATACATTCTGATGACAATGTAATTTAAAAGCTGAGATTCATATTTGTTCAAGATAAACTGTTGAGCAACATATCTTTTAGGACAACATTCATGGGAATCAGTGTGAGAGCTTAAAAGAACTTCTATGGATCCACGTTAACCAGTGTTTCCTACCCAAGAAGTTGTCCTTGAGTGATTGAGGGGTGAGGGGTCAAAATCAAAGAGTGTGGGAGATAACTCATCCGGTTGAGTAATCTCATTGTGCTGAGGTAAAATGAAAAAGAGAGTTTGGTTAGCAGTGAGCAGATTAAAAACAGAAAGAGGGTGTGAGAACAGAGTTAAAAGAACACGAGAACTCTGCACCAGCCACTTTCTGAGCCGGACAGCCACATTGCTGATTGGTTCACATTCTTTGGTGACCGTCATTGAAACAGGCAACTAGCCCATGCCAACTCTTGCATTAAACCCCACCAGCTACTCATTTCTTTCTCAACAAAGAAATGTTTCAATTTTCTTGGGGATGCAGCATATTGTCTATCTAATCTTCACTCAGAAGGTTTGGATATTGAAAAGAAGGAAGTTTGCCCCACCTTCGCACTTCAATCATGCACATTGAGTCCGTGGAAAACTTGTTGCTGTCTCAACAGTTTACACAGTTTGAGCCTATATTCAAGCATAAGTTGCTTCAATCATTTCTACACTTGCACGTACACACAAGGAATATGTTTTCTTGTCATAACGTTCATAGAATTTCCTTTGTGTCTTTCGATGATTGAATGGAAGCCCTGGAGGAGTGAACATCAAAAAGCTCTTTTCCAAAGTACATTCGTTGTACTAAGTGGCTTTGTGCAACTTACAGGCATTTTAACTGATTCATCCGTTGTTTCAGGGTTACCACTTTATATTATCTGAATTTGAAAAGATTCGGATAAACATTTTTGGAATTGACGGTTGAACAGATCAAAAAGAGGTCATTTGTGTGTCTAGCCACCAAGAGTGTGTGTGTGTGGCCTCCAAGAGAAAGTGTATCCAATTCTCATCTTCTACATTTCTCAATCAAATACAAAGGTTTTAATGGTTTAATCTTGTTACCTGATTATTCTCAAGAACACTTCCCCGATTCGGGTCCAAAAACCTTCTACATTTATGTAAATTCAAGTATAAGAATATTAACAAGAATAATAATAATAATATTAATAATAACAATAATAATAATAATAACAATAAAAATATTACCATGGGTTTGTGCGTTACCGATAACGGGGTCCTCCGAAACGTCAACCCACGCCGACACTAACGCGAGTTCCTCCTCGTTAGTCCACATCTGTTTGGGGGCTCTATTTTCATATTGTTTGCTTTTTCCTTTTCTCGATGGTCTCGGGTTTGATGGTTCCGGGTTTGATGGTTGTGTGTAGATGGATTGTGGTGTGTGCGGGCTAGTATGTTGGGTTTCCGGAACAATGTCGTCGGCGAGATTGATTGCGGGTGAAGGAATATTGTAGTTGGCCGGAGTAAAACCTTGTTCAATCAAACCGGGACGTGTAAATTGGTAAGGAAATTGTTGGTGAAATTGTTGGGGAAATTGTTGCGGATATTGTGGCGGATTTTGTTGCGACCATTGTGGCGGAATTTGTTGCGACCATTGCGGACGATAACCTTGTTGTGTAAACGCTTGGAAACCAAGCTCCGGGTCTTCTTGCGGTTGTGGTGTATCCGGTCGGTTACGACGGGATGTAGGTGTTTTGTTTGGATTCATGATGAAATTTGAGAGAGTTTGAGAGAATTTGAGAGAGTTTGAGAGATTGTTGGTGTGAAAAAATAAGAGGTTGATGGTTAATATATATAGTGTGATTAAATTGAAAAAAAAAATTAAAAAAAAGTAGCCGTTTTAAAATAGCCGTTTGAATAAAAAAATAATAAATAAAATATGCTTCGGGTTCCTCGGGTTTTCAAACCCGCACCCCAAGCCCGAGCCCCAAGCCCGCAGCTCCCACAGCGCTACCCTCAGGAGCCCACAGCCGAGCCCGAGCTCGAGCCCGAGGCGGTGTGGGTGGCCTAATGGTTTACAGGACGGGACAAAACAACTGTCTGTCTTGTGTTTGGTGATCGGTGGAGGTGGTCGACGATGACAATGGTGGATGTCGTAGACAATGGTAAAGCTGGAACAGGTCTGTTCCACCTCTACTCCATGGAACAAGGTGGAACAAACTTGTGTTTTACCAATATAAACTCAAAATAAAATATAATTCTCATATGGGATTCGGTGATTGTCAATCAACTGTGTTGGGATGGGTCACATACACTTATATGCATATGATATAAATATATATACATATACATATGAGTAGCACTGGTCAGTTAATGATCCTTGACGAATCACATTGGACTAAATGGTTGTTAATGAATGTTGATCTCTGATTTGAACTCAACAATTATATTTAAACCAAATGTTATAAAACATAGTATAATAGTCTTAATGTGCGGAAGCGTTGGATAAACTATTTGGTTTAACTATTTTGGTAGAAACACACAGAGTATAATAGTCCTTAATAAATCACATTTGACTAAATGGTGGTTAATGAATCTTATTTGGGCCTTTGTGGGCTTGAGTGACTCTTAATGATTGATCGAGTCTTGATGAATTTCAATTACTTTTAATGAACTATAATAGTCCTTGACGAATCATATTTGACTTAGTGGTTGATAATGGACTGTATGGGCCTTTATGGGCTTGAGTGACTCTTAATGAACTTGATCGGGCCTTGATGGATTCCAAGTACTCTTTATGAACTATAATGGTCTTTGACGAATAATATTTGACTTAGTGGTTGTTAATGCACTGTATAGACCTTTATGGACTTCAGTGACACTTAATGAGCTTGATCGGGCCTTGATGGACTCCAAGTACCCTTAATGACATATATACAAACTTACATACACATATAGCTAGACATGTATGACATATACAAACATATGTATGTATAGTATGTACTGTATACACATAAGCACTTACATATGTATACACACATACATACATGTATATACATACAAACATTCATATATATATATATATATACACACATAAACATATAGACATGTACACATGACATGCAAATATACATGTATTGTATATACATACGTGTGTATACTATGATCCACATAAATACATACACACATATACTATCATCCACATATACATACACACATATAAAATACATGTGCATCTTTTAACATATGTTTGTGTTTAAGTCGTGAAAAAAATATATATTTTAAGATATTTAAAAATATATAAAAAAATATTTCTTTAATTCTTGAATTTTTTAAAAATTTAAATAAAAATTAAAAAATCCGTCGGTAATTACCGATGGATTACCGACGGATTACTTAATTTTTATTTTTTATTTTTTAATTAACTAATCCGTCGGTAATCCCGACGGATATTTTAATTTTAATTTTTTAATTTTTTTAATTAATAATCCGTCGGTAAGCCGTCGCTAAATACCGATGGCTTACCGACGGATAATTATTTATTTAATTTTTTTAAATGAAATCCGTCGGTAATCCGTCGCTAATTACCGACGGCTGGTATCCGTCGGTAATTTTCGTCGAAAATTTGAGTTTTTCTAGTAGTGGGCGGCTTTTGTGATGGTGGTAGCATCAGCCGCGGTGGTGTTGGTGGTGGTTGTTTGAGATACAGACACCGTGATTGCAAGGTTGATCAACAAGAATAAAAACAAATGAAAGTTATTTGTGAACTTCATGGCATTGAATAGGAGAGGATGTTCTAGCAGTAGTGATCCATTTAAAAGCTAAATGGGGTTTTTCATATTTTCTGGTTATGAGCTACGTCCATATCAAACAAAATCAACTTGCAAACACGATGAAATTATAATCAATTAAAAAATTATAATATTAATCTATAAATGTTTACTAACGTATACATGTAGGTAGGTAGTAAATTGGATGGAAATGGACGTAAGAAAATTGAAAACCGTTGTTGTTGACTGGCAATGTCATTTTTATTCTAACATTCTTATCATAACATGTATCTCGATAGCTACATGTAGACAATTTAGACATATATAACTTGGATGATTATCATATCTTTAATTTTGACTTTGAGTGGTTGATTGTCAACCAATGATATTTGATATTTTTCAATAAATTCACATATGGACTTCTCCTCCTCTTACATTCATTCAATTCTTTGGATGGATGTGGTTTCCAAATTTAATTAATTATTAAAATATTTTAATTCTCTTAAAAGCATTTGCAGCCCATGAAGAGAATGAATGGTTGACTGATGTTTGGTCAACGTATTGATTGCATGGTTTAACCGATAGATGCAAAAATCAAATTGAATTCTGGAAGTAAACTACAAAACCCTAGAGATTTTAAGCCATGTTAGTTGTCGCATCCAGTCGACTAAATATTTCAGAAAGTAAATGGGCAATATATATATATATATATATATACCACTCAAAGAGTTGACTTTTGATGATCACTATCACCAAAATCGCTATATAGAATAACAGATCTCTTTCACACGATTGAAAATTGTATATCGTGTCCGATTCAATTAATATAATAACATTCCATTTTCTGGACCATCGTAATTTGAAAAAAGATTTTGCAACACAATTTTCCAGAAAAAGAGCCTCAAGTTTCATTTTATGAGTTCTTCTACAGACAGTACGTGTGTCGCATAAAGCATAATTGTATAGTTTTTATCATGCATATACAGGTAGCCGTCTGTCGATCTGCCATTGTTAGAGAAAAGACAGGCGAGTCCTGCTCTGATAACTAAGAGATAACTATGTATCTGGACGCATTTACATTATAGGTTCAATTAGCACACCCACATTCACTCCTCCTTAAATTTTCCTTAATTTAATTTTTAATATTTATACCTTACATTTACTATCCTTATAGTTACCTATGTAGTTTACTTTAATCCCTTACTTTTTTATTTTTCATTTTAGACTCTTATCATATAAACATAAATCTATACATATAATAAATAAGTATCTAGCATGCAACGTGTCGTCTTCTGGTGAGCCGACTTCAGTATTTTCCCGCCTAAACATTATCTGAACGCAATCTACATTATAAGTTCAATTAATACACCCACATTCACTCCTCCTTAAATCTCTCCTTAATTCATTTTTTTTTAATTTATACGTTACATTTACTACCCTTATAATTAGGTATGTATTTTACTTTTAATCCCTTATTTTTTTTATTTTTCATTTTAAACTCTTATCATATAAACATAAATAATGTATATGAATTAAAATGCATTAAAAACATTTCTATTTTTTACAAATTATACCATTGTAATCGCTTCGTCAATACCTTCGAAATGAGCCAATATTGAATATTTTTGGATTTAATTATATTATTAAATATCATAAATATATACAAATTAATGTGTCGTGATTAATATGAGATTTGTTGAAATTAGTATGGGATTTGATACAAATAATCACTAAATTGTCGTGATTTTCTTTTTGCAATTTCATATCAATTTTTACTTCAAACTTGAATTCCTTCGATGAATTACAATTCTATCAAATTTTATTCTATCAACGAAACACCCTTAGAATTATCATAAGAGATTGAATTACTTGAAAAAAAAAGATATCACTTATCAACTGACTTTTGGATTATGAGTTCGAACATTTTTCAAAAATATAAATATGCAATTATTGTGTATTCGTTTGATAAATTCATTTAGTAACGACATTTATAATATGTAACAAACTTAATAGACATATTTTTATCTTCAAGATAATATTTCCTATTTGTGGAATTTTTGTTTTCTTTTTATCAATTATTGTACGTGTCACAAAATTATTCAACAACTATTAAACATCAAATAATTAACTTAAAACACAAATTTTATCGTCGCGCAACAGGCGAGCCAAAAACTAGTAATTAAAATAAAGAAGGAAATCTATCCGGTAGTCATCGGTACTTGTATTGGGACTTAAGTCTCGGTGTAACTACCGGTAGGGGTTGTTTGATCCTTCTTCGATGCCAAATTCCGAGTCTCTTTCGGACTCGTTTTTCTTTTCGAGCTCGTTTATCTTTTTTCCAATTATTTGTGAAAATCTTTATTAACTCTAGATTCTCCATGTATCATACTCGCCCATATAACACTACTTTGTATTACTTGGTATAATCATACGACAATAAAAAAGAATGAACGAGAATAGATGTCGTTTTGCATTAGAAAATGACAACTGATAAAATATAGGGGTTGTTGGTTTGGGTAGAATGATTAAGTTGTCAGAATGATTAAGAGGCTCTTATGATATATAGTGCAAAATAAAATATGATAATTTGATAATTGTTCAGAATGTAATTAGGGCACTGAACGGTTATAAGGATATCCAAGATACAAAATCATTTGGAGGGTTTTAGAACCATTAAGAGGCAGACTTTTTTATTTTTGCCATACAAGATTCACCTCTTAGCGATTCAGAGGCTACCTCTTAATGGAACTATTAAGAGGTAAACAAACAGGCCATAGTTTTATAATTAAACACTTGCTCTTACAAATACAAACTGAAATACATCAATACCGTTTTTCAAGAATTGTACTAAAAACAAATTCATTTGATGAGCCTGCAAGGTTCATACATATAGTGAAAAATTGTATTATCTGAGGATATTTGCAGGATGTGTAAGACTACTATTACTATCTATACTAAAGCTTGAAGAACCTTCTCCGGTACTAGAGTAGGGATTTATCGAGAGCGCATAAAGATCAGATGATTCAGACTCTACGTTTAATAACTTTGCATTCTCTTCATCAACATGTTGACTTGCCCATGGATGTTGAGTACATTTACGTAAACCTTCGAGCTGAATCACCACTTCTTTCATCGTAGGTCTATTATCGCCCGTAAGATTAAGACATCTTTTCACAAGTTGCGCAATTTCTTGTAGTTGCTCAAGAGTACCCTCTTTTACAACTCGAGGCTCAAGAATCTCAAACAAAAGGTTCCCTTTTAGCGACATTATGAAATATGTCGCCAAACTTCTTTCTTCGTCGGTTTTGTCCATGCTCAGAGGTTTTCGCCCCGTTAAAAGCTCAGCAAGCAAAACCCCGAAGCTATAAACATCACTCTTCTCATTAAGCTGACTTGTGTTAAAGTATTCAGGATCTAAATACCCTAGTGTCCCTTGGACAAGGGTAGTTACTTGTGTTTGATCTATTGGGACTAATCTTGAAGCGCCAAAATCCGCGATCTTGGCTGTGTAATTATCGTCTAGTAATATGTTTGCAGACTTAATATCCCTATGAATTACGGGCGTGGATGCGGCTGAATGAAGATAAGAAAGTGCACCGGCTGATTCAACTGCAACTCTTAAACGATTCTCCCAAGATAACCAAGTCATGACGCCTTTACCATGAATATGATCAAAAAGAGTTCCGTTAGAGACATATTCATATACGAGTAATGGAACTTCGCTCTCTAAACAACATCCCAAGAGCTTCACCACGTTTCAATGGTTAACTTGTGTTAAAATAACCACTTCATTGATGAATTGTTCTACTTGGGTTTCATCCATTACCCGCGACTTCTTGATTGCTACGATTCGTTGGTCACTAAGAATACCTTTGTATACAACACCGTAACCACCTCGGCCTAATATCATGTCTTCTGCATAATTGTTTGTGGCTTTCTTTAAGTCCTCAGCGGTGAAGACTTTTGTTGAGTCGACAGTAGTGCCCTCGTTGTTCATGATTCGTTGTCTTAGTAGCAAACCACCGTTTTGCTGAAAGAGCTTCTCTCGGAGTTTAATAAGCTTCCTCTTCTTGATACCAAAATACAACCATGTTATTCCAACTAGAATGGCCAAAAAACCAAACCCCATACCTGCATGTAACAACATCAAAGAAAGTTTAGAGAATTCTCTAAACTTAGAGATTTTTTCGTGTTTTCTCTATTTTAGAAACAAGATAAAGAATCTGTTGAAGCCGAACAAAATCTTCATTTTCTATATTTTAGAGAAATTTTTGGAGATGCTTTAAGGGCTCTTTTGTAGAGTGCGTAGTCTAATGAGGTTTTACAAATTCCCAAAAATGTTATACAAAAATATAACAGCCTACCTAGAGAGAACTTGATTACGGGGAACTCTGAATTTTCAACAACACAAGCTCGTCCGTTTTTCAAGCCATCTCCAACATAGCCGTGTGGGCAAGAACACGTATAGCCTCCACGAGTATTAGTACAAATCCCCTCACAAGGATTATTGTTGGGATCTTCACATTCATTGATATCTGTCATGTGTTCAACCATTTAAGATCAGACACAAACTCAGTAATATATATATATATATATATATATATATATATATATATATATAGAGAGAGAGAGAGAGAGAGAGGGGGGAGGGAGGTTCAAGGGAAAACCTCAAAAAAATGAAAAACTAAGGAACACCCTGGTAGCCATTCATCTGGACTGTATACACTTGTGTATACAAGTAAATAAAGTTGTTTTTTGGTTTCTATGCACGTGTGCATTATACATACTTGTATGCAATACAAGTGCATACTGTCCGGATGAAGGGCTACCAGGGTGTTCCTCAGTTTTCCGTTTTTTTGAGGTTTTCTCTTAAACCTGACCCTAATAACTGACGAAAAAGAACTAACCTTGGCAGCCTGGGTCAAGATATGGCTGACCCTGATAACCTTGATTGCAACTGCATCTATATCCTGGAACCCCAATATCATAATCAATGCAATGACTATTTGCTTGACAACCCAAAACACCAGCACTTGCAGCCTCGCTGCAGCTCAAGTTCCCGATTACCCAATCCACCAATAACGGAACACTAGCTTTGGTCCGATTCACGAAATTTGGGTCCATAAAATCGGACACCCCATTAAACGTAAACCGTTCTTTCTCCCCCAAGAACGAGTAGGTACAAGGATTAAAAGACCAAACACTTGTATGGTTTGCACGCATACTACTAATAACAGAAGTATAATAGTGCTTGGTTCCCTTTGGAATCGATGTTTGACAACATCCAACACCATTACATGATCCATTCATCATTTCCTCACGCCTTGAACACATCGCAATGCATCCACCGGTAAAATTTTTGTATAGAGTTTGTCCCCTTTTTCCAAAAAACAAAATTGTGTATAGAGAGCTCCCAATCAAGCCGATATCATCACAACCGATTAAAGTGAATTGATTTTGTTGCGAAAAAGTGAAGGGCGTTTCCCACCCAAGACTTGTGTTCCCGGGCTTATCTTCGGTGATATTTCCGTGTTGATCATAACATCTGTGTGCCACTGAGTTAGCAATTCGAAAAGTAGAATCAGAGATGTCAAAGATTTCGACAGAGCGGATGAAGGGTTTGTGAGGAGTAAAAGTGGTGTTGCATATTATTTCGAACCAGTCCCTCATAAAGCAGCCTGGACCTATTCCGAAAGGATACGGAACGGTTACGTTTCCACATTGGCGTTGGCAGCCTGGTTTTGTTATGTTTGCGGCTTTTGTGATGGTGGCTGCATCACCGGCGGTGGTGTTTGTGGTGGTTGTCTGAGCTATTGAAACCGTGGTTACTGCAAGGCCAAACAAAAACAAAAAGAAATGAAAGTTTCTTGTGAACTTCATGGTTGTTGTCTTGTTGATGAGGAGGATAGATCCTTTTGAAGTAGAGATCGATTTAAAAGCCAAATGGGTGTTTCTTTCCGTCTTCTTATGGTGCCATTATTGGCTGGCATTTTTTGTCAAGAAGGTGAATATTTTTCTGGCATTTTTTGCTTGTACTTACTCTCTCTTTCCTTTATGTAAAAAAAAGTTTTTCGAACAGAGGCTAATCTTAATTTTTTCATGAAGGGTATCTTTTAATTTAATGAATAATCATCGTTTTATTGTGGTTTCTGAATTTATTTGGAAAATTTAATGACACATTAATCTTATATATATTCTCTCTAAACATTTTCCTTGCCAAGAGCTTAGTTAAATTCATGTAGAAAATTGAAATAGTTGAGTCATGGTCAACTCATTTATTGTAAATATATTGAATTCTGAAATAACTTGTAAGAAGTAATATTATTATAGGAATTTTTTATAAAAACTACATTTTCTTTGACTTTTTAAATAAGAGGATTTGTTTTCTTTTCTAATATTGGTGTGAAGCCATATGTTTACTATTTTTTTATTAGGCCAATTTGTATCCCGTGGACTAAATCTTTTAGTAAGTCAATGCACCAATCACCAATCACAAATGAAGAGTAGAAAAGGTTGACTTGTGATGATCAGCATGTTCGTCGACACAAGAACCCGTCAAAGTTCTCGAAGATGGCATATTTTGGCTTGCATGTCAACTCAATTCGTCCTCATCGATGCATGCAGACTTCTTTAATTTGGAGATGTAGTAATTCCAATGCTGGGTTTATGCGTTTCAAAGCCATTGTCTTTTAATTAAAATAAGTAAATTTTAATATCATATAAAAGTATGGACCGGTTTCTGGTCGAGAAAGAAAAAACTGACGTGGTAAAATCAAAAAAGGTTTGTGACTGTGGATGCTCCCAGTACCCCTCTATGTTAGGGTATTTAATTCCAAAGTGATATAAACAATTCATATCTCAATTTGTGCGCAATATCCCAAAACTACAAGAAATTAATGGCTATGGCAAAAGGTGATTTTTTTTCTTTTTTGTGAATCTGGTGCGATGGTGACTACAACAAGAACGGATCTACAAGACACCCAAAATAAATTGTTTAATAAGATTTAGGGGGTGTTTATCAAATTTTTCATCAAGTCCTGTCCGGATAAATTGGATAAATTTGTGTTGTTGTTTACTTTTTCTTCTGAATCAACGGCTTGAACAATTGAAATGACTTTTTTACCCTTCAGTTCATCAGATTCATGGTTTCCATCTCTCCTCACCGAGTCACCCTTCAACCATCTGTCATCACCCTTCAACCAGTAACACAGTAACACAACACACTACAAAAATAACTACTTTTGCCGGAGGAAAATGTCGTCGGCAAAAGTCTCGAAAGTCGCCGGTAAAAGCTCAAAATCTTTTGCCGTCGGCAAAAGTTTCCGTGAAAAGTTGGCCGCTATAAGGGTTTTTGCCGGCGAATAACATGTGCCGCCGGGAAAGATACATTTGCCGGCGAAAGATATTCGTCGGTAAAAACTGAAGTCGTCGGCAAAAACTTCTTTCAAGTAATCGTAAAAAATCCTTTTCCCGACGACCAAATACTTTTGCCGGCGTAATTTTTTCCGTCGGGAAAAGTTTTTTTTTGACTTTTTGGTCAAAAAATTACCGGCCCAAAAATCCACCGGCAAAAGTTTTTATTTTTAATTTTTCGCATAACCTATACTGACGCAAAAACTCGTAGGCAAAAAGTTAGGTTTGACTCTTTTGGTCATGTTTTTCAGGACGGAAAAAGCCGTCGGCAATAGTTTGGTTTGACACTTTCGGTCAACCTTTTTACCTAGGCAAAAGTTAGGATTGCAATCAAGGTCGGTAAAGGTTTTTCTTTTTTTAAAAATAATTAATCGTAGAAGTTTTCCTATTTGTATACTAGTCGTGTACATGTGCAACGCAACGAGATGCAAAATTTGATAGTAAATCAATAAGGAAAAACCATACAAATATTCTTTATTTAAGGAACAAAGTATGATACATACATACATGATTCCAATATGACCATACAAGGAACCTATAGTTGGAATAAGAATAGTGAAAAGGAACCTATAGTTGGAATAAAAATAGTGAAAAAAATAATATGTTAAGACTTAAGAGTATCTGTAAACAATAGTCAATTGCTATATAGGCAAGGGCAAGGTCCACCACCGAAGGTCGCCATCCTCGATGTACTTAAGTATCATTTCCACTGTCTTTGTCTTCTGCATCCAATAGACATGTAGTACGACCCTGCCTTAGTTAACATAATATGTGCATCCAATAGACATGTAGTATGACCCTGGTTAACATAATATGTAAACAAAAGTTATACAAGCATGATACTCAAAATTCAAGTCTCTGAACACTAGACTTGTTTGCCAAAATCGACATTCTAATATGATATTGTTTTTGGGAATTCAGAAGTTACCAAAAAACTTCTGTAAAGAAAGAAATATCACGAGAACGTTTCAACTAGCCTAGGCAGATGAAAAGAGTTAACAACTATTACCTCTTACAATCGCAAGTTGCAGGTTATGTTGCTACCAAATCTGCCTTTTAGAGAAATTGTTACATCAACAAAAAATGCATCAAGATTGAACGTAAAGCATAATATATAAAAGTAATCAACAAAAAATATACTAGTAAAAGCCGAACAAAGAAAGAGAAAAAGCCAGAAAAAGAAAAAAAAAATGAACCTTTGGGATCTTGAAGAGAGAAGCAAGAGCCAGATGTGTTGGGTGAACCTTTGGGATCTCAAAAAGGAACTTCTATCCCCTCACAACCACATTATAAAAAACTCAACATCAAAATAGCTATATTTTGTATTTATAATCTAATAAGTAGCAAGATTTTCAACAAGCTTACAAATTATACACAAACAATAATAAATAAATAAACCCACAAAGTACAAAAGCCCTAAACAATCATGAATTTGCAACTACTAGTTTAAGTGGTTAACCAAAACAATGTAAGCATTCGATTAGGCAAACACAAAGTAGGTTACCTTTTTGTGGAAATATGAAGACGAGGCAATCGATGAATGAAGAAATCTAGAGGTTTTGATTCCGATCGGGAGTGTAAAGATGAGACAATCGATGGTTTTTTATGTCTCGTAATAAAATGTATCTTGATGGCTTAAAGTGGCTCTTAATGAACTATTGGGCCTTCATATCCTTTACGAGTCATATTTGACTTAGTGACGCTTAATGAACTTCAGTGGACCTTCATGGCTACAGTGACTCTCAATGAATTGTATTGGGCTTTGGTAAGTTTCAATGGATTTAATTCGACTGTATGTTGGCTTGGTGGGTCGTAATGGACTCAATGGTTGCCAATAAACTGTATCGGGCCTATACGGGCTTTAGTGGCTCTTAATAAACAATATTGGGCCTTTTGTGGACTATAGTGAATGGTATTGAATTGTAATAGGATTGATAGACTCGGCGACTCTTAAGCAACTATATTGGACATTCATAAGTTTCAGTGACTCTTAATAAACTGTGTTGGGCCTATGGATCATATATGACTCATTGGTTGTTAACTAACCTAATTGGGCCTTCATGGGTTGTAGTGGTGACTTAATCATTGAGCCCTAAGAGAATACTCCATCATCTGTATTTGAAAAAAGTAATTCATCAATTGCATATTCGATTTTAATAAACAATAAATTCGGATTTATTCTTTGACTAACTTAAATTGATTAATTTTTTATTTTTAATTTACAATAAAATAAGGAAATCCTTTGGCAAAAGTGTAAGTGAAAAAAAATATTAATAAAATTATATATAGGAGCCTTCTTTTATTAATCAAAAGAATAGTACAAATTTTGTTAACCAAACATTTTCTTCCTTTTCATATATTGATGCCACATTCCCTGAATATTTCATTCATTTAATTATTAGTACACATAGTGCACTTTCTCTTTACATTCTCATATGGTGTACTTGGTGATTATCATTGTTATTATATATGGATGGCTATCTGATTGTTTTCACTGATTGATTACTTGATCTGGGATCACAATACATATATTATTATATTCAATTATCATCTAAATAGGAGTATATATTGATTGTAATTTCATTTATATAATGAGTTTGTAAATATGTTGATTATATATATTCCTTGAATGTTATGTGAAAAAAATTAAAAATGTGACATAACTTAAATAAAAAAAAATTGGTGTAAACAAAGAACATGAAAAGATTAATTAATTAATTAAACATTTTGTTAATAACTACATAAAAAATGCAAAATTTGAGGTAAAAAAGAAGAAGAAATTTGGGATTGAGATGTCTAGAAAATGCCTTCTCATGTGTTTTTTCTTATAAAATTACAAATTGAAAAATAATAAACTATGTAGACATAAAAGAATGAGAAGAAAAATCCACAACAAAAACCAAGATAACAATTGTAAATAAATTGAATGAAAAACCAAAAACTTATTTAACAACAATATGTAAAACACACAAAACATTAAAAAAAATGCAAAATATGAGGGGAAAAAGATGAAATTTGGGATTGAGATGTTTAGAAAATGCCATATCATGTGGGTTTTCTTATAAAATTACAAATTGAAAATTAAGAAACTATGTAGATATAAAAGAATGAGAAGAAAAATCCACAACAAAAACCAAGGTAACAATTGTAACTAAATCGAATGAAAAACCAAAAACTTATTTAACAAAAATATGTAAAACACACAAAACATTAAAAAAAGTATGCAACTTTTTTTTATAGAAAAAGAACAATGATATTGATTGGGAAGACACACACATATACACATATCAAAACTATATAAAAAACGACGAAAATCATTACCTGGAAATTTTATGAAGATGGACAACAATATCGATGAAAAGTAGAATCTACAAAGAAGAAATAATAAACAAGTATACAACCCTAATACAACATAGTATAGAACATAATTCCATGTTATGGAGCATTAAGTTGTACTTTATATATAATGTTGTTGTAGGTTATTCTAATTAATAAATGGAAAGATGAAGTGGGTAATATTAATGTCTATAAGAAGTTAGATGGTTTAGAAATTAAAGCTAATTAAATTGGATTTGAAATTACCAAAGAAACCTTCATATAATGAAATACACAATTCTCATTTAGGGGTAGAATGGTCCATTATGAGAAGTTTTTTGTTTAAAAAATCAAAATTATGAGAAAATAGAAAAATATGAATGAAGGCTTCTCATTATGCCACATAAGCAACTCCCCATCTTGCTTTTATATATATATATATATAGATTACATTTCTTAATTATATCATTCACTTGATTGTTTCATCTATGAAATTTAGGGTTTCCTATGAACTTGTTTTAAACTTTCTCAAATATTTCATTCATTTTCTAGTTTCACCTATGAATTTTGCTAAAACAATTTGGAAAACGATCATACACAAACAATATTATAAACTTTAAACAAAAATCAATATTTTCACTATAAACTTTAAATATAAGTCATTGTTTCATTTTCTGGTTTCACATATGAACTTTGATTATCTGGTTTCACCTATGAACTTTAAACAATTTCTGATTTCACCTTTGAACTCTTTGATTTTATAAGAAAAAAACATTTAAATATTATTATTGATTATCTTCCAAAATAAAAATAAAACAATTTGTTCCAAAGGTACCTTCATTTAATACAATTTAACTTGTTTTGTTTATCAGATTATAACTTCCATTTAACCACGACTGTTGATTAAGAAAATGAAAGGCTTAGATCGGTTAACAAAATTAATACTCTTTACTTGGTTAATAAATGATTTTCTCTCTCTCTCTCTCTCTCTCTCTCTCTCTCTATATATATATATATATATATATATAGAGGCGGGTTCAAACGAGGAGCGCATCAATTTAAGAGAACATGAGGAGCACCCCCATGCTTCTGATCACATGTGATCAACAACTGCTAAAAAATCGAAACAAATCGAAAATTCGCGCAAGATGTGGCGCGAGGTGGCAAGTCGCGGATCATTAATGATTCACAACTGTTAATCATATGTGATTCATAACTGTCAATTGCTCCTCCAGATCAGTTGTGAATCACATGTGATCCACAACTGCCAATCACATGTGATTCATAACTGTCAATTGCTCCTCACGTTCTCACGTTTTGGTGCGCTCCTCGTTTGAACCTTCCTCTCTCTCTCTCTCTCTCTCTCTCTCTATATATATATATATATATATATATATATATATATGGGCTAAATCAAATGAGAACTGTTTATTTTGTGGTAACCGTAAGAACCAATGTGAGCCACATATTTAAAATAACTAATATAAATTTTAAATAAATACAAAATGGTGTTTTAGTAAATTTGTTTCCTAAATCTAATTAAATAATTAAATCCTAAAATATCTCCCTATATTCACTATTCAATGTACGTCTCTCTCCTCTCCCTCACTTTTTCTATCTACCAAATAACAAAATCCTAAGAGCCTCCATACCTTCATCACAGCCGTGGCACACCCCCTCCCCACCGGCGATCGTCTCTCTCCTCTCCCTCACTTTTTCTCCCTCACTGTCGTCGTTGGCGGCAGTGGTGGTGGTGTTGTCGTTGGTGTTGCTTTTGATTGGGAGGAGTGTGGGTGGTTGGAGGTGGTGGTAGTGGTAGTGGTTTTGGGTGGTGAATATATGGCATCACAGTTTGCTTTCTTGACGGGGATGACCTTGGTGCTTTCATGGTCCTCGTCGGCGCCGTTTTGGTTTACAACACCACCGCCAATAGTTCTTTTACCACCGACGGCCATTCCCGTTCCCCTCCCTCGACCACCATCATCAACGGTATGTCAACCTCGTCTCGTCCGCCTCTCTATCTCTACCCCAGAAACATATCTGGGTATCACAACGGGTATCACAACAACGTATAGTGGGTATCACATCTGGTATAACAGTAGAGTATCACAATGTATTTTCTTTTTTTACGAAGTGTATCACAAAATATCATGGGTATTGCTTTACTAAGTGTATCAAATTATGTTTTTTTCTTTAGTTTCGTTATGTTGTTAAGGGTATCACAGTATATGAGGTTTGTTTGTTTTGTAGATCTATGTTTTATGGAATTTTTCATGTATTATGCTCAAAGGTAACACATGGTTACAATGGGTATCACATTGGTATCACAGATGTTCTTGGAGTATTAGCAAAGTAATGAATGTGATGCTGAATTGGATGGCAATGGGTATCACAGTGGTATCACAAAAGTTCTTGTATGTATTTTCGGTATCACGATTGGCCGGAGAGAGAGAGGAGAGAGGATATTTTACAATACCTAAAATGCCCTTTTATTTAAATTTCAAACAAAATTACCAAAATTAATAATTTTCTAATTTATAGCTTAATATGTGGCTCACATTGGTTTTCACAGTTACCACAAAATAACTAGTTCTCCCTTGAATGACTCCCTATATATATATATATACTATAACAAAATCGCTTTATAAGACACAAAGTTAAATATATTTAAATGACTTAATATAAAAACTAGTATATATACTATAAGAAATGGGTTTTATAAAGAACAAAATTAAATATATTTAAATGACTTAATATAAAAACTAGGGAAATTAATTAAAATGCCAAAAGTTTGACCAAGTGTTACCAAAATGCCACAAACTTTCGGCGGTTTACCAAAATGCCCTAACGGCCCGCGATGGAGCCCGCAATCGCGGGCTTGGGCTGACGTGGCGGATGACCTGGCCGAAAAGAGCCCCGCGAGCCCCTAAACTTTGGCCACGGTGCACATTTGGCCCCTGCCCACGATCGCAGCCCGCGATGGACCAAAATTTTACACTTTTGGTCCCTGTACTTGGACGAATTTTGCATGCTTTTACTGTTTTTTTCCACAATTATTGTACTTTGAAGACCAATTTGTGGTTCAAATTCACTGGCATGTTTGAGATTTCATCCATAAATATCAGTAATATGCAATTCACAATTCACACTTGTTCTTGCTTTCTTTCTTGATTTCTCTCTTGCTTTCTTTCTTTGAATTGCTTTCTCTCTTGATTTCTTTTCTCTCATTTCATCCACAAATGGCAACGTCATCAAACCCTAAGTCTACTCCTGAAAAAATGTCACCTCAAATCGAGGTCGCCATAGCAAAAAAGGAAAAGGAGATAGATGAACTAACAGAAGAGTGGAAAAAAATGATGGACAGGAAGGCAGTCCATTTGAGAAAGATCGAAGAGGAAGACATGGAGATCAAAAGGATGAAAGGGGATATAAAAGCTCGGGAGGCTCGTGTTTGTCGAGAACAAGAAGCAATTCACCATATTCTGCAAGACTTCGCAATTATTCAAGCGAAGGTAAACGAGAAGCAAGCTTGGATTGATGAAACTAAATCAATTTTTAAGTAGGTGGTGGTTGTTTTAGTTGTTTTGAATTTTTTTTTTGTTCTGTATTTTTTTTACTGTGTTGTTGTTTGTATTTTTTTTGTTGTTTTGTATTTTTTTACTGTGTTGTTTTGTATTTTTTTTACTGTGTTGTTGTTTGTATTTTTTTGTTGTTTTTTTACATCATGTAAGGTCAAGTCAGAGGTTACCTCAACTCATTTGCTAAAGTGTGTCCGGGTTGTGGTACACAATGGCCATACGTGGTTGCAAAAGCAGAAGCCGTTGAAGAAGGGTCAAAAAGATTGAAGATGAAGAGCATGTTGGATGGAATACAAACTAGATGTGTTATCAATGTTCATTTAAAAGCATATGTATGTGTGTATATATATAATATGAATATATATATATATATATCATTTACAAACTAGCTGTGTTATCAATGTTCATTTAGAAGCATATGTATGTGTGTATATATATAATATGAATATATATATCATTTACAAACTAGTTGTATTATCAATATTCATTTAGAAGCATATGTATGTGTGTATATATAATATGAATATATATATATATATATATATATATATATCTTTTACAAATCAACGTTTAGATCAACAGTATCATATGTGTTTGTTCCATATGGTTCAAGCTGTGACGGGCCCGGGGTGTGACTGACTGAATGTCTCCTTGGCACGGTTGAAGGGGCGGGATTTGGACACTCTCCATGAGTGTGTCCTACACATTGGCACCGAGTACATCTTCGTTGTATCGAACTTTCACCACGTGATGGACGTCGGTCGTTCTTTCTCGGTCTCCCGGCTCTGTTCTTATACATTAAAGGTGGATAGCATGGCGGAAGCGGGTCGGGTGGATACACCCATGCTGCAGGGGGTCCAGCTGGGTTTATTACCTCCACGTATGTTTTCCGGTAATATTCGGACGTGAAGAAAGGTACACCCAAGTCGCTGCAATCTGTACAACCCATATATCTTGCTGTAGCGATGGCATGGCCGCACGGTAACCCAGATTTATCCCATTCGCGACACGAACAAAGGTGGTCTTCCATATTCACAATCGCGTGAAGATAGTCATCATGCACCTCGTACTTCCCATACCCGATTGCTCTTACCGGCCATGTTGCCGCACGACGCGCCCTGTACTGAACGATCTTCTCCGCCGTTGGTGTGAGTGCATTTTGCATCTCAGCTCCTTTTAGGCGTTGAATTTGGTACCACTCTTGTTGAAAGGCCCGAAAGTAGTCCATAAGATTAACAATCGGATATCTACGCGCAAAACGGGAGAGTGCATTCACAGACTCTGCACTATTCGAGGTCAGAATGTCATAACGTTGTCCAGGAAAATGGGCCGCGGACCACCTCTCCGGTCCAGCTTCGTCAAAGACTTTGGCTGCTTCGTCGGCACTATATCGTAGCATATTCATGTACTTGTTAAACTCCCGATCCGTATATGCTCTGCATACCGCCCAATAGACATCCTTGTTGGTCGTAATACGTTTGTCCTTGGATTTGGCGTTCATCTCTAAATGTCGACAGCATATGGCGTGAGGGGCGTTTGGGTAAATGGCAGAGATTGTGGCGCTTATGGAAGGAGCCCTGTCAGACATAAACACCAACCCTTGTGGGTCTCCGATAGCTTATCTCAACATGGACAGAAACCAAGTCCACACGTCCCCGGTTTCGGACTTGCCTACGCCGAAAGCTACTGGAACGATGGAGTTATCCCCGTCCATGGCAACCGCCAGGAACATCATACCCAAGTAACGGCCCTTTAAATGGGCTGCGTCTATTATCAGGACACGACGTAGATTTGCTACAAATGTGCGGATCTGCAAAAACATAGGTGGTTTTCCTTTGTAAATGTTATAGTTTATAATGTGTAAACATATGACGTGTTAAAATACGTACCGCGGGTCCAAGGGCCACGAAGCACATCTCAAACCGTCGACGTGAATCGGTCCGTAGCTGCGTGACAGTACCAGGGTTCTGCAGCTGCAAATTATATAAATATGTCGGGAGTCGTTCATACGACTCCTCGAACGTGCCTCTTACCATAAACAGTGCATGGCATCGCGCACGCCAAGCTTGGTGGTAATCAATCTTGACGCCGAACTGCTGGTGAACATCGTGGACGATGTCCTTTGGACGCAATGACCTACTAACATCAACAAATTTGTTTTTCAGTATCGCACCCAAAGTCTTTTTGCCGGCTTGTTTGTGGTGGGGATTCAGTTGCGTCCTCGTACAAGTGTGTACGTCGTGCAACTTTCTAATCATGAACGCCCCTTCTTTGCCACCCGTGTCAATCGCGTACATCCTCCAGTCACAGTTTTTTCTGGCACATTCAACTATGTATCTAGTTTTGTCAGATTTCGACGTGCGCCTTTCGAAACCCTCTTCCAAGAACTTAAGTCCGACCTGACTTGCCAAGAGATCCTTCGACTCGAATATCTGACCTACATGTAACATTTCACTGCGAATATAAGGTGTAGGTTCGTAGGTTTGTGTCTGGGTATGGGAGTCTGGAAGAATAGGGGGCATATCAAAAAAGTCATTTATCTGACTACATGATTTTCTACTAGGGGTATATTCTTCGTGATCATCACTATCGGTGTCTGATCTGTCTATTTCAGAATTACCCGTTCTGAAAATGTGGGTTTCGTCATCAGCAACTCCAGCAGTACGCCCTTCGTGTGGTTGTGGTGGTTGTTGTTGTTGCGTCTCCGGAATACAGTCGTTAAGACCATATGAATGATCTAAATGAACCGTTGGGGCGTCGGACGCCTAAAATTGAGAATCAGGTTGCTCTATTTGGAGGTCTTCGTCGTCAACGTCGTCGTCAACGTCGTCGTCACCGTCGTCGTCACCGTCGTCGTCACCGTCGTCGGATACGCCGGGATACACAAAAAGTAATGGGGGCCTTTCTGAATCGACTGCAAAGTGCAGAAAAGTAGAGATATCCCCATCGTTGGATAAATCCACAAATGACCCATCGCCATTTTTAAACACTAACTTGCAAACAGCAGAAGGGTTGATTCCACATTTTTGCATGGCGTATGCAAGAAATTTCTGATAAGTATAGTTTACTGGCACTTTTACACCATGCTTAGATTTATAAGCAAAATTCCACTCATTGTTATCTTGCTCCCATTCACCATCAAAACAGAAATATAGCTTAGCTTTTGCAACAGATGAACTCATTTTTTCAGTAGTATCTCAGACACAAAATATTGCAGAAAGAAATCAAGAAAGAAGTATGAAATCGGTGTGTGGATTATGGATTGCATTTTACATCTATTTATCAATGAAACAACCAACATTGATGACAACCAATCTCTCATTTCATCCACAAACTGGTATTCAAAAAACACTGATTTAACATTGATGAAAACATGCAAATGAATTTCAACCACAAATCGGTCTTCAAAGTACAATAATTGTGGAAAAAAACAGTAAAAGCATGCAAGATTTGTCTAAGTACAGGGGCTGAAAGTGTAAATTTTCAGGGACCAAAAGTGTAAATTTTCAGGGACCAAAAGTGTAAAATTTTGGTCCATCGCGGGCTGCGATCGCGGGCAGGGGCCAAATGTGCACCGCGGCCAAAGTTTAGGGGCTCGCGGGGCTCTTTTCTGCCAGGTCATGCGCCACATCAGCTCAAACCCGCGATCGCGGGCTCCATCGCGGGCCATTAGGGCATTTTGGTAAACCGCCGAAATTTTGTGGCATTTTGGTAAGAAGATGTTTGACTTTTGGCATTTTAATTAATTTCCCTAAAAACTATTTTATATGACTTAATAAGGCCAAAAATTGAGTGTACTAAGTAAAGGTGCGACGATAGCAGGTTAAGATGTATTTGGGCATCTTAACAAGTTTTTTTATGACACTTGAAATAAAGTATCTTATTAGTTTTTTATATGATATGTAGTGTTATGTAAACATATCTTTTTTTAGGACACAAACAATCTTTCCAAATAATGTTATATAAGAAAGACTAATATAATATGACACTCTACTTTAAAAGTGTCATAAGAAAATTATTAGGACATCCAAAAACGTCTATCAACTTATTTGAAAATATGTATATACTACATAATAGCACACACATACACACACACACATACACACACACACACACACACACACACACATATATATATATATATATAGAGAGAGAGAGAGAGGAAGGTTCAAACGAGGAGCGTACCTATTTACGAGAACGCGAGGAGCGCCCGCCATGTACTGGATCACATGTGATCCACAACTGCGAAAAATTCGGATAGCGGGCGACCTGGTTCGCGAGTCGGCCAAGTCGCCCGGATCACACATGATTTTAGTTGTGAATCACATGTGATCCACTACATGGGCGCAAGCCCCCCCCCCCCGATCAGTTGTGAATCACATGTGATTAGCAGTAGTGAATCACATGTGATTCAGTACATGGGCGGTGCTCCTCGCGTTTTCTTAAATTGGTACGCTCCTCGTTTGAACCCGTCTCTCTCTCTCTCTCTCTCTCTCTATATATATATATATATATATATATATATGTGTGTGTGTGTGTGTGTGTGTGTGTGTGTGTATAGGCCCACTATTTTGTAAACTTTTTTTTTGCGTGTAAACTTTGGATTTCATAGGTTTTCTTGATGAAATTGTTTCATATCATTCATTTCTTGATGAAATTGTTTCATATATTTGTGTTTTTTATGTAGTTTCATGTATTTTTTCATTGTTATGAAACTGTTTCATATATTTTTTCTCGGTTTGATGAAACTTTTTCGTTTTCACATAAAAAACAAAAATATATGAAACAATTTCATCAAGAAATGAATGATATAAAACACTTTCATCAAAATAAAGAATTTCATGAAACAATTTCATCAAGAAAAACTTTGAAATCCAAAGTTTACAGGAAAAAAAAGTTTACAAATTATTACGCCACTATATATATATATATATATATATGTGTGTGTGTGTGTGTGTGTGTGTGTGTGTGTGTGTGTAGAGTTGGATTCTAGTGAGAAGGAAAGTCATAGGGAGAAGGGTAAGAATGGACCTCCAACCTTGAATACACATTAAGATGAGGTGGACCGAGATGAGATGCACCTAGATGTGACGCATCGTATCAATCCTCGTATCAAGAGTTTTTCATAGGTGGGTTTGAGATTAAAAGTGATCATCGGTCTAGATCCCTTCTTACCTTAACACTTCTTCTCATAGGATCATTCATCTATATATGTATATATATAGGGTCATAGGGTCAGGCTAAAACGAGAAGATATTCGGTTTGCAAGAAGGGAGAAGGAAAATGAGCCACATAATTCATTAGTTAAAAATATCATAAATAAAAAAATAATTTTCAAAATTAGGATAATTACCATTTTGATTTGGATAATTATCCTATTTAATTTTATTATATCTTTTACATTTATTATTTTTTAATTTAAAGAAATTTATAACATTTTATCACGTTTTATATAGATATTTTTCTAGATACATTTTTCATAAAATAAAGTCACAATTTTCATCAAATATCACATATGATATCCACAATCAATTCATTATCTTTTTTATTACCATTTTTCCTCTATTTTTGGATCCATGTTTTGAATCACATGTGATTAAATTCGTTTAACATATGATCTATTATGTATCACATATGATCCACTATGTGGTAGGAGAGGGTATTGGTGGTGGGTAGATGGAGGTAGGTGGAAGAGGAAGAGAAAGAAGGTGCAGGTTGGTGGTGTATGGAAGTGGGGTTTATCGTCAGAAGTGGGAGGTTGACGTCGGAAATTCACCGGAGATGATGAGGTAGAAGAAGTTGGGGAATCTTTCTTATTTGGCCCTCTAAAGTTGAAATGTAGAAATTATGGCTAAATTTTTAAAATGTTAAAATGCCATAAAATAAAGAAAGACCATTTTGTCCTCGAATTTAACGGACTTGTTGGACGACTTCTGTCCAGGGACCAAATCCAACAGAAATGGCATACTACAGACACCAAATTCATAATAAGTGAAACGTAGGAACGAACTTTTACCATAGGGACCAAATCCATAATTTACTCAAAATTTAATAAAAATTAAAAAAAATTAAAAATATAATGAGAATTTTAAGGATTTATCGGATTCAAAACGGTAATAATCTTAATCTTTAAAAGAGTAAATTACGGATTTGGTCCCTATGGTTTGAAAATCGTTACAAAAATGGTAGATAAACTTCGTTTATTATAGATTAGGACTCGTCGTTTGAAATTTTGTAACCGATTGGTCCCTCCCTCTAACGGATATCCAGTTCCTCCGTTATCCATGATGGCATTTTTGTCCTTATTATTTGTTGTCTTTACTTGAGAAACTAATTTCATAATAACCACATAAATCACGGGAACTAAACCCGTAATTATATTTTAATAATAAAAATTGTTAATTTTTTTATACTTTAAATTTATTAAATTAATTAATTATTGTACTCTAATATATATATATATATATATATATGTGTGTGTGTGTGTGTGTGTGTGTGTGTATAAAGGAAGGTTCAAACGAGAACACTAACTATTTAAGAAAACACGAAAACGGTTGTTCTTGTGCAAAATCACATGTGATTTTAGGCTAACTGTCAAAAATTGGACACAGACGACTTTGGCCCCGACTTAAAGTCGCGGGGAAAGTCGTGTGAATCATATATGATTTTGTACGTGAATCATGTATGATTTTGTATATTAACGGTCCTCTCGTGTTTTCTTAAATCGTTAGTGTTCTCATTTGAACCCACCTCTTTCTGTGTTTGTATATGTGTGTAGGTAATATATTTTTTTTTCGAAAGAGGATATAAAATAAAAATAAACTTAAAATATAATATATACATATATATAATAATTAATTAATTTAACAAACTTAAACTATAAAAAATTTAACAATTTTTGTTTTTCAAACATAATTACGGATTTGGTCCCTATGCTTTATGTGGTTATTATGAAATTAGTCCCTCGAGTAAAGACAAAAAAAATAAAAAGGACGAAAATGCCCTCATGGATAACGGAGGAACTGGATGTCCGTTAGAGGGATGGACCAATCGGTTACAAATTTTCAAAGGATGAGTCCTAAAATCTGTAACAACCGAAGTTTAGGGACCATTTTTATAACGATTTTCAAACCATAGGAACCAAATCCGTAATTTACTCTTTTTAAAAAAAAAAAAAATTTATCCATGGTATTTATTTTAATTAATAAATTATGTGGCTCATATTTCTTTCTACCATCTCGCAAATTAGTTACTTCTCGCATGACCCTCTCCTCTCTCTCTCTCTCTAAATATATATATACACACACACAAAGAGAGAGAGAGAGAGAGAGAGAGACTCAATCAAATACAATGGGTAATTGGGTTTCGGTGAGAATGAAAGTTATCGTGATAAGTGTAAGAATGGATTTGAACCTTTGGATCAATCCTAATTGAAAATCAACACTAACGAGATGCACCGAGGTGCACCGATCAATTCTCTTATAAAGCGCATTTTATGGGTTGTTTTAAGATTAAAAGTGATCAAGGGTCCAAATATCTTCTTACATTTTCTTCGCTTAACTCTTTTTCTCACATGATTCTTCGTCTCAAATACAAACCATATAGACCAATCTCCACCGTCCATCTAGTCTAATGAATATTTGGTTTCATAAATATATCAATTTTTTCTAACATAAAGCGGTGATTAGAAAGAAGAGTAAACTATACTTTTGGTCCCTAAGGTATAGTGATTTCTTTGAAACAACTACCTGTGGTTTCATAAGTAGACTTTCGGTCCTCATGGTTTTGATTTTGCTCTAGAATCAGGACCTTGCCACTAACCCTGATAAAAACCACCGTTAGAGTCAGGGGTATTTTTGTCATTTCACATTTTCTTCCTATTTTTGTAATTGTTTTTGTTTCTATTGTTTTTTTTGTAAATACAATCAAACCTTAAGGACCTGTTTTGCCGTATTATGAAATGTGTAATTATCTCAAATTCCTCTCTCTCCTAAACCCACGACTCTTTCCATTTTTATCAACACTTTTTTTCTTAATATTAAATTTCATTTCTTACAATTTTTTGCTTATGCATCCACTAAAAGTGGCTGGCTCAGATAAGTTGTCTTGGAGCATACCAATCCTCCTTTCTGGATTGCAGTTCATCTTCAACACGTAGAATTATGTTATCCTTTTTTTTTTGCTGATTTTGATATTTTTTTGTTTTGGTTTTTAGAAGTTGTTGATCTAGTCAAATCTAATTATCCTCAATGTGGACAACAATTTTTCTGGATTGTTGTAGAAATTCCAACCTTGTCACATAGAACGATTTAGGGCTCATGTAAATCTTTATTTTGATTGTGGGAGTTTAAAGAAAATTGAGAATGTCCTCACACCTAGAAAAAGGTTAATACCCACAAACCCACCTGCAAATTTGGTTGTACATTTTTCCGGCGACCATGAATTTTTCGGCAAGAGAGGTGGGTTGCGACAAAACAGTTGCATAAGAGTTTGTTGCGATAAAAAAAACGAAGTTGCGATAAGCTTTCACTTGCGACAAATAAGAACTTGCGACAAAAAATTGAAGAACTCCGGTGGATTTCACGATTTTCCGGCGACACAAGCAGTTTTCGGCGATTATTCCGGTGACTACTTTAAGTCACTGATTCTTTGCTATTTTTCGATTCTAAAAATTGTAGTCTGCTCGAAATTTTACAAAGAATCGATCTATGATAACTGGATTGAACTAATCTCAACAAAAAATGAGATCAATCAACACCTTCTTGAAGACCTTCGAATAGCATCTGTCGACTTTCAGAAACTTCAAAACACAGATTTTGTGATATATTTGGAATCTAGAACATGTAAACAACTCTAAATCGATAACAAAATCGATCTGGGTTTGGTCCCTGTGATGAGATTAACCAGGGTTATATATATAGAGGAAGGTTCAAACGAGGAGCGCACCAAAACGTGAGAACGTGAGGAGCAATTGACAGTTATGAATCACATGTGATTGACAGTTGTGGATCACATGTGATTCACAACTGATCTGGAGGAGCAATTGACAGTTATGAATCACATATGATTAACAGTTGTGGATCATTAATGATCCGCGACTTGCCACCTCGCGCCACATCTTGCGCGAATTTTCGATTTGTTCCGATTTTTTAGCAGTTGTTGATCACATGTGATCAGAAGCATGGGAGTGCTCCTCACGTTCTCTTAAATTGATGCGCTCCTCGTTTGAACCTGCCTATATATATATATATATATATATATATTAGAAGTAATCATATTTGGTCCCTAAAGTTTGATAACTTTTACAAATATAAGAAAAAACAAAAAACAATTATAAAAACAGGAAGAAAATGTGAAATAACGAAAATGCCCCTTACACTAACGAAACCATTTAACCTCGTTAGTGACCAGGTTCTGAATCTAGAGCAAAATCAAAACCATGAGGACCATAAGTCGACTTATGAAACCACGGATACTTGTTTCAAAGAAATCACTAAACCTCAGGACCAAAAGTAGAGTTTACTCTAGAAATAATGAACTTTAATCATCTTCCATAAATATTCAAATCAAAATAAATAAATAGAATCGAATTTATTGTAATAGAAATAGATTAATTACCAGGCAGAGAATTATATATTATTAGGAACCATAACGTCAAATGGGTGAAGGGATAAAAAGGGTGTTGTGTTTAAAATATCATCGGAGAAAAAATAGCTAACCTTGAATATGCATTCTCTGGTTTGTTGGTTTCCCTTCCCCAATTCTAACATTTGTTAATAATCCCAGAAATGAATGTTGCATCAGATGAACCCATCATGCTAATTTCATTCTCAAGGGAAGCCAAATCCTTCAACAATATATATATATATATATATATATAGTCGGATTCAAACGAAAATGATATCTATTTAAAAGAATAAGAGAATAATTTTGGGTCAACCATTTTACTAAATAATACCTTAAATAAAACTTTCTTATAAATCACCTAAAAGGGCATCTGTGTCATTTGTTTTATGAATTATATATAGAAACTTATTTATTTTTATATAGATTATGTAATAAATTTAATTAAGGTATTCATTCATTTTTGTTATATATTCGTATTTTAAGGATGATTAATTATTTTTTTTATTTTTTTACAACATTAAAATAAGTGTGATTTAGTTTTTCATTTTAAATATTTATTTTTATCAGATTAGGTTATTTATTAATTTTTTACAATTTTCGTCAAAAATCATTTGTGATATTCACAATTAATTCATGGCGAATCACATTTGATATTCATAATTAATTTTAAATCACATGTGATTAGAAAAACAGTTTGAAAAAAAAGTTAATTCATTGTGAATCACATATGATTTTGATGAAAAATTCTGAATTATATTATGAATCACATGTGATTTTATACATTTTAAATGTATTTTGCTACACACTATATATATGCTTATGTTTTTATTATTTTTCTTTTACAATTTTCGTCAAAAATCACTTGTGATATTCACAATTAATTCATGGTGAATCACATTTGATATCCATAATTAATTTTAAATCACATGTGATTAAAAAAAAAGTTTGAAAAAAAGTTAATTCATTGTGTATCACATGTGATTTTGATAAAATATTCTGAATTATGTTTTGAATCACATGTGATTTTATACATTTTAAATGTATTTTGCTACACACTATATATGCTTGATGTTTTTATTATTTTTCTTTTATAATTTTCGTCAAAAATCACTTGTGATATTCACAATTAATTCATGGTGAATCACATTTGATATCCATAATTAATTTTAAATCACATGTGATTTTAAACATTTTAAATGTATTTTGCTACACACTGTATATGCTTATGTTTTTTATTATTTTTCTTTTTCAATATTGAAGTTGAATCATTGTTTTCATATTTAAAATCATATATAATTAGTAAAATATTTAAAAAAAAAATAATCACGAATCAAATTTGATTTTAAATATTACTTTAAATTAAAAGAATTATTTATTTATAAAGAAAATTAAATATGCTTATTTTAAGTGAAATAAATATAAGATATTTTATTAATAAAAATTAAATCATATTAAATTTACAAATATGATAAAAATAACTTATTAAATAAATACCTAAAATAACTTTTATATGACTAAATTACTTTTATACCCTTATTTAGTTATTTTTAGAATTAATTAATTAAGGTATTGTTTAATGAAATGATTGGCTTACAATTATTCTCTTATTCTTTTAAATCGATAGCATTCTCGTTTGATTATTCCTCTTATATATATATATATATATATATATATATATATATATATATAAATCAAATAATCAATATATAATTTAATAAAAAGGTAATTCTTTACATTACGGAATTCCAGTTATAAGTGTAAGGATATGTGAAATATCTTTGAAAGAGTTCCTGAGCAGAGAAGAAAGATTCTAATATATATATATATATATATATAGGGTCATTATCCATTGCAAACCAGTTAGTTTATGCAAACTTTGCAAACCACTATATTAGGAAACAACAGATATATTTATGGTAATTATTATGATTCATTAATAATTATTGTGATACATATGGAAGATGATAACGTTCATTAATTATGATCATGACTTTAGATTAGGAAACATAATAAAATCAGATATTGATTAGAGTTGATGAACGGCTAAGATTGGTTTGCACAGTTTGCACAAACTAACTGGTTTGCAACGGATAATTCGCATATATATATATAGAGAGGGAGGTTCAAGAGAAAACCTCAAAAAAACGGAAAACTGAAGAACACCCTAGGAGCCCTTCATCTGGACGGTATGCACTTGTGCATACAGATAAATAGTTGACTTTTGGTTTTATGCACAAGTGCATTATGCATTTGTGCATATATGCACAAATGTATGTTACAAATAACCTGTATGCACAAGTGCATACCGTCCAGATGAAGGGCTGCTAGGGTGTTCTTTAGACTATGTTTAGTGGTGATCTCATTTTTTAGATCGTGAATAAGACAAAAACATTTGTTAAAAAAATAAATAGAAAAGAAAATTTATCAAACCAATCTCAAGCAATCCTCATCACCACACGAACCAAGATCGGATTGGATTGTTGATTTGTTTTTAAAAGAAATTGACACGTGTCATGATTTTATTGGTTGGTTTAGATTTTTATTAAATAAAACTTATTTAATTAGAAAATTGACTTTAACAAATAAATTAAAAATTAAAAAATATACCAAAAGTCATGGTTTTTAATTCCCTACAAATAGAGACCAATGTTGACATATTTTCACCACACCAATTTTATGTATAAAAAATATTGTATAAAAAATATACCAAAATTATATGTATAAAAAATAAAATATATAATTTTTGTAAAATAATATTGTAGATTAGATTGAATTGTAGGGGATTGTGGTTGGAGTATGAAAATTTTGAGATTGGATTGGAGTTGAATATTATGTAAGTGGATGAGAAAGAAAGTAATATTTTAATTGAGATTAGATTGGTTGAGATTGCCATTAAACATAGTCTTAGTTTTCCGTTTTTTGAGGTTTTCCCTTAAACCTGACCCTATATATGTATATATATATATATATATAGACACACACACACATATATATATATATATATGTATATATATACACATAGAGGTGGATTCAAATGATAACGCTAACTATTAAATAAAAAACACGAGAACGATCGTTAGTGTACAAAATCATACATGATTCACATACAAAATCATATATGATTCACGCGACTGTGCCTCGCGACTTAAGTCGCGGCCAAAATCGCTCGCGGCCAAATTTTTATCGTCAATGTAAAATCGTACATGATTTTGTACATGATTTGTTGCTCTCGCGTTTTCTTAAATAGTAAGCGTTATTGTTTGAATCTTCTTCTTCTCTCTCTCTCTCTCTCTATATATATATATATTTATATATATATATATAGGTGAATGATTGTGTGGGAAGTTGAGGTTAATGTGAGAAGTGGATCTGAACCGTTGATCACTTTTAATCAAATACTCTCTCATGAATTACGACTTAGAAGGGAATTGATCTGGTGCATCTTATCTCGGTGCATCTCATCCTAATGTGGGTCCCTTTCTTATCTGAGGGTTGATAACCACTTTTCACACTTCTCACGTTAGACCATCCACATCAATGAAAGACCTAACTCTTTTCTAAAGTGTAACACCCTAAAATTTGGAACGAGCAACTAACTTTAAAATTCAATAATCAACCAAAATAGATAAATTCATTTCTACAATTTATTCCTCAAAATACCTTGGAATTAAAAACATTATAATTCCCAAAAAAAACAACCTAAACGGGTGTCACTTAACACAACACAAGTTGCTAGTCCAAACAAGTGCGGAAGACTTCACTAAACACTTCACCTCTCGTGCACACTACTAGCACCCGCCACTTCATAATGTAGCTAGAGTTACCCCAACCTGAGCCTGTTGCACATGCCGACAAATAAAAAGGGTTAGGCTTACGCCTAATGAGTTCAAGCATTTTATCATGACTACATAAAAATCATAAATCGGAAGGTTGTGGTGTTAGTCATGATTTAGATAAATCTTTCGTTGAAAGTTGCGACAAAGATTATTATTTCCAAAGGGTATCCCAAGCGGGCATAAATGACTCAATTTCCAACGTACACAAAATCTAGGAGAAAAGTTCCCAAAGTGTATAAAGCGTTTTCTAAAATGAATTCCAACTCCAACTCACTCAAAACATGTTTAGACGTAAATATCCCAAGAATTATAAACATGGACAAAATTCCAATATTTAAAACATCCAAATAAATGAGGCATAAAAACTCTGTCAATGAACCATGAAGACATTTCATCTAAATAAAGTACGTCATCGAAAATATGGATAAAAGTAACTACCCAAATACAACACCTTTCGGTGACGGGGGAGACCCGATTCCATCGAAAGTGACGGGCACACAAAGTTAAGTCACTCGCGATGTTACTGGATTACACCTCAAGTCCCGACCTTAGTTCCCATGCCATAAATACATCACAACCTCAAGCCCCGGTCATTACTTCCATGCCATAAAGACATTATCAGACCAAAATAAATTGCCTTTATTGCATACCCCGTAGAGTTACACCTCAAGGACTTACAGGGCACCTTAGTGCATATCCAGTCTAGACGAGTTACACCTCAAGGACTTCAATGTCCCTTATTGCCTACTCGCTAGTGGCCCCCACGGCCTACGCATATAACCATGCGTCCCCATAGTCCTCTCCTCGTGCACAAAGAGATAGACCATCAAATAAAGACTGACTCACTTGCCTATGGATCCAATGCAACACAGTCTACCAAAACATGCTCAACCCGGAATGACAAAACACCCAAGAATGCAAATATCAATAATGTGCAATAAAATGCATCTAAACCTCATTTAGGTAAACAAGTACCACAAAGTCGTTATTAACCCAAAACCTGACACGGTTAAGCAAAAAGGGTTTTCCCAATAGGACTCACACCTTTACAATTCTCAAAATAACTCTTGACACTAAATCGGGTATTTCCCACATGGTTTATAAAATCAATTTACACTAACATGATTAAACCGTCAAATAAACCTCATTTTGAGCAATTAACCTTTTAAAGACAAAATATGGTTTTTAACCATCCAAATATTCAAAAGCCCCAAATATGGGTGTTTTACACATTTATGAAGATAAACATTTCAAAAGAGTTAAATTATCCAAATAACTCAACCACGTATATTTTCAAGTAAAACACACAAATGTTTGGAAAATACTCATTTTGGCATGTGCAAAGTTTTCGCAAAGTAACTTGAACTCACATTGCTAGATTTAAGCTAAATCTAGAGTTCTCCAAACGTAAGCTCCTTTGAAGAAGTTTGCATCCTCATGCCAAAACCTCCAAAAACCACTTAGGTTTTGATGAAAACCTAGAAAACCCCAAAATCTCTAGTGATATGGATGAAACTTGTAACACCCTCAAATTTGGAAAGAGCAACTAATTTAAAATTTTCGATATTACATCCGAAACAATAGGTAAAATACCTCCAATTACAAACAATTGTTATCTCCAAGTAATACATATACTACACAAGTCTCATTACCAAGACTAAACCCACTTCGGACATCACCTAATCCAAATACAAGTGCTACTTCCCAAGGGTAAATGCGGAAAACATAACTTAAGCTATTCACCTCTCGTGCACATTACTAGCACTCGCCACTTCACAATGTAGCTAGAGCTACCCCAACCTGAGCCTGTTGCACATGCCGACAAATAAAAAGGGTTAGGCTTACGCCTAGTGAGTTCAAGCATTTTATCATGACTATATAAAATCATAAATCGGAAGTTAGTAGTTATAGTCATGATTTAAATAAATCTTTAAATGAAAGATTGCGACAAAGACGATCATTTCCAAAAAGATTTCTCAAACGGCATAAACGACTCATTTTCCAACACACTCAAAATCCATGGAAAACCATTCCCGAAAAGTGTAAAGCATTTTCCAATATGAGTTACAAATCCTAATTCACCCAATTACGTGAATAATTCTAGTTTAGGCAAATCTTTCAAATACGGTTGACAAATCATACTCAACCCATAAAACATGGAAACCATCCATTCAAATATAACCTTTATTAAAACATGATACGAAGCTAAACTCACGCAAACGTAAAATGTATTAAAATCCCAATACCAGTTAAAACATTCAATAAGAATGTAACATAAATCCGTCCATCAATCCTGGAAAAACAATCCATATACAGGTAAAATAACCTCAACAATGTGAATATATAAAATACCCGAAATCAACACCCTTCGGTGACGGGGGAGACCCGATCTCATCGAATGTGGCAACCACATAAATTAAACCACAATTACATAAATACAAGTAAGCTTCTTGGATGTGGAAAACGGATGACATCAACCATACTAGGTCTTTAGTCAATCCTCGGCATCAATCATACTAGATCTTTAGCCCATCTTAGACATCAACCATACTAGGTCTTTAGTCCGTCTTTGGCATCAACCATACTAGGTCTTTAGCCCCTCTTAGACATCAACCATACTAGGTCTTTAGTCCATTTAAACCACCAAGTTCAACCATACTAGGTCTTTACCTTGCCAACCCACCATCCAAAACAAGCTTACTTAACTTAAAAACTTATACATGACCTCAAAAGAATAACCAATGCATTCAAATCATGTAAACCTCAAATATGATGCAACTCATGCAATGCAAACTCCAAGCCCACGTCGAGCTTATTAAAACCGGGCGAATGCCCCCAAGACTCAATTGAGCCCAAAACCGAGCCCTCTGCTCAAAGATCTAATGATCATTTATTGACGTCAAATCATGCAAATAAAAATGCAATTAAGCATATAACACATCATAGACTCCACCCTGAGCATGTAAAATATCAACAACGTGCAATAATATGCAACACGGTGCAATAAAAGCGACCCGTAAATAAGACTCCACATCGAGCCATTTAAACCGGACAAATGTCCCAAGACTAACTCAAAGTCAAACCGAGCAAAGTGCTCCAAGCTTGCTAGACCCATAATGTCGGTCAAAAACGCGTTTAAACATTGTTTAGGCAAGCTATACTACAAATTCCTCATTAACCCCAAAACTCTTTACGGGTTAAACAAAAAGGGTTTTCCCAAATGACTCATACCCTTAAATTCTCAAAATGACACAAAACACTTAAAAGTGCATTTCCCAAATGGTTTACAAAATCATTTACACATATATGATTAAACCACCAAACAAACCTCATTTTGAGCATTTAATATTTTAAAGACAATTTATGGTTTCTAACCATCCAAATATCCAAAAGTCCCAAATATGGGTGTTTTACACATTTATGAAGATAAACACTTCGAAAGAGTTAAATCAACCAAATAACTCAACCATATACCTTTTCAAGTAAAACACACACATATTTGTAAAATACTCATTTTGGCATGTACAACGTTTTCGCAAAGTAACTTGAACTCACCTTTGCTAGATTTAAGCTAAATCTAGAGTTCTCCAAACGTATGCTCCTTTGATGAAGTTTGCATCCTCAAACCAAAACATCCAAAACCTAGATTTATGAATTCTCAACCATCAATAATACAATCCAACCATAAGGAATCATCATCCATCCATAACATACTAAAATACCCATTTTATACCAAACCCTAGTTTTGTAGATGAAGAAAACAAGATTCCCTTACCCAATCATCACCAAAATCGGTCCACAACATCACAAGATGGAAGGAATATGAAATCAATAACAATAACAACTATAGGGTAGGGAGAGATTACCTTAACCATTTGAATCTTCCAAAAACGACCTCCTAATCTCCACAAAACTCCAAGCTTCCAAATATGATCATCAATGGAGGAAAAGGGTTTGATTTGGTGAAGAAATGAGGAAGGAGAGGGGAGGGGTTGTAGGGTTTCTAGTGAGAGAAATCGATTTTTAGAGAGCGAGTTGAGAGAGTCGAGATAGATGAGTGAAATGGGAAGAAGAAAGAAGAAAAGGGGTTTAAAACACCCTGGAGACCGTCGGCGATTGTGACATCGCGATAGTGACATGGTCACTATCGCCCGCTACCCCTGGACTCTCGGTACACTTCTCGCGATTATGACAGGTGCGATAGTGACATGGTCACTATCGCCGGGCACTATCGCCCAACAGGTACCGAGCTCGACTTTTTGTCTCGAATGATCCTGATTTGCTGAGCTTCTTTCACACACCTCTTCCCAACGTTAAACCTTCACTTTAATAAAATTCCGGGTGTTACAAAACTTGTTCTTGCATCAATGAATGAAACCACTAGCATAAAATGGAGAAGGAACACATTAATCTCCATGAAAAAACCCTAAAATCAGTTAGGGTTTGTGAGAGGAAGAGGGAAAACGATTTGGAGAGAAGAGAAGAGATTTGAGAGACTTACCACCACCCAAACACCCTTGAATCTTCCTATGATCTTAAAAACTCTTTCTAGATCCTTGAAGAGCTCTCAAAATCGGAACCATAGCAACTTGAATCGCCAAAATCGGAGTTGAAATGAGAGAGATATGAAGAAATGAAGTTTAGGGCTAAAAATCTCGTATTTATGCTCCAGATACCCGACGGCTAAAGTGACGTGCGAGAGTGACACAAGTGTCACTTTTGCTGGGAACTCTCTCCGTGGTCAAATAGCTCTCGGTACAAAACCGGCGAGAGTGACACGCGAGAGTGATACAAGTGTCACTTTCGCTGGTCACTTTAGCCAAGATTGTACCGAAAGTTGTTTTGGCCATAACTTCTTCGTTTTAGCTCCGTTTTCGCTCCGGAAAGGCCCGTTGGACTCGTATTTGAATTATTCATCCAACAAAACTATAAAATTTAGGATTTAATCTAAAATCCTATTTTTATTAAAGATCGGTTCCACACTGATTCGAAATTGTGCTTATCCAAAAATTACGGGTGTTACAATCCTCCCAACCTTATAAGGATTTCGTCCTCGAAATCTATATCCTTTACAACCCAAGGTTAACCGACTCAATGTCGACCATACTTCATCAATTCTTAACTGAAGTCAAATTTCCCCCACACGGTCTAATAAGACCATTCTTCGAACGATTTCCTACCAACAAAACCCCTCTAAGTACATTGTACTTATATCCGGAAGAACACCCTAACCACTGGAATAACTCCTAGTTAGACGACTTCGGTTGTCTCCCAACCTTAGAATGTTCCATACTTCTCGATTTCAGTTTCAGACTCTAATTCACCCCAAGGTTTATTCACTAACGAATCCAACTGAATCATCAATTTCGATCATTCCTACCATTAACTGTCGATTAACTCCAACGAGTTCTAATAGACTCCTAAAGTTCATCTCACATGAATCATCAAACCGACGGGTTCATTAACCACACACGAAGGTCATTCCACCAAAACCACTCATCACAAAAGGGCGTCTCATGGTTACTACTACCATCACTATGATTCTTTTAAAATCGGCTACAATTTCCCGATTACACTAAAGGTGTTTGGCCTTAAGCCCCAAAAGTTGACACCTAAATATACCCCATACCTCAAATAGGTTACTGCGCATTTATTCTCTTAATTACAAAGGGCATCATCCCCTTAACCGATACCATTCGGCCTACAACACCAACACGCGTGGAATACCCAACCTTCCACCGTCGGCGTGTCACACGCCCTCGTTCTTAACTGGGTTACTTAACCTTTCCAAGGTCCTAAGGAGTTCAAGGTTTTCAAGTGCGTTATTCAATAAATATGCCAATTAATCAGACTTTTCACAATATTTTCAATGCAAGGATTTTCATATCAAATACACCGTACGCAAATAAAACTACTATCGTCAAATTGGTAGTTACGTAAAAACGGACACGCTCGCCCCACATGTGAAAATCATGCTGAAAATTATTTCATTGCAGTTCAGGTTATTCACAAAACGCAAAAGCGTAATAAACAACTTCTTTAAAATTAACCGCCACAGTTCTAGTATGGATTGACTCATGACATGCACGTAAAGTAACTGTCCGACTTTAAACATGGTGTAACAAAAGGCGTGGACGTATTTCAAAAGAAGTCCAAACGACATTTGACTCCAAAATTTCTTTTCCAACCATAAGATGGCATGGAACAAGATTTACCAATCAAATTCGTGCGCGTCAGTTTATTATACAAAACAAGGAAACGATTCCTAATTACACCTCAGTCAAAACACAAAACGACCTGGGTAAGCTCCAAATTTAAAGACAAAACCGATCCGTTTCCATTAATTGAAAATATCGACTAGAACATCATGAGAAAATTTCAAATTGGGGTAGACATGCAAGCTTGTAACACTTCTTAGAAATTTTCTTGAAATGAAATAACATGCACCAATTAACTCACACCAAAATTTCAAAAGATGGGGTTCTTTAAATTAGTTTCCAAAATTTCCTCAAATGGTCACATAACGACACACGAGCAAAATGTATTTGACAAAACTGCACAAAACAATGTATTTTCCAAAAACTAGGAGGAAACAAGTGCTATTAAATGGTGGACACCAAAAAGGGTCAAACCGACTTCAAATCTCGAATTTCACTAACGGTGCGCGTCAATGTTCAAAACATAAGAAATTACACGCACCATAGTTTTATACAAACAATTTTCTAAAATATGCATCACGAAGTATTTCCTCAAGGTTTCGTACTTGGAACATAAAATGTCAAAATGTCGGTGCTTAAAATGTATTTGTAAAAGATATACTCAAAATACACATTTCCTCCAAACCAAAAAGGTTTTCAATTTTCCAAAATATTCGGCAATTCAAAATGGACCAAAGTCAACGACTCGTGCTTTCGTGTATTTCAAATATCGCGTATCGTAAACCACCCGTGATCCCCAAACCATTAAAACATACTTTGACCAAATAGCCTTTCATTTAAACAAGGAATAAAGGAAACATTTTCATGCATGACTCGTTTATCAAAGTACCGAGAAACAATGGTTACCAAGCTATGCATACCCCTAAGTCGATGTAACGCCTTTACATAAAATGATAATAAAACATTTAACTGACCGAAAGCGCACCAAGCAAATTGTTGTGAAATGTCACCCAAAATGTTCTTTCATGCATCACTTAAGCCGCGCAAAAATCAATCCATACACTGAACTATATGCAACGAAATACTTAGTAACACAAACCTTTTGCAAGAAAAGTTACGCAACACTAGAGTTCCCAACTCATCTCTTTTTAGTCGCCTTATGGCATAAAATTAATTTTTCTCAACAAAACTCGAGTGGGATCAAATGCCCAACTTAACTCATAAATTTTCACATAATTAAGTAGAGTATGCACATTATAAAATTGTACTCACGCGACCCAAAACGTCGTTCAACAAAACTCCATGAACTTCAATGGACTCAATGACTCCAAGTCAATAAAATAGCACCAACGTTGTGCTTCCAAAGCCAAATTGCTATAAGCAAGATCATGAATGAGACGCCAAAATTCCAAAAATCCATTTCCATGGTAATACCATATAAACAACATTATTTAACAACTCACCTTAAACAAATTCCCAAAATAACTTTACATAGACATAATGAAAAATAACTTTCCGTCCAAACTCTAACATATGTGGAGGAGATCCAATGTTAAAGTCACAAGCCGTAGTTATTGCCCAACATCTTAAACATCATAAAATATGATTATCATTATATCCAAAACAAATGTTGAACAACAATGAAATAAGGCAAAACAAATCCCGACAGAGTTTGCGACTCTCGCAATAAAGTGGTTTCGTGCACATTAAAACCATGATTCAAAATCTTGTGTGTGTGCCAAACATTTCCCAAAATTCATAACACAATCCATATAAGGATTTGAAACACAAGAAATAATTGATGCAGTTTATTTTCAAAATAAGCTTTGTGCATGACTCAGTCGGCATTCAACGTCTCCACTCATACTCCTCCAAAATTCTCTGATCCACTATTGTCATCCGGATGCTTTAACCTCTTAAGGCAAGGTCGTAAATTACATCAATTATCCTTACGGTTTTTCCTCAAATCAAAGTCGGCTCAATAAGCCTATGGTTCTAGTCCAACCATCAATCTTGACCCGAAACGGTCTACTTAAAGCAAATATCATGCTTATCGTCACTTCAAGTGACTAATACTAGAATCGTCCATCTATTCAAACGACTACTAGCTTAGAATCTCCTTCGCTACCCCAACGATCATCACATTAAAATAATTCAAGTATGCACATGTACTAGTAGGTTCACCATGGCACTGGCCATGTGTCACTATGAACGCACCGTACATGATTATCCTTGTTACTCTCGACATGATTCTCGTTTCTAACAACACCCATTGACCTCGAAACATCCTATCTTAAAGTGCCTAAAGGTGAATTTCACTCTCATTTACTTAAACAAACGCTAGTTTGAGTTTAGGTATCCAAAATCAACACCTAAATCTCTCAAATTATGCTCTGATACCAACTTGTAACACCCTAAAATTTGGAACGAGCAACTAACTTTAAAATTCGATAATCAACCAAAATAGATAAATTCATTTCTACAATTTATTCCTCAAAATACCTTGGAATTAAAAACATTATAATTCCCCCCAAAAAAACAACCTAAACGGGTGTCACTTAACACAACACAAGTTGCTAGTCCAAACAAGTGCGGAAGACTTCACTAAACACTTCACCTCTCGTGCACACTACTAGCACCCGCCACTTCATAATGTAGCTAGAGTTACCCCAACCTGAGCCTGTTGCACATGCCGACAAATAAAAAGGGTTACGCTTACGCCTAGTGAGTTCAAGCATTTTATCATGACTACATAAAAATCATAAATCGGAAGGTTGTGGTTTTAGTCATGATTTAGATAAATCTTTCGTTGAAAGTTGCGACAAAGATTATTATTTCCAAAGGGTATCCCAAACGGGCATAAATGACTCAATTTCCAACGTACACAAAATCTAGGAGAAAAGTTCCCAAAGTGTATAAAGCGTTTTCTAAAATGAATTCCAACTCCAACTCACTCAAAACATGTTTAGACGTAAATATCCCAAAAATTATAAACATGGACAAAATTCCTATATTTAAAACATCCAAATAAATGAGGCATAAAAACTCTGTCAATGAACCTTGAAGACATTTCATCTAAATAAAGTACGTCATCGAAAATATGGATAAAAGTAACTACCCAAATACAACACCTTTCGGTGACGGGGGAGACCCGATTCCATCGAAAGTGACGGACACACAAAGTTAAGTCACTCGCGATGTTACTGGATTACACCTCAAGTCCCGACCTTAGTTCCCATGCCATAAAGACATCACAACCTCAAGCCCCGGTCATTACTTCCATGCCATAAAGACTTCATCAGACCAAAATAAATTGCCTTTATTGCATACCCCGTAGAGTTACACCTCAAGGACTTACAGGACACCTTAGTGCATATCCAGTCTAGACGAGTTACACCTCAAGGACTTCAATGTCCCTTATTGCCTACTCGCTAGTGGCCCCCACGGCCTACGCATATAACCATGCGTCCCCGTAGTCCTCTCCTCGTGCACAAAGAGATAGACCATCAAATAAAGACTAACTCACTTGCCTATGGATCCAATGCAACACAGTCTACCAAAACATGCTCAACCCGGAATGACAAAACACCCAAGCATGCAAATAATAATGTGCAATAAAATGCATCTAAACCTCAGTTAGGTAAACAAGTACCACAAAGCCGTTATTAACCCAAAACCTGACACGGTTAAGCAAAAAAGGTTTTCCCAAAAGGACTCACACCTTTACAATTCTCAAAATAACTCTTGACACTAAATCGGGTATTTCCCACATGGTTTATAAAATCAATTTACACTAACATGATTAAACCGTCAAATAAATCTCATTTTGAGCAATTAACCTTTTAAAGACAAAATATGATTTCTAACCATCCAAATATTCAAAAGCCCCAAATATGGGTGTTTTACACATTTATGAAGATAAACATTTCAAAAGAGTTAAATTATCCAAATAACTCAACCACGTATATTTTCAAGTAAAACACACAAATGTTTGGAAAATACTCATTTTGGCATGTACAAAGTTTTCGCAAAGTAACTTGAACTCACATTGCTAGATTTAAGCTAAATCTAGAGTTCTCCAAACGTAAGCTCCTTTGAAGAAGTTTGCATCCTCAAGCCAAAACCTCCAAAAACCACTTAGGTTTTGATGAAAACCTAGAAAACCCCAAAATCTCTAGTGATATGGATGAAACTTGTTCTTGCATCGATGAATGAAACCACTAGCATAAAATGGAGAAGGAACACATTAATCTCCATGAAAAAGCCCTAAAATCAGTTAGGGTTTGTGAGAGGAAAAGGGAAAACGATTTGGAGAGAAGAGAAGAGATTTGAGAGACTTACCACCACCAAAACACCCTTGAATATTCCTATGAACTTCAAAAATCTTTCTAGATCCTTGAAGAGCTCTCAAAATCGGAATCATAGCAACTTGAATCGCGAAAATCGGAGTTGAAATGAGAGAGATATGAAGAAATGAAGTTTAGGGCTAAAAATCTCGTATTTATGCTCCAGGTACCCGACGGCTAAAGTGACGTGCGAGAGTGACACAAGTGTCACTTTCGCTGGGCACTCTCGCCGTGGTCAAATAGCTCTCGGTACAAAACCGGCGAGAGTGACACAAGTGTCACTTTCGCTGGTCACTTTAGCCAAGATTGTACCGAAAGTTGTTTTGGCCATAACTTCTTTGTTTTAGCTCCGTTTTCGCTCCGGAAAGGCCCGTTGGACTCGTATTTGAATTCTTCATCCAACAAAACTATAAAGTTTAGGATTTAATCCAAAATCCTATTTTTCTTAAAGATCGGTTCCACACGGATTCGAAATTGTGCTTATCCAAAAATTACGGGTGTTACATAAAGTGTTAAATCAACTTTGCAATAACATCTTCCACGTCAATGAAAGTCCAAGCGTAGTCCCCAATACCACATCATCAACTACTTTATAATTTTTATTTATATATTTTAATAATTTATAATATTACAAAAAATACTAAATATGATTTGTTTATAATATAAATAATATAGTAAATTAAAATATAAATAATAAGTTATTATAAAATATAGAACATAACTAAAAGTTTTTTTTCTTTTATTACATTTTGTGTAAATATAATCCAATTGACAACAAAGAAAACATATGCATATATTGAAAGCACACAATATTTATTAAAATACAAATATTACACAAAACTACACAAATTAGTAATTTATTTATATATTTTAATAATTTATAATATCACAAAAATGACTAAATATGATTTGTTTATAATATAAATAATATAGTAAATTAAAATATAAATAATAAGTTATTATAAAATATAGAACATAACTAAAAGTTTTTTTTTCTTTTATTACATTTTGTGTAAATATAATCCAATTGACAACAAAGAAAACATATGCATATATTGAAAGCACACAATATTTATTAAAATACAAATATTACACAAAACTACACAAATTAGTAATTTAAATAAAAAACATTCCATAAAAATATCATCCATTTAAAATAAATTGTGGATAGAAATTTAAATAAAAATTATAAAAATTAATGTTCAAACAAATTAACAAATGAATTAAATTTAATAAAATATTAATGATTAATGTTTAAACAAACTAATAAATTAAATAAAAATGGAATTGCTTTATCTAGTTGACATCGATTAATGGACTTGCTAATTTAGAAGTGTAAGATACCTTGCTATCTACATGGCATGTCCATATCATCTTGTAAGACCTCTTGCAAGATTGATGTGAATGCTTTTGACCTCAACATCTCAACGGAACCCAACCCTCTTTATATCTATATTTATATTAATCGAGGCTTGGACCAGTTGTAGCCGATGTAAGACTCCAACAATAAGATTACAATAGTATCTAACTATCTATTACAGTCTCATATCGGCTAGACTTGGACCATTTCTCATCTATCCTCAATGACTCTTTAGAAAAATAATCTGAAGTTCCGCATATTCTCACAGTTTCGCATGCTCTAAAAACATCGAATGTGAAAGTTAAAGTGAATTAATCACCTTTGAGAGTATAAAGTGAGTTGCAAGACCACATTTAACCATTTCAATCCCATCCAATCTGACTCCGGTGAGTGCTATGTATTCGCCTACAAATTGCGTCAAAAAAACTATTAAAATGCATAAACAGAAAGTTGCATATTGAATAAACTTTCTATTTTAGGAAAGAATTTACCAAAAAAACCAGGAAGTCGTGATAGGAAATGAGTTGCACCAACATCTGGAATAGATCCTATTGATGCTTCCGGCATTGCAAATAATGTATTCTCCGTGACGATTCTAAATGTTGCATTCATCGATAATCCTGCCCCTCCCCCCATCACGATTCCATTTATAAGAGTGATCTATGGTGTATATATGAACCAATGAATTAGACATTATTAAGTTTTGTATACGATATCTTAGAGGTCTTGATTTAGAGACCATATATACCACCAATATACTTATGATGAAGTTTGTGAGAATATGAAGAATCTTATTAGATTACTGTAACACCCGTAATTTTCGGATAAGTACAATTTCGAATCAGGTGGAAACCGATCTTTTAAGAAAAATATGAAAAATAGGATTTTGGTTTAAATCTTAGATTTTATGGTCTTGTTGGATGAGGAATTCAAATACGAGTCCAACGGTTCTTTTCGGAGCGAAAACGGAGCTATAACGAAGAAGTTACGGCCGAAACAGTATCGGACCCAAAAGGAGGCCGCGCGGCCTGGTGCGCGACCTTAGCCTAAACCGTGTAACCCTCTGGAATCCGCATTAAGTCGCGATTTTCAGCTCAAACTTCAAACCTTCATAACTTTTGCATCCCAACTCCGATTTGAGTGATTCAAGTTGCCATGGTTTCGTTTTTAGAAGCTTTTCAAGGATCTAGAAAGAGTTTTGAAGTATATTGGATGGTCCAAGAGTATTTGGTGGTAGTTGAGGTAAGCTTCTCATATTCTCCATCTAAAAAGTTAGTGTTTTGGTATTTTGGGTGGTTTTGGATGTTTTATGTTGGGGAAAACATATATATGTGTTTGGGGATGATTATTTATGGTTGGAAACTTGTGGATCTAGGTTTTTTTAGAAGATTTTGCTTGAAGATGCAAGTTCCTCAAAGGAGCTTACGTTTGGGGAAAACCTAGATTTAGCCTAAATCTAGCAAGGTGAGTTCAAGTTGTTTTGTGAAAACTTTGTACATGCCAAAATGTTATTTTCCAAGTACTTATGTGATTACATGAAAATTATTGATTGTTGAGTTAATTGTGGGGTTTCGACTTTTGAAGTATTTAACTTGGTAAATATGGTAAAATGCCCATATTTGGGAGTTTTGGGAAACTTGATAGTAAATCATAAATGATAACGTATTGATGAATTATTGCATAGATGGAGATCATTTGGTGAAAATGCACTTATAGTGCTTATTTGGAAATATGCATAGTTTATGTTATGATACGTTTTGAAAATACGAACGTGTAGGATTTTGAGCTTTGAATAAATGAAACACGTATGAAAGTATTTAAATGTTTTGTCCTATAGATGAAGATTTGTATAAATGCCATTTTAACGCGTGTTTTGGAAATATGCATAAGTTATGTTGTGGGACGATTTGAAAGTGTAAACGATATGAGTTCCTTTGGAAAATGGGATGTCCCACCCATTGTTGTGTTTTGGGTTATTCATGAATTTAAAACGGGTATTCGCATAAACGTGTGTTGTTTACGTTTAATTCATTTTATGACTTTTACTAATGGTCATTTGATTTATGGAGCCCATGGCTCGGTTTTGACTCCGTTGGGTCTTGGGGACATTTGTCCAATTTTGATAGCTCGTTGTTGGGCGTTTGGTTATGATTTGCATATAATGCATCTTATTTGAGAATTACATGTTTTGAATGCGTTAGTTCATTCGTTTGGGGTCATGTAATGTTTTATTTGTAAGGCAGTTGATCCATAGGCATTTGAGTTTCCCCTTAGTCTCGCGGGCAAGAGATCGGGATTGATTGAACTCAGTTTACGAGACGTTAATTTCTTTTGTAGCACGGAATAGGCATCGGGTTCCATGATAAGTAAGGCGTGGGCCTACATGGTCGGGCGTCGTCTCATGGACAGTAAGGTGTAATTCCATATGTGCTTAGCACGGGATAGGCATCGGGATCCATGATAAGTAAGGCGTGGACCTATATGGTCGGGCGTCGTCTCATGGGTAGTAAGGTGTAATCCCTAATGTGCTGTTGTGGATTTGGAGAGACCCAATGTATAGACCTGGAGTGGTTGAAGTTGGGGGCTCCCTAGTCTCGCGGGCAATAGATCTGGAGTGATTGAGCTCAGTTTACGAGAGTAATCCACGTGGGTGTTTTATTGCATAGTAGGTGACCCACTTTAGTGTTCTGTCACATGCAATGTATACGGGTCTCCCCAGTCACCGAAAGGTGTTGTTTTGGGTATTTGTGTTTATCCATGTTTTCGATGACGTATCATGTTTATGAGAATTGCTTTCCACGTTATATGAGTTGTGGACTATGTTTCATCCATGTTTTGGGATGTTTTGGAATAACGACGAATATTTATGAATTTAATGCTTTGGATATTTATGAATCACTTTGGGTATTAAATGCTATTTTACCTTTCGCACTGATTTTGGAAAGGAGTCTATTTTGGGAAATCATGTTATATTAAAGATTTCAGCATGGGAATTATGTGAGTTGGAAAATGGGTGATTTGTATTCAAAGCAAACTCTTTTGAAATCATGGCTAAAAAACTACACTCCTCTCGATTTATGAATTTATATAGTCATGATAAAATGCTTGAACTCACTAGGCGTTAGCCTAACCCTTTTTATTTGTCGGCATGTGCAACAGGCTCAGGTTGGGAGTAGCTTTAGCTACACTGTGAAGTGGCGAGTGCTAGTAGAGTGCACGAGAGATGATTTTGATTAAGTGAATCTTCCGCATTATTTGGGACTAGCAACTTGCGTTGTGTTAAGTAACGTCCGTCTTAAGCTTTTAGTTTGTGGAAATTATGATGTTTAAATTCCGAGGTATTTTAAGGAATGAATTGTAGAAATGATTTTATATACTTTTGGTTATTTTATTGAAATTAAAGTTAGTTGTTCCTTCCAATTTTGAGGGTGTTACAATTACTCTCCAAAATATCTATTGAAAAGAAAAGGAGGTTTCTCATATCAAGAAAAAAATGGTCTATTCTTGTCGATATGGGACTCCAACACAGTCCCTCCAATGGAGGTTAGGCGGACAAAGATTGTTCCAGAGTGTCGAGAATTGGCTTGACAGGTATAAATTGCCACATTGTCGACTTTCTAGAGTGATAAACACTTTGATATCATGTGAGATGTGTACCCCATCATATTACACACTCTCTCTCTCTCTCTCTCTCTCTCTCTCTAGAAAAGAAAAGAAAAGAAAAGTTTCCATCATATATTGAGAAGAAAGGTCAAGAACGTAGTTTGTCAAACTTTTTTTTTCCAGAAAATATGGTAAAATGTGAATTACTAACCAATGGCTTCTTATTCTGTTCCAAGTAAGCAGTCTAGACCATATTGTTTCCGAAAGAAGTTTGCACTGACCTTCCAATACCCTGGCAACAAGAAGATATATAAATCAAATGAACTCAATATATTCTATATGGACATGGGGGACCAGGTTTGGAGGGTGATATTTACACACACACACACACATATATATATATATATATATATATATATATATACACACACGGAAGGGTTCGAATGGAACACTTCCTTTTTATAAGAACGCAAAATCGAAGACGCGGCCGACGTTCAACGCGACCTAGGTTGCGGGCCAAATCGCCTGCACACCCCTAGGCCCCCCTCACGTGTAATCTCATATGTGATAAGAGTATTATCGATGTAATATTTTAATCCATCATATATGGTGCGCATGTGATACTAATCAGTTACGCAAATGGCCTTTGGTGCGAATTTGGGTCATGGGAAAAGTCGTGTGCAACTAACGGCTGCCCTCACATGTATTATCACATTTGACAAAAGTGTTCTCGCGCTTCGTAAAATGGAGGTGTTCTAGTTTGAACCTTCACGTATATATAGGCGAAGGCTCGTATGAGAAGTTGAGGTTAACGTGAAAAGTGGATCAGAACCGTCGATCACTTTTAATCTCATGCCCTCCCATGAATTGCACTTTAGAAGAAAATTGATCTGGTGCATCTCGGTGCATATCATCCTAATGTGCATCCATTTCTCATCCAACGGTTGATAACTATTTCTCACGTTTTTCACGTTAATCAGAACTTCTCACCGGAACCCAATCCTATATATATATATATATATATGTGTATATATATATATATGTATATATATATATATATATATGCATTGTTCAACAAAATCGAAATTATAGGACCCAAAAATTAATGTCAAAGTGTTCTAATAGACTTAAGTTTAAAGGACCAAATATTAATTGTGCTTCAAATGCAAAAGTGTAAACGGACGTTTTTGGACGTCTTAACTAGGTTTTAGATAGTATATTTTTGAAATTAAAAATCTTAATTATTTTTTTATATAACAGTACTAAAAAATGTGTTGATACGACAATTATCAAAAATGTCCTATTAAAAAGCTAATACACCATTTTCTTTCAAAAGTGTATTGAAAAAACTTGTTGAGACGTCCGAAAGAGTCATATAAATTTATTGCAACACTTTTACAGATGGTGCACAATTGTTTGATCTTATAAACATAAGTCTTATAAAACACTTTACTAGGAGAGCACTTATACATATTTATATCATATAAACCCGATTTTGTTATAATGGCATACACGACTTTTATCTGGGAGAGTATAACAACTGTTTCCGTGAAAAATGGAAATGTGCCATCACTAAAAAGTAACCAAGTATAGGAAGAAACAAATAAGAGTAGAGAGAATGTATCATATTTTCCGGGAAAGAAAATATATGATATATATATATATATAGGATACAAGGGTTAGGTTCAAAAAAACGGAAAACTAAAGAACACCTTAATTAGGAGCCCTTCATCTGGACGGTATGCACTTGTGCATACAGGTTATTTGTAACATGCATTTGTGCATATATGCACAAATGCATAATGCACATAGAGATGGAGTGCCTGTTCTCGTGAGCGGTCATTAAAGCCGTAACATCCCCACCCGCACAAAATGCTCTCCCATTTCCCTATCAAGCAACGGAATTAACAACAATAATACTAGGCTTTAAACTTTGAACAAATGTAACAGAAAAAATAAGTAATAAAAATCTTGTAAGGATTTAATAATATTGTCTACTGAATGTATAAATGGAGGAGCATCAAAAGTTAATTTGATCCCCACGGGTGCAGTTTACGTGAATGGTAAAAAAATCCTCCGTTTATACTAAAATAAGTGTCAATGTTTATATTTTAGTTTATACTAAAATAAATATTACTTTTAAAATTAAATATCTACTTTTCAATGTTATTCTTAATAATGAGATGAATTACTTTTATTTACTTTCTTGATTATTGAAAATAAAAATATCATTCATTTGCAATTACCAAAAAATAAATTTAATTTAGAAATCATACTCATAATCACCACAATTTCTAAAATAGAAATCCTACATGATGCAATTACAATTCATTTGCAAATCCAATTGAAATCACCGTTGTTGATTGGTCTAACTATAAATTTCTAAAACAATGTACCTTTTTAGTGTGAAAAAATTATGTTAAGGACAAAAGGAGTAATCAATCAGTAATCATTTAGATCATGAATGGTGTAATTTTCGCATATGAAAATAATATGTTTCAAAATTTTCATTTTGTTTGTTGCAACATAAAATATGTAATTGTTGCTTTTTTTTTCTGAAACGAAGTTATACGGAAATCTAGCAGACCATCACAATTGTTACGTCTGAAATAGACTATAAATAACCAAAGGGCCTTTGGCCTAACAATTACATAAAATATGTAATTGTTGTTTTCTTTTTTTCTGAAACGAAGTTATACGAAAATCTAGCAGACCATCACAATTGTTACGTCTGAAATAGACTATAAATAACCAAAGGGTCTTTAGCCTAGCGGTATCGGAGTCATTGGCCGGCCTTGTAGTAGGTAAGGGTTCAAACCTCACCATAGGTGAGGAGGATGTGTGAGTTTCTTTTTTCCATTTGTTGTATATAAATATTATATACTTAAAAAAATAGAGTATCAATATCAACAACATTGATTTTTTTAAACCGGATTAGGAATCATTAAGAAGGAATGGAAATTGGACCGGTTGCTTAGGGCTGGTCCTACTTTTTTCCTTCGAGACGCAAAGGTGTATTAACACTCCAACTAGGGGTGTATAAAAAACCGTTAACCCGCAAAATCCGCCCAAACCAACCCGCTAACAACTCAATTAAACCCAAACCGTCAACCCGCTAAACCGTCAAACCGCAACCCGCCAAATCGCTAATTAGAAGGGTTGAAATTGGGTTAACATAACTCAACCCAACCCAAACCGCCAACCCGCCGCTAATATATATTATTTCGATAAAATTATGTTTATATATATATATATATATATGTATATAATATTTACAACAATTATAAATTATAGCTAAAAAATTATATACATATATTAGTCTAATTTACAACAATTATGAACATATGAAGTATGTTTCAACTAGAAGTCGGAACCATAAATTTATGTTCTCGTTGCATTGATGTTGTTAGAAGTTTGTTTTTTATTGCGTAAAAAAATCTCATATGTTTCTTGTAGGTTTTAACTCTGTATTTTTTTATCCTGTTTCCTATGTATAGAAGCAATAGAAAATACTTCTAAGGAGTTGTTTGTTTGGTTTTCCATTAAGTCCTGAATGGATAAAGATGTCTGTGTAGATTAATTTGTCTGTGGATTGGGAAGATTTTTGTTTGGAAGCGTTTCTTCATAGATGGAAGGAGCGTGTTTTTTAATTGGGATGGACAGGTTTGGAAAAAAACTTGGCTTTTTGCATAAAGCCCCCCCTGAAAGCTTACTGAATAAGCCACTTTGTATATCTTTAAGCCACCACCACTGACCGAATAAGTTGTGAATCCCATTAAGCTGCTAACAAACAGGCCCTAAGTCTCCAAAAATCCAAAACAATTATCAACTAAACACGTCTAAGAAAGGAGGAGGTAGAAAATCGAACGTTTTGGATCACTTTTCAATGATAATGAGGTGTCATTTAATAAGGAGAAATATTGAAAAGTGGTGGCTAAGTTTGTGGTTAAAAATTTAGTGAACTTGTTAAAGAGTTGCAACCTACATTTGGTGTCCCTAATAGAGTGACCGTTTGCTACAAATATTTATCGGTTGTTTACGATGAGAGAATTATATTGATTGATAATTTGAATGAGATGCTATTATTCAAAATTTTGAAGTTTAATTCTAAGACTTGAGGATTTTAATATATATTTTGATGATTGTAATAACTAATAACTTTGTTGGGTATATTTTAGTATTATTTATCGTATTTCATTCGTCAACATAATGTATATATATTACCAAACCGCTAACCCAACCCGCCCTAACCCGCAAGGGTTTGATTGATTTGGGTTATACTTTTGAATGGGTTGGGTTGAAATTTTTAAAACCGCCATAATTGGGTTGGGTTGTAAAAACGTCAAAAACCGCCCAACCCAACCCGCATACACCCCTAACTCCAACCACTTGGACCCGGACTAGTAACAATTTTTGGTCATTTCTACCTAACAATACTATTTCAAAAAATATGCAACACAAATGCAATATTTATTGGCTTGAAGTAGGTATGGGAATTGGCCCCAACCTGTCGGGAACCCGATTCACCTGTCCCAATTAGGGACGGGGACTCCTCGCTAAACCGAGGATGGGGACGGGGACGGGTATCGCACTCCCCGTCCCGCCCCGTCCCCACTATATACGTTAATTAATAAATTAAAAATATATTATTTATTTAAACTTAATCCGTGTAATAACCCGATTTTCTAGTTGGCATTGAAAGTTGGTGGCCAAAGTGAGAAGATTGAAACTTTAGTGCTCAAGGGTGAAATGAGAGAGAGTTAAATAAGAGGAAACCCTATGTTCTTCATTTCTTTTGTGTTGGTTATGTGGATCGATAGAAGAAAAAGGGAGAAGAGAGTTTGAGAGCCAAAACCCTAAGGTGGGGGTGTGGAAGAAGGAAGGCTTCAAGGATTGATGGTAGCATCTTCAAGGTATAATTTCTCCTTCTACATCTTCTTTCTCTTTGTGGTGATGTTTAGTTAGAAGTATTAATGGAGTATTCTAGAGTTAGATTATGGGTTTGTTACCTTCTTTGAGAATCCTTCACCAATTCAATGGTGGAAGTTGATTCTAGCAAGGTTTTGGGCTTTAATGGAGTTTTGAGTTTTTGAGGATAAAAGTGGTGAATCATTAGATGGATTTAATGGATTAGATATTGTTTTAATTGTTGGTAATTGGTTCTTAATGTTGTTTATATCCATGATGTCGATTTGGAAGAATTAGAACTGAGTTGGGGGAATTTAGAGATGAGAAACCCTTGGCTTTTGGAAGAAAATTCGTGCAGGGAAAACAAACCAGAGATCCGCGCCGATCTCGGCGCCGATGGATCGGCGCCACCATCGGCACCAGGCTCTGTTTCTTTGTTTTCCGTTTTTGCTTCGTTGGTCGTTTGGGCTTGGGTCCGAGGCTTGGTTTAGGGGATTGTCTTAGGACATTATGGGGAATGTTTTAGAGCATAATTGGGGAGTCTAATGCCTCATTTGTTAACCCCAATTCAGGTGATCGTTTGGTGTTTAAGTGAGCTCCAAGTAGTGAGTCGTTGAGCCGAGCATCAGGTGAGTTCCCTTATGCATTATTTCTATCTTTTAAAATGAAATGAGAAGAATTGATATGTCTGAAAATGAGTTACTTGTTTATCATGAATCTTATGTTTTCTTATGCATGAAAAGTGTTAGTTTGTAATGTGGAAGGAGGATATTCCTCGAGTAAGTTTAAAGCATGTTCTAAGTGTTTATGCTTGTGATAGAGTCGGGTTACACAGTGGAGGACCCCCGAGTTGCCGTCCCTGGCTTTGTAAGGTGATGAGTTGCCGTCCCTGGCTTTGTAAGGTGATGAGTTGCCGTCCCTGGCTTTGTAAGGTGATGAGTTGCCGTGCCTGGCTTTGTAAGGTGTTATTGGTCCGTACCACTGTGTATACCCTTGTTTGAGCTCAAACTTGTTAAGTACTGTTTTCAAGGAAACGTGTTTCTAAAAATGTTTTGTGGTCACGCTTTTAGGAGGGAATTCACTAGACCTTATGGTCTAACCCTCGCTTTTCAAAAATAAAAACCATTTTCAGGTATTAACCGTGTATGGAGTTTCATCTGATGATATTGGAAGGTTGGGTCGTGGCAAAGGGGCGAGAGGTAGTGAAGACTTGTAGAGTACCGCCGAGCTTCTTGTAGTAACTCAGTTGTGAAGGTAGTTTCCGCTGCGAGTTTAGAGTAATTTAGATGTATTGTAGACTTTGGGACCGTTTTTGATTGAAATGTTAAGTCTTATATTTTATTAAATTTCTGGGTTGTTACAAATGGTATCAGAGCCATAGTTTAAGGGAATTAGGCGACCGGATGGGCCTAAACTTAAACTGTGGAGTAGAGTGGGACACAACTGAGATATAGGAAGCCATTAGGAATGACCGTGATCATAGGATATCTTGACAATAGTAGTGAGAACCCTCATGTAAGGTAAATTCAAGTAGCATCTGGCCAATGCTATTATGGATTTACAGGTGCATGGGTGTAATCAATCGCTATTGTCGGGATGGGTGGTGAGAGTGGCAGTATGTAGAGGGTTCTAACCTTGTGCTTGATAGCAAAGAGTTGATGTGTCGTGGGAGACCCCTTGTATTGTGGTGTTTGTAACTTCTAGAAGGAGTGTGGTCTAGAATGTTGATGAGCTGTCTGGAGGTAAACTCTCTGGGATAGGAAGTGAGAAGTATGTTGGCATCTTGAAAACCTTCAATTCAAGATCGAGTGAGGGAATCTAGTCTTGGATTCCTTAGTCAAACGGTTTAGTAGCAAGGTTAATGATTGTAAGATATCAGTGTTGTTTTGAGGTATGTATGAGAATAGAAGGTGAGCTAAGTGGTCGATTGTTAAACCATGTAAGAGTGATCAGTCAGGAGGGTTATGAAGCACTTGTGCTACAAGTTGTAGCATAAGTAAGGAAGCGGTTGTTGGTTGTAGTATGGTACCAGTGAAGAGTTAAAGTGGGTGCAACGATTGACTTAGTTAGAGTGAATAGCCTTCCTTTTGCATATTGAATTCCATGCATTTTGCTGCTAAAACTATTATACGAGACTCTTTCATGTTAAAAAGCATGTGCGTGCATGATATGTTTTCTTGTTTTGGGGAAATGAGTTGACGCGTGCGAGCGTGTTTTCTTTAAAGTAAAAGACAAACTTGTTTTCATTATACGATAAAGCTTTGAGCTTAGTGATTTACGAATTATTTCACGTTTTTCTTGTGGAGAGAATCTTCGTTACGAAAATATTGAAAACATTTTATTGCGAGGTTTGTTTTACAAACAAAATGAGTGCTGACTCGTTATTTTCATGTAAGCGAGTGTTGGAGTTAACTGACCCACTTTGGGTAAGTGATTTCGTTCCGAATTCTCTAGCCGTATTGGAAAAGGTTTCGTTGGAGATGACCGTTGTGTCGGCATCGAGTTGGATAGACAAGGGTACGAAGTATCGTAAGAGTGTCTGTGAGCGATCCTTGCGATCGTTGTGTTTTTACTAATCGTCTTGAGTGGTGTTGGTTCATACATACTCAATCTTGTGTTATGATTTTGTGTCTACTGTATTTTTTTTTAAAAAAAAAAAGTGTTCAAAACGATTTCAATCGTTGTGTCATTATGCATGAAGGCTATGAACTCGCTAGGTCGGGAAGGGTATTACGATTGAGGTTGAAGAAAGGCTTTGGGTGAGGAAAATTTTCAGTTGGATAAGATGTGGTCGAGTTATGACCTTAGTGTTTCCGTTAGAGGAAGTGGGTGATTACCGGGAGTCTCAGGCAGTGAATTTGGGAATGTCGGTATGATTGTAGTTCTAGCTATCGCTTGGCTATGTGAGAATAGTTTTAACTACGGTAAAAAGTTGAATGGTTAGAGTGTTTCTGTTGGTGAAATGGTATTAAGTAGCGTTACGTTACTTGTTGTAATGTTATCGGCTTTGAGTCGGAGTACTAAGATGTTTGAGTAATTAAAATTTTTACGCTAAGAAAGGTCTTGTGTTTCCTCAAGTGAGAGCAGTGGGGTATAAGTTGGTTATGATGAGTTGGACGACGTGGATTCTGTTAGGAATCCTAGGTGGTCTAGGAGGATCGGAATCTTCACATGTAGTCCATTGATATGGAGGTTTGCGACTGTTTATCAGGTCTTAAGATAGAGGCATTATCAAGAAACTGAATCGTGAGAATGAACCCGTTGTGGGCGAGCAAAGGAGGTCGCCCAAGAACGTGTAAATGATATGGTGTAGGAACACCTAGTGAGAGCATTAGGAGAACGGAAGATCACCAATGTGGATGTGATGTCCATTGAGGTTTTGATGATTCGCTTGTGCGTAAAGTGTCTAGCATAGCAGAATTAAATCGCGATGAGTTGGCGAGGAACGAGAAATTGTTCGGGGAGTTAGGAGAAATAGATCCCTTCAGGAATCCCTGACTGTCGTGATGCGACTGGACAATTGCATGTCGGTTGCCGTTGTTGAATCAGCGACCGTTCTGTTGGATAGTTGTCGGGAGGTTGGTATTGGAGAAGTAGCTATAGTGTGGTTATCTTGTGAGTGTTCGTGCTAGGATGTGAGGAGTTGTTCGGAGAAAGTTGTGTATCCGGCATGACGCTGGACCACCTTGTGTGATTGTTTCAAAGGTGATAGATCGTGGTTGCATAAGTAATTTCTTATGGGGTTCGATGAGCCATATAAGAACGAAATGATTAGCGTAATCGAAGCGGGTGTGCTTTGGGAGTTGACCTGAACATGTGGTTCGTCTAGACCCAGGATAGGTAAGGTCGGGAAGCGTTTATACTTCAAATGAAAGGGGTTGTGCGTAGCATGAAGGGAGTAGTATCTTTTGGGTGTGTAATGGCATCGTGAAGGCTTGTTTGCAATGAGTGGGTCGACTGTGTGGAAAGTTAGGAGCTCGTGGTAGTTCTCGGTGCTAAGTACTTTATGAAGACTTGGCTAAAGGTCTTGATGGATGATCTTGGAGAAACCGTTCTTTTGGGCTGTAGCGGTGTGTGATGGGCGTTCTGTGTAGGCACGAGAGAAAATGAGGACGGTGTGGTAGATCAAGTATAGACAGGCTTGCGGTGAGAAGATGTCAGGAGACACTGGAAGGGTGGACTATAATTAAGGAACTGTTATTTGTAAGGCATAAGAAAAAGAGATCATTGTGTATGTCATGGTTAAAGGGTTGAGGAAGCTAAGTTCGTGCGACAGGTCTAAAAGTGGACTCATTTTAGCGAGACACTCTTTTGAGGCATCTTTAGCGTATTAAGTTAGAATGGAAACAAGTGGTCGGATGGAGTGCCCTGGTTGAGAGACCTTTGGATTAGATTCGGTATTGTTGGGGAGAATGCTCCTCGTGAGCGTGTCGATAAGGTAGTGAGTATGTTTGAGTTATGTGGGAACTCGGGAGTTAAAGTTCGACAAGTTGGGAAAGGACTAAGTAGCGAGATAGGCTCGATTGTGTATACGGGAGGATGTGAAGGCAAGTTCGAATTGTGTGAATGATCATGAGAGATTTGGTCTGCAGGGTGATGTTATGGGCCGAGAGTGCTCGGATGTGTAGTGACCGTAGTTGTCAAGCTAAGTGTGCCAGCTAGTGTCGTAGTGATGTGATGTTAGAAAGAGAGGAAACATCGAATAGAAACCTTTTGGGGGTTTCAGATGAGGTGTTCGGTTTGTTAACCAGATTGTTGGAGCACGTGGGAGTAAGTTGACGTCGTGGTATGAGTATGTTAGGAATAGAATGACGGAGTGGTGGTGGGTGGTTACCCAAAATAGAAACCAAGTGTTTCTAGTTGTAAGAGTCGCTAAGTAAGCATGTTTCTGGGATCATTGGAAGTTTGAAGAAGATGATGAGATGTTAGTCAAAATGGGGTGTAGTAGATACGAAATCCTTAAGGAATGTGAGTGGTTCCTCATGTGTGAAAGGATTGTTCGAGGAAGTAAAGGTTGGAGATCAAGAATGTGTAGTGACGTCGAACACTGGTGTCGTTTCGAGACGACTTGGTTGGATGCCCTAAGTTAGGATCTTGGTGCAACTGTTTGGTTAGGCGAGTAATAGGAAAGTGGTATCAGCATGTGGAAAGGTCGAGAGAGAGGGACAAGTAATGATTGGTGGGTTGTGCTCCACGCCAACGTGGGGGAGGTGAAGTTAGTATGTCGGATTAAGTGAGTAAATTCAGAAGTATAAACTTGACAGCAATGCCAAAAGGTGCAGCGTTGTGTAGATTGTCTTTCATAAGTGTGCGAACCATTGGGAAGAGTATTGAGGAAGGAAATTGTGTATGAGTTGAGTTAGTGACTCTGTGAGAAATATTTAAACGAATTGGTCGTGCAGTGATTAATCTAGTGAGAATAGTATGGTGTGACCATGGTTACTCCTCTTGGTTGAGTGAGGGTAATCGAAGTTATATTTTGTGTCTGAACGCTTGTGGCAAGTAGTGAGAAATCGATGTGCTTGCAGGATAAGTGGAATTCGGATAAGTGATCGCATCAAGGAGGGAGTATGGAGGTTCCTACTCCTAGTTGCGTATAAGTCGGGAGTGGTGTTGTAGTCGACGGACTGTGGTTGAGGTGGCCCAAGAAAGGGAAATATCACTCTGCATTGACGATTGTTTCGTTGGGAGAAGTAATCTAGAATTGTTTGTATTGCAATGAAGGAATTTCGGGTAGTGAGTTGTCGGGACGTACAGGTTTGGTCTTGTGTCAAGCTGTCTAAGGTGTGTTTGTCTCCGGTAGGTGAATCTCGTGTTGTGGCAGAGGATTTAACCGAGTCCCTCCTTAAAGGAAGTATAGATGCATGATAAGTCTTAGTTAATCTTATGTTGTCAAGGCCGATCGGGTAGGAGCGGTAGCCTACGAGTTAGGGTACCGTAAGAACTGAAGGGAATGCACCCATGGTTCCGGGTTTCGAATTTAGTGAGGTGGTTGACTGAGTCAGAATGTGGTTGTACTCTGGAGAAGTGTCAGTTTTGATGTGGGCAAGGCACCCGCATCTTTTCCAATGAGGAATTCCGGGGACGGAATTCTTTTAAGGGGGGAGTGTTGTAATAACCCGATTTTCTAGTTGGCATTGAAAGTTGGTGGCCAAAGTGAGAAGATTGAAACTTTAGTGCTCAAGGGTGAAATGAGAGAGAGTTAAATAAGAGGAAACCCTATGTTCTTCATTTCTTTTGTGTTGGTTCTGTGGATCGATAGAAGAAAAAGGGAGAAGAGAGTTTGAGAGCCAAAACCCTAAGGTGGGGGTGTGGAAGAAGGAAGGCTTCAAGGATTGATGGTAGCATCTTCAAGGTATAATTTCTCCTTCTACATCTTCTTTCTCTTTGTGGTGATGTTTAGTTAGAAGTATTAATGGAGTATTCTAGAGTAAGATTATGGGTTTGTTACCTTCTTTGAGAATCCTTCACCAATTCAATGGTGGAAGTTGATTCTAGCAAGGTTTTGGGCTTTAATGGAGTTTTGAGTTTTTGAGGATAAAAGTGGTGAATCATTAGATGGATTTAATGGATTAGATATTGTTTTAATTGTTGGTAATTGGTTCTTAATGTTGTTTATATCCATGATGTCGATTTGGAAGAATTAGAACTGAGTTGGGGGAATTTAGAGATGAGAAACCCTTGGCTTTTGGAAGAAAATTCGTGCAGGGAAAACAAACCAGAGATCCGCGCCGATCTCGGCGCCGATGGATCGGCGCCACCATCGGCGCCAGGCTCTGTTTCTTTGTTTTCCGTTTTTGCTTCGTTGGTCGTTTGGGCTTGGGTCCGAGGCTTGGTTTAGGGGATTGTCTTAGGACATTATGGGGAATGTTTTAGAGCATAATTGGGGAGTCTAATGCCTCATTTGTTAACCCCAATTCAGGTGATCGTTTGGTGTTTAAGTGAGCTCCAAGTAGTGAGTCGTTGAGCCGAGCATCAGGTGAGTTCCCTTATGCATTATTTCTATCTTTTAAAATGAAATGCGAAGAATTGATATGTCTGAAAATGAGTTACTTGTTTATCATGAATCTTATGTTTTCTTATGCATGAAAAGTGTTAGTTTGTAATGTGGAAGGAGGATATTCCTCGAGTAAGTTTAAAGCATGTTCTAAGTGTTTATGCTTGTGATAGAGTCGGGTTACACAGTGGAGGACCCCCGAGTTGCCGTCCCTGGCTTTGTAAGGTGATGAGTTGCCGTCCCTGGCTTTGTAAGGTGATGAGTTGCCGTCCCTGGCTTTGTAAGGTGATGAGTTGCCGTGCCTGGCTTTGTAAGGTGTTATTGGTCCGTACCACTGTGTATACCCTTGTTTGAGCTCAAACTTGTTAAGTACTGTTTTCAAGGAAACGTGTTTCTAAAAATGTTTTGTGGTCACGCTTTTAGGAGGGAATTCACTAGACCTTATGGTCTAACCCTCGCTTTTCAAAAATAAAAACCATTTTCAGGTATTAACCGTGTATGGAGTTTCATCTGATGATATTGGAAGGTTGGGTCGTGGCAAAGGGGTGAGAGGTAGTGAAGACTTGTAGAGTACCGCCGAGCTTCTTGTAGTAACTCAGTTGTGAAGGTAGTTTCCGCTGCGAGTTTAGAGTAATTTAGATGTATTGTAGACTTTGGGACCGTTTTTGATTGAAATGTTAAGTCTTATATTTTATTAAATTTCTGGGTTGTTACAATCCGCAATTCATAATTTATTATTTCCTAACCAGGTTTAAAATCTAAAATTGATATTCTTTGGATGTTAGTATGTATTTTGGATGTCAAATCTAAATACAATTACTCGATATAGTTTTGCATATTACCCGACATGATTTTAAATATTACTCGATATGTTTTGATACGTTTGACAGTAAGTTTTTTTAGATTAGATTGATTTTATTTTGGTTTTAGGTTATCAATTGTTATCTGACCTTCTGAATTTTTTTTGTGTTAACTTAAAGTCTTTTCGACTTTAGGTTTATTGAAAATATACGAGATTTAAGCATGTACGGTGCCTCACATATTTGATTTAAAATAATTTATATAAACGAGGAAAAATCTCAGTTTCCCCGTTGGAGATGGGGATGGGGATGTGATCATATTCCCCGACCAGGATGGGGACGGGGACAGAGATGAGGATTAGGTATCAGGGTCGGGGATAGGGATTGAGGTTCCCGCTCCATTCCCATGCCTAGCCTGAAGGAGCGTTATGGATAGAAGGGGATTGAGGAACAAAGCATGTAGAAGTAGAAATACAAATGATGACTCATCTTTGTAGATTTAGTGGGCATTTGGTGTGATGTAAAGGAATTTGGATTTGAAGGGATTTGAATTTGGATGATCTGAAATTTTTGATGTGTTTGGTTTGTATGATTTGAAATACGGATTGGATTTAATTAATATAATTAATAATAAAATTACCTTTTTAACTTATTGATTATTATAAAATAATTTTTTTTATATATTCTAAAACATTATTATACACAAACTTGTGGGATTTCAAAATCTTATGTTTATGAGATTTCATTCAAATCCATAAAATTTGTCAAACCAAACATGATATTGGAATGAAATTCAATTGCAAATTCCTTCAAATTTCCAATTCAATCGTACAAACCAAACGAAACCTCATGGGGCCTTTGGTTTGATGAAACAGTTTTGAGGGATTTGAATTTTATGGGAATGATTTGGATTTGAATTCAATTGCAAATTCCTTCAAACCTCATAGCCCGAGCCCGAGCCCGAGCCCGAGCCCGAGGCGTTGCGGATGGCCTTATATTGGAGTCTTAAAATGTTGGGATTCTAACTTTTTGGAATAACTACTCGACATAGTTTATTTATTGGGTGTTTGGATTTTTCTAATCCTATAAATGACTAGATTGATTCATTTCTATCGATCAGATATTCTTGTTGGATATCTATTAGATCGGATTAGATTCAATCAACATCCTAGGATGATCAGATCAAATCCATTCAATGTGTTAACTTAACCCACTTTTCCAACAATGAAACAAATTAATTAGTCACTCGATCTAATATGTGTAAACCAACACAAGTGAGACTAAAAAAATTCAAAAACAAATTCAGATTTAAGCAAATTGCAAACAAACTAATTGGATGATAGTTGGATGGATAACTGGATGGGTAATTGGATGTTGGTCGGTTCGGTTCGGTCGCTTGTAATTGGAACGGCCGATTCGTATTGGACCGGTTAACTTTCTACACACCCCTAGTTTATTGAAAGGTTTTCTTCTAGTTATTTTATTGCATCCCTTATATTTCTAGATAAATGTTTCTTATATTTTCTTTTTAGTTTATTTTACACCGTCGTCTAATTTATCAACTAGTTTTTATCAAATATAAATTTATCAACAAGCTAGTTAGTTTTTTAGATAACATGATGGTTTATCAACTAGTTTGATAAATATAGCTTAAAAACTCAAACTCACTTACCTTTAATATCACAAAACTGATTGTTGGGTCCTTCTCGTATAATTCAAACATCTTTAACAATTCTACAATCTACAAAAAAAAATCATATATTTATAAGAGTTGGTATGTTAGGGAATTAGGGATAAAAAATGCATAATCATCTACGCAGAGACCTAATAAATCGTACAAACCAGTTTTTATATGTTGTTTCATATATGATAAAAAGAAACAACAGGTTGTAAAAATACAGTGTTATACAATGTGGTTTCATATGTCAAAATGTTTATGATTGCTTCATACATATGTAACACTGGATATTCATACATGCTTCATACATGAAACAAGTGAAAACTAGTCCATAAGCTTATAACGAATTATTGGGTTTATAAAAAACTTTATAACCAAATATCGAAGAAAGTATATATAAACATACAAGTTCGTAGTTAAGACAATTCAGCTTCTTGGGTCTGTTTAATATCACCTTCATCCCACCAGATATTTCTTCAGAAATTACCTGTCAAAGAAATAAATAAATGTTACACCTTTAGTTTTAAAAGGACAATAATTCTTCCCAGTTTTTCATGGTTTTTGGATTTTATGAAACAGCTTACGTACGAAACGATTATATATTTTGTCGCTTTTAGGGTAAGATATACTTATCTGATAAGAGATGATGGATCTTTACCAATACTTTTTATCATGATAGTTTGTTAACCAAGAATCTTATTTAGTAAGTGAGGATAGTGAGGGTGATGGCTTTTTCTTGTAAAAGACATTTATATTACGCTATTTTAATGACTGAGAATCTTATCGTATAAAGTAACTGTTAGAGTTATTATCGTACATATGTAAAGTACAAGGGTTGTTCTGTAATTATCTGTAACTTATCTAGTATATATAGGTCTCTTATGTTTCATAGTTAGGTTAATCTTTCTTTTGTAATCGTATTCTCAATATATGAAAAGCCGCTGCTATTCCAGCCCTATCGCTCTCAATACTTTCATCTGTTCATCAATCCATTCTTACATCGTTTCTAACATGGTATCAGAGCTTTAGGTACGTCTCATCTACTCATCTGATTGTTGATTCCTGTTCTTTGTTCGATTTTAGACTCGCCGTTCTCAAACCTTGTTTTCGCGGATCAAACCCTGTTTTCGAAATTTTTGTTCGTCCAGATATCCTAATCCGGAATACTCCAAATTCCGGAACCTCCTGAACTCCGGATCATCACGCGTTCCGGAACCCATCTTTCCGGATCCTAGTTCCGGTACTCGACTTCCGGTAATATCTCTTCGCTCTTTATTTTAGTTCCGGTACATATCCAACTCCGAATCATCACGCATTCCGGTACCCGTTTTCCTCACTTCCGAAACCTAAATTCCGGTACCTGTTTTATCACTTCCGGAATCTACACATTCCGGTACCTGTACTTTTCACTTCCGAAACCATACAAAATCCGGTCCTGCTCTTTTTAACTTTCGGAACACACTAATTCTGGTACTTGCCCTTTCACTTCCGGAACCTACAAAGTTCCGGTACCTGCTTTCATTTCTCGTCCGGAACATACAAATTCCGGAACTACCCACTTCCTCAATTCCGGATCTTCGTCTCCCGGAACCTCAATTTTCAGATCCTTATTCCGAAACTCTAACTCCGGAACTCAACTCCGGTCCTCTTCAATTCCGGAACTCAACTCCGGTTCTCACTTTTCTGAATTTAATTCCGGAACACTCAGTTCCGTCACCCACAACTCCGAAACTCCTCTTTTTTGGTCTTCAATTCCGAAACACACAGTTCCTGTACCTCACGATCAGTTTCTTACATTCCGGAATTTTCTTCCAGTCTTCAATTCCAGTTCTCAATCAATTCTCTAATCAGTCAGATGGCCCTCAATTCCAGTCCCTCCAATCCTATCCCAGTTGTTCTCAATGAGAACAATGACCAGTCTAAATCTTCAGGAAAGGGGAACAATAATGAATGTACGTTTTGTCACTCTACATCTCACCTTCTCCTCAACTGCCCAGTACGAAAATGTCGTTGGTGTGGGATCACACATCCACGCCACTATGGGTCTGATTGCTCAAAGCATCCAAGGAACTCAGGTAATCAGAAACAACAGTTCCGCACTCAATCTGTTGCTGGATCCATCACTCAGGATACCCCTACGCCTGCAACTCAGGCATCGCACAACAACAACTCATCGCCTGATCTTATTGAACTCATGCGCCGAAACCAAGAGCTTATGAAGCAACTCATGACAGGTTCTATGGGTATGAATTCTCAGTGCAATACCTCTGCATCCGGTAACCCTTGGCTATTTGACACTGGATGTTGTAATCACATGACACCTAAGGGTGACAGGTTTGTCTCTAAGCAAACCTCCAGAATGTTCTCATCAGTCCGTACTGCTGATGATACTCGCTTACCTGTATCCTTCAGTGGGACAGTATCTACCCCAATATACAATTACATGATGTTCTACATATTCCTAACTTATCTCTAAGCCTGATTTCAATCACTCAGCTTATGGAAGCCGGTCTAATTGTTCTGTTTCATCCTTCTGGTTATGTTGTGCAGGATCCAAAGACCAAGCAGATCCTTGGAGTAGGCCGTAAAGTTGGTCGGATGATTGAAGTGGTCTACCTCCGTCTTCCCTTACATTCATCAAATTTTGTTGCTTCTGTTTCCAGTACTCCTTCATTTGAACTGTGGCATGCACGCCTAGGACATTTATCATCAGCTAGAATAAAAGTGTTAGCTAGTTCCGGACTGTTAGGAAACACTTCTTCTGAAAATGTCTCTTGTTTATCTTGTCAACTGGGCAAACATCATACCTTACCTTTCCCAATTAATGAATTTACATCTGCCTCTCCTTTTGATCTTATTCATTCTGATGTATGGGACCAGCACCGCACCCATCCATGGGAGGTGCTCGATATTTTTTCATCTTTATCGATGATCACACACGTTTTACATGGATATATCTCATGAAACACCGCTCAGAGCTACCTCAAATATATATTACCTTTGCCCATATGATTCTGACCCAGTTCTCCAAGCCCATAAAGATTCTTCGAGCAGATAATGCTATGGAATACAAGGAATCTTCTCTTCTCTCTTTTCTTCAATCTCAGGGTACTCTTTCTCAGTACTCCTGCCCTGGCACCTCTCCACAAAATGGTCGTGCAGAACGTAAACATCGTCACATCCTTGATACTGTTCGTACTCTATTAATCTCAGCCAAGTGTCCATAACGTTTTTGGGGTGAAGCTGCCTTCACAGCTGTCTACACCATCAACCGACACCCGACTCCCATCCTCAATCAAAATTCCCCCTATGAAGTTATCCATGGGGTCTCCCCCGTATATGAACTCCTCAAAGTGTAGGGTTGTGCCTGCTTTGTTCAGTTGCAATCTCATGAACACACCAAACTAGAACCTCGTTCTCGATTATGCTGCTTTCTTGGCTATGGAATTGAACACAAAGGTTATCGTTGTTGGGATCCAGTCTCTAAGAGACTACGTATATCCCGTCATGTCACATTCTGGGAACATCTTCCCTTCTCAACAGTGTCCAAATTTCAGGACATACCCAATCCTTCCACTTCCTTCTTCACTGATAACTCTATCTCTTTGGACTCACTCCAATTAGATCCCATACTCACCTCTCCATCTGATCCACCTCCTTCCGTTTCACCTCAATCTATGCCCTCTTCCGATTCACACTCATATGTGCCTGCTGATCATGATCAATCATCTGCACCACCTCCAAGGACTACTTCTGAGTCATCTACTGAGCCTATGGATCCTAGCCCTTCTCAACCACAGGGTGTACGACGCTCAGACCGGGTAAGACAAGTTCCTTCTCATCTTCGTGATTATCATTGTTATGCTACATTGCTGTCCAACCATGAACCCACTTCCTTCAAGGAAGCTTTTTCTAACCTTGTTTGGCGGCAAGCTATGACTGAGGAACTTCAGGCCCTTGACAAAGCCAATACATGGGAGTTTGTTCCTCTTCCACCGGGCAAGTCACCTATTGGTTACATGCAAAAACAGAGAATTATGCGGTTCGTAATGAGAAATGCTTATTGTGCTTGAGAAATAAATTTTTAAAGGGCTCACTATTAACTTGAATTAGAGCACAAAAAGTGAGAAGGATCAAAAGACTGAAAATATAGATTAAATCGTCTGTATGTTAATCATGTGACAACGTTATAGCTGTCATCATGAAGAAGTTTGAAGGACCAAATAGTCTGTATGTTAATCATGTAAAGGATCAAAAGATTGAAAATATAGATTAATTACAAACAAACACAATTATAGACAGAAAACTAAGATCATATGATGAGAAATTATTGATTAATTACCTCTCTGAAGGCTTTTTGACGGCTTGATCACTATGCATATCAACAACTTGTGCCTCTGTAAAAAAACAAAGAGATGTAAATACTTACCCAGTAAGCACTTTACATCGGTTGTTGATTAGCAAAATGGGCAAATTTAAGTACAACTTCTAATTCCACAAAATATCCCAAATCAATACAAAGCAGCTCCATTGTTTTCACAATGACAACACATGAAGATATTTATATATGCAGGACACATAAAATGAATCGAATGCCTACCACACCAAACATAGACCTGGCAAACGGGTCGTGTCGTGCCGGGTTCGTGTCGGGTTCACGGGTTAAACGGGTTGGGAGTGTCAAACCCGAACACGACACGTTTAATAAACGGGTCAGAATATCTCAACTTGAACACAACCTGATTTAACCCGCCTAACCCGACACGATTAACCCGTTTATATTCTTAACCCATTAAACCCACAAACCCGTTTTACCCACAAACCCGTTAACCTGCAAACCCGTTTAACCCATTTAACAATTAACATTTATAAATGTAACTAATAGTCTAATATATATTAATGTATAAGGCTGTAAACGAACCAAACAAACACGAACAAGGGTTGGTTCATGTTCATTCTTTTACCTTAGCCGAACAAACGAACAAAAACAATAAAGGTGCTCCCACTTTAAGGGTGCTCCAACAAAAAATTTCAACTAGGCTCTCAAGCCATTTGTCTCATGTTATAGGGCTCAAGCTAAAGAACTCAACCCACAATGAGGTGAAGCATTGGAGAGGTTAAAGGGTGAGGGGTTATATATATACACATGAGATGCAACTTCCTTTTACAATCACCACCGATGTGGGATGACTTCTATTCACCCCAAAGCAGCTTTATATCTACCGTGCAAATCATAAATGAATTGGAGGAACGTGGTGAATGGTCTGAGGTATAAATTTTCACAATACATATAAATATTCATTCTAATATTTGCACATCTATCAATCTCAAAACAGTTCCAGGGTGATGCATGTACAACCAAATTGAAGAACTGGTGAGTAAATGACAAACTTTATATCTACCGACTTATAATAACACACATATATATATATATATACACACAATAATATATAACATGATCAGGTATTTCAAGATGCCAAGTATATATATATATATATATATATATTATATACAATAATATATGCCAGGTATTTCATAATATGTAACTCTTGTACATGATCCATAAGCCAACTAACTCCTTCTCTCCCTCTCGTATTAGTGATTTAATATGAAGATGGAAAACAAGAAGGAATATATTATATATCTTTACAACAAGATTAGATCCATCTCTTATCTTAAGTTGTGGGAATTTTTTCATAGAAAAAAGGAACCTGTATACTGTATCTCCTACTCTCATCCAAGCAAGCATGAATGTTTTCCTTGGCATTTAGTTTTAATTATTAAAACAAAGCTGACTTCTATTCACCGCAAAACTGAACCTTGGCATTTAGTTTTAATTATTAATGTTTTCCTAATTCCTAATATCCTAAATCCCTATTAATGTATACTTAAAACAGCCCTATATATATATATATATATATATATATATATATATATATATATATATATATATATATATATATATATATATATATATATATATATATATATATATATATATATAAACGGATTATTCGGGTCATTTTCGAGTTGAAATAGTTGACCCTAACCTTACCCGTTTAATTTTCGTGTCGTGTCGTGTCAACCCGTTTACTTAAACAGGTTGAAATGTATTACCCAAACCCGTTTAATTCGTGTCGGGTTCGTGTCGAGTTAGCGTGTCGTGTCATTTTTTGCCAGGTCTAACCAAACATAACTAAACATGCATATTTTGCAAGGATATTACAAGGTTATTTGAAATTTGAATCATCTTGGACTTTCTCGAAGCCACTTGGACCTCCATACATTAGAAATGCTCATTTATGTTAAAATTGTTCTACCCTCCATACACCATAGATTAATGGTTCTAAGTACCTTAATCAAGCCATCCAAACAATGAACATCTAGCCCAGGGGGTCAAACCCTCTATTAAGTTGCTTTATATCTGCTTCAATTTGACTTTGCTTTTATTCAAAATATCCCTTCCGCCTTCAACAAATAAACATATGAATATTCTTGTTGAAGGTTCCATTTTTTTTAAACCAACTACGTTAGTCTTACTCGTGGGTGTGTGGTTTCAGGTACCTTATGATCACTTTGATCTATATATACTCAAAGCAAAAGTATAAAGAACTTATACTTGGCACAATAGCAAATGTTAAGCAATGAACGTGTGGAGAATTTGTACCTTATGATCACTTTGCTAATGAGATAAATATTAAGATTCACAGGTTTTACATAGCTCAAAGCGTCCTGGCTTTATAGTCCATTCGCAAACACAGCTACATTCACAGGTTGATACGAAGATAAACCGGATTATATAATTATCATATAAAACATGAATAATAAGGTTAACCTGTATGATTATACCTCGTATTGTTGAAGATGGAGAAAGATTAGGTCGATTCTCACCTCGTGAGGGTGAACGGCGGTGCCATAACCCTAACAGCCAGGATCCGTGTAGTTTTGAGGCCTGATACCGCTTGTTGGACCTGAAATTTCATCGCATATATCTCAAGGTCAGAGGATTCCACAAACATCCGAATTCCTAATTCAATGAAATATATTCAAAAACCTAAATTTGTTATGAAAATAACACTATGAATTGATAACAAGGAGAGGAAGATGAAAATGAGCGTAAGAAGCGTACGAGTTGGCAATGCCAACCGACAGCGCCAGGGGATACGAGCCATATCTCTAGAGAGCCATCTTCCCTAGCGGCGGCAACTTGAGATTCGTCTATGCTAGTGGCTAGAGCGAGTATCGGGGAGGGATTCCACTCCACTGAGTTGCTACTACATTTGTACAACTCCAGCATCTCCGCCGTCTACCCCTGAACCCTAATTCTCCAGGGAAAATGTATGTATCGTCCGCAAAAGTGTTTCAAACTATGCTAAATAAAACTACTTTCATCAGACGGATACCTATATTTTCAAAATATTTTGATGATGTGGGAGGCGATTTTGAGGAGAGAACGAGAGGATTTAGGGGATTTAGGCGATTTTGGATCTGATTTTGGGGGAAGGTTAAGTATTTTGGGGGGAAGTATAGGAGGGAACCAAAATTTGGGAACACATTAAAAAGTATTGAAGTTTTATAATATTTTTTAAAGATTAATACGTATATATTATAAAATATCTATTTTTTATTTTTTAAAAACTCTTAAAAATATAATGTTACGTTATTATGTAGAAATCTATTCGTCTTTAAAAAGTTTGAAGCATTTTTAATTTTATGTTCTCTTATCAATTTTTATAATATATATTTGTTTTATTCCTTTTTTACATAAAAATGTAAGGCCTTCCGCAGCGCAAGCCCTCAAGCCCTCAACGCCACATCAGCGCCACATCAGCTAAGCCCTCAAGCCCTAAACACCCCGAGCGCATAACTAAAAGCCCTCAAGCCCTCAATGCCACATCAACGCCACATCATTTTTTTAATTCTTTTATTTATACATTTAATTATTTAACAAAATAAAAATATTTATATATTTTTGAATAAATAAAAATAAGATAAATAATAAAAATAAAAATTCATATCATTCATTAAAAATAAAAATTACAAAATACAAAACACTACCAATTATGAATTTTTTTAATTTGCTCTTTTCTCTTTAAAGTAACCCTCAAAACGTCTCCCGTAAGGTGATCATGCGAGGTCATGAAAAACTCGAAGTCTTTCTCAAATCGTTTTGAGCGTTCGATTTCGAGTTCTTGTTCCAACCTATCTCGTTCGAGTTTTGAGCGTTCGATTTCGAGATCGAGTTTTTTCATTTTGTATTCCATTGTATCATCAATCTTGTCGTTGAACGTCGTCAACAACTGAGTAACACTTTCGTTCGTATTCGACCCGGACGTATTACTCGTTGATGTTTTTTTGCCTTGTTTCTCCCGATGGGTCGTTGAAGTTGCTCGATGGAGTTGTCGTCATCGTCATCATTGGAAGGGTTGGTACGTTTTGAACCCCGCGATGAAGTTGTCGTCATCGTTGGAACGACTCCCCATTTTGGACATTTTTTTAGGACTTCCCAAGCTTGTTCTTTAGAGAAAGCAAACCCTTGTTGTGCTTGGTACCGTTCGTGTGCCACTCGTGAAATGTCGGCATCACTCATTCCGCTTGATCTATTATTGACCAAGTTGTTGTAGATGCCGCCAAAAAGAGCAATTTTTTTATTCAGGTCGTTGAACTTGGTGTTGAGTTGATGAGTTGTTCTATAATTGAACGTGGGTCGCCGGAAAATCGCATTCTCGCCGGAACCGTTGAATAATCTCGATTTATATGTTGGAAATAGTTTCTTGATGTTCTGAAATCGTAAATAAACGAAAAGAATCTGTTTTGGACAAAAGAAAGTGAGGAAATCGACGTAAAAACAAAACCCAGATCTGAAGTTGGTGATGACATATTTGGTCCTTTTTCGTTAGTTTCTGTTAGTTTTCGTTAATTTTGTTAATTTTTTAGTCCTTTTCTGTTAAGTTTTAGTTAGTGAGGTTAGTTTCATTTTATTAACAGCCCGTTCGATGTTTCCGTTAGTTTTCTTACATTTTTAGTCCTTTCGTTAAGAGTCCGTTAAGTCCATTTAATTAGTTTAGGAGTTTGACACTTTTGGTCCCTAGACTTAAGGTTTCAGAGTCTGTCATTTTTAGTCCCTAGACTTGTAAGTTTAGATTTTTACACTTTTAGTCCTTGTTTTTCATTTTAGTTTCGTAAGTTGTCAGTTTTAGTCTTTTTTTCATTATTTTCATTTTTCGTCGATTTTATCAGTTTTTGCCTGCTATGAACCGTAACTGATATATCTTTTTCGTGTTTTGCAGGTTTGTCGATTTAAAGTCCAGTTTTCCGCATTAATTTTTCGGAATTAATTTTTGGAGACAAATTTACAATTTGTTTTTCAAAATTTGTTTTTGAGAATATTTTTCTGACTTTAATCGATATTTTTTTCTCTGATCGTACAAGCGCACAAATTCTACTTCTCACGAAGTATCTGTTAACGATCCGACATTTTAAATTTACAGGTAACAATGTCTCTAAATGAAAAGGATGAGGTAGATCTCTGCACTGTTAATCATTATGGTAATCAGTTTAAATTTTTTCAATTAAAACTTGATTAACAAAGCGAGAAACTCATTAAAGCACATAAAACAATTGAACTTCAAAGACAGACAATCATTGACCATAAAAAGTTAAATGATGATTTGAAAAAGGAACGAGTTGAGATCGAACAATCTCGAACTTCTTTCCGAAGAAGAATGGATGAGATGGAAGAAAAAGTAAGAGTTTCTGAAAAACGGAAGATTGAGCTTGAAAAATTGTTGCAATCTTACAAAGATATTAACAATGAATTGACCGAAAAAGCAAGTGATCTAGAAGCGAAACTATATAAACTTGGTCAATCTGAACAAACCATTTTTCTAAACACGCCAAAGAATTTCAGATATTACAATTCAAAATGGGGATTGGGATATGACAATCCTCATTATTTAGAAAATGCTTTGAAAAAGGCACCTTGTTTATACAAGTTTCAATGGTTTAAGTATCTTACAGATTCTAAATTCAGTATCAAATGGCTTGATGAGGAAGAACAAGGGGTTGAGGAAGAAGTTAAAAGAAAGACAACTGTAACCATGCAACTTCCTTATATTTATAATTCGGCAAATAGAAAGGCATTGCTAGATAAGAAAACCTTGCCTAATGACTATTTTGAAAGCTATATTGTTCAGCCACCAAAGGGAACTGTATCAAAACCCGTTTCTGAAGGAAAAATATAGTATCCTCCCTTGGTGCTCGAACAGAAGCTTGTCGATCTTGAGTTGAGTATTAAAAGAAAAATTAAAGAAGTCAGAAATGACGATCAACTCGCTTTTGATATTGAAAAGGAAGTCATGCTTACAGTTCTTTTAAACAGTGAGAGAGAGAAATCTGAAAAGAAGTTTTCTGATTTTTCCAAGAAATCGTTTGAGGAAAAGAAAGCTGTTGAACTTAAATGCATAAAACTTTCAAAACAAAACTCAGATTTTGAAAAAGTTTTATTTTTAGAAAAGGAAAAGCTTGAGAAAAGGATGTCAGAGTTTAATGTTGAGAGAAAATCCTTTGAGGGAAAGATTGATGAGCTTTCACTGAAAATATCTAATTTGGAGAATGAATTAGACATCGAAATAAAAGAATTTGAAAAGAAGAAAATTAAAGATTTTCAAGCAAAAAGTGTGAAAGATGTCTATTCAGATGAAAGAAAGGTGTTTCAGGCTGAAATCTCAAAACTCACAAGGAGATTATCTGCTTTAGCAACAGAAGCTATAAAAGAGCAGAAGATCAAATCTGATCTACAGAAGAAATTTGATTACCGTGTTGCTACAAGTTCAGATACTCCTATCTTTAAGCCTGTCAAGATGGTTTGGAGAGCAAAAGGCTCAACTCCTGAAAAAGATGCCCCAAAATCATTTGTTCCTCCACCCACCGTGAACAAGAAGAACAACGCTCCAAAAGGTAAGTCTTTTGTTAAACCTAATCTTGTTTATTCTGCAAATCATTTGATTAGGTTAGCACAAAAGCAAATATGTTGTTCTTATTGTGGAACTAATGATTTTGTTAAGAAAGAAGATGTTCAGTACTGGTATGGTACTTACAATATTCCTTCAAATCGAACTACACATAACAATCCAAGACCCAATTGGCAATGGGTACCAAAATCTACTTAATATGTTTTGCAGGTTTATCATGTGTGGTGCTGATTGTCAGAACTATACAAACACATGACTGGAAACAGAAGAGAATTGTGCAGATTTGAAGAAGAATACCTGTGCTGAAACCATCTGCATAATTTCAGGGGGAGAGATTCTAAACTTTTGATTGTTTGTGCTTATTGATATATCTTTCTACATGTTTATGGTTTCTGAATAATTCAGTTCAGAACCCGCTTTTCAAAGAGATTATGGTTTCTGAATACTTCAGTTCAGAACCCGCTTTTCTAAGAGATTATGGTTTCTGAATAATTCAGTTCAGAACCCGTACTTCAAAGAGAATTTGACTTCTGATCATATCAGATCAGGACTCGTTCTTAATCTTAAAAAAAAAGATTTTGATTGTTACATGTGCTGATTTTGTCAAATTAAGATCTTTGCAGATTTTGAGGGGGAGCTTATCCGATTTTAAATCAGTCGATCATAATTTGAGGGGGAGCTAATACATTTGATTGTAAGTATCTTCTGAACTTAATCTGAGATTGTTTGAAAGAAGAACGACTTTCAAGCATGAAAAACGTGTTCTTAAATGTTCAAACCACTTCTCTAATTCAAACAGATTTTATAATTTTAGAAGTGTGATTTTAAATGTTTTTCATGATTATCTCAGATTACATCATTATTTCTGATCGTGTGTTTCCAAAGATTAATACTTGCGTATTATCTTGTCTATATACTTTCAAGTATTCATACACACCGGTTCAGCTTCATATTGACTTTGTTATTACCACGTCTCAAAACGAAACAACTTTATCGATGGTAATACTCCCGTTTGAATTTCCAATTTTGTTGAGCATCATACATTCATTCAGCGTGAGAATTTAAACGTTTCATTCAAAGGTTGTTTATATTTGTTCATATAAACAAAATATTCAATTCTTTGATACCCTAAGCGTTAATGAATATCCTTCATATTTTATTTGATTGATACATTTTCAGATTCTCAAACAAGTCTTTTGAATTCATTTCATTCTTTCAATATTCTTGTTTTGAGAAGTCTTCATCGTTCAAATGCTCAAATATTTCATGATATAATTGAAGAGCATACATTCTGATGACAATGTAATTTAAAAGCTGAGATTCATATTTGTTCAAGATAAACTGTTGAGCAACATATCTTTTAGGACAACATTCATGGGAATCAGTGTGAGAGCTTAAAAGAACTTCTATGGATCCACGTTAACCAGTGTTTCCTACCCAAGAAGTTGTCCTTGAGTGATTGAGGGGTGAGGGGTCAAAATCAAAGAGTGTGGGAGATAACTCATCCGGTTGAGTAATCTCATTGTGCTGAGGTAAAATGAAAAAGAGAGTTTGGTTAGCAGTGAGCAGATTAAAAACAGAAAGAGGGTGTGAGAACAGAGTTAAAAGAACACGAGAACTCTGCACCAGCCACTTTCTGAGCCGGACAGCCACATTGCTGATTGGTTCACATTCTTTGGTGACCGTCATTGAAACAGGCAACTAGCCCATGCCAACTCTTGCATTAAACCCCACCAGCTACTCATTTCTTTCTCAACAAAGAAATGTTTCAATTTTCTTGGGGATGCAGCATATTGTCTATCTAATCTTCACTCAGAAGGTTTGGATATTGAAAAGAAGGAAGTTTGCCCCACCTTCGCACTTCAATCATGCACATTGAGTCCGTGGAAAACTTGTTGCTGTCTCAACAGTTTACACAGTTTGAGCCTATATTCAAGCATAAGTTGCTTCAATCATTTCTACACTTGCACGTACACACAAGGAATATGTTTTCTTGTCATAACGTTCATAGAATTTCCTTTGTGTCTTTCGATGATTGAATGGAAGCCCTGGAGGAGTGAACATCAAAAAGCTCTTTTCCAAAGTACATTCGTTGTACTAAGTGGCTTTGTGCAACTTACAGGCATTTTAACTGATTCATCCGTTGTTTCAGGGTTACCACTTTATATTATCTGAATTTGAAAAGATTCGGATAAACATTTTTGGAATTGACGGTTGAACAGATCAAAAAGAGGTCATTTGTGTGTCTAGCCACCAAGAGTGTGTGTGTGTGGCCTCCAAGAGAAAGTGTATCCAATTCTCATCTTCTACATTTCTCAATCAAATACAAAGGTTTTAATGGTTTAATCTTGTTACCTGATTATTCTCAAGAACACTTCCCCGATTCGGGTCCAAAAACCTTCTACATTTATGTAAATTCAAGTATAAGAATATTAACAAGAATAATAATAATAATATTAATAATAACAATAATAATAATAATAACAATAAAAATATTACCATGGGTTTGTGCGTTACCGATAACGGGGTCCTCCGAAACGTCAACCCACGCCGACACTAACGCGAGTTCCTCCTCGTTAGTCCACATCTGTTTGGGGGCTCTATTTTCATATTGTTTGCTTTTTCCTTTTCTCGATGGTCTCGGGTTTGATGGTTCCGGGTTTGATGGTTGTGTGTAGATGGATTGTGGTGTGTGCGGGCTAGTATGTTGGGTTTCCGGAACAATGTCGTCGGCGAGATTGATTGCGGGTGAAGGAATATTGTAGTTGGCCGGAGTAAAACCTTGTTCAATCAAACCGGGACGTGTAAATTGGTAAGGAAATTGTTGGTGAAATTGTTGGGGAAATTGTTGCGGATATTGTGGCGGATTTTGTTGCGACCATTGTGGCGGAATTTGTTGCGACCATTGCGGACGATAACCTTGTTGTGTAAACGCTTGGAAACCAAGCTCCGGGTCTTCTTGCGGTTGTGGTGTATCCGGTCGGTTACGACGGGATGTAGGTGTTTTGTTTGGATTCATGATGAAATTTGAGAGAGTTTGAGAGAATTTGAGAGAGTTTGAGAGATTGTTGGTGTGAAAAAATAAGAGGTTGATGGTTAATATATATAGTGTGATTAAATTGAAAAAAAAAATTAAAAAAAAAGTAGCCGTTTTAAAATAGCCGTTTGAATAAAAAAAATAATAAATAAAATATGCTTCGGGTTCCTCGGGTTTTCAAACCCGCACCCCAAGCCCGAGCCCCAAGCCCGCAGCTCCCACAGCGCTACCCTCAGGAGCCCACAGCCGAGCCCGAGCTCGAGCCCGAGGCGGTGTGGGTGGCCTAATGGTTTACAGGACGGGACAAAACAACTGTCTGTCTTGTGTTTGGTGATCGGTGGAGGTGGTCGACGATGACAATGGTGGATGTCGTAGACAATGGTAAAGCTGGAACAGGTCTGTTCCACCTCTACTCCATGGAACAAGGTGGAACAAACTTGTGTTTTACCAATATAAACTCAAAATAAAATATAATTCTCATATGGGATTCGGTGATTGTCAATCAACTGTGTTGGGATGGGTCACATACACTTATATGCATATGATATAAATATATATACATATACATATGAGTAGCACTGGTCAGTTAATGATCCTTGACGAATCACATTGGACTAAATGGTTGTTAATGAATGTTGATCTCTGATTTGAACTCAACAATTATATTTAAACCAAATGTTATAAAACATAGTATAATAGTCTTAATGTGCGGAAGCGTTGGATAAACTATTTGGTTTAACTATTTTGGTAGAAACACACAGAGTATAATAGTCCTTAATAAATCACATTTGACTAAATGGTGGTTAATGAATCTTATTTGGGCCTTTGTGGGCTTGAGTGACTCTTAATGATTGATCGAGTCTTGATGAATTTCAATTACTTTTAATGAACTATAATAGTCCTTGACGAATCATATTTGACTTAGTGGTTGATAATGGACTGTATGGGCCTTTATGGGCTTGAGTGACTCTTAATGAACTTGATCGGGCCTTGATGGATTCCAAGTACTCTTTATGAACTATAATGGTCTTTGACGAATAATATTTGACTTAGTGGTTGTTAATGCACTGTATAGACCTTTATGGACTTCAGTGACACTTAATGAGCTTGATCGGGCCTTGATGGACTCCAAGTACCCTTAATGACATATATACAAACTTACATACACATATAGCTAGACATGTATGACATATACAAACATATGTATGTATAGTATGTACTGTATACACATAAGCACTTACATATGTATACACACATACATACATGTATATACATACAAACATTCATATATATATATATATACACACATAAACATATAGACATGTACACATGACATGCAAATATACATGTATTGTATATACATACGTGTGTATACTATGATCCACATAAATACATACACACATATACTATCATCCACATATACATACACACATATAAAATACATGTGCATCTTTTAACATATGTTTGTGTTTAAGTCGTGAAAAAAATATATATTTTAAGATATTTAAAAATATATAAAAAAATATTTCTTTAATTCTTGAATTTTTTAAAAATTTAAATAAAAATTAAAAAATCCGTCGGTAATTACCGATGGATTACCGACGGATTACTTAATTTTTATTTTTTATTTTTTAATTAACTAATCCGTCGGTAATCCCGACGGATATTTTAATTTTAATTTTTTAATTTTTTTAATTAATAATCCGTCGGTAAGCCGTCGCTAAATACCGATGGCTTACCGACGGATAATTATTTATTTAATTTTTTTAAATGAAATCCGTCGGTAATCCGTCGCTAATTACCGACGGCTGGTATCCGTCGGTAATTTTCGTCGAAAATTTGAGTTTTTCTAGTAGTGGGCGGCTTTTGTGATGGTGGTAGCATCAGCCGCGGTGGTGTTGGTGGTGGTTGTTTGAGATACAGACACCGTGATTGCAAGGTTGATCAACAAGAATAAAAACAAATGAAAGTTATTTGTGAACTTCATGGCATTGAATAGGAGAGGATGTTCTAGCAGTAGTGATCCATTTAAAAGCTAAATGGGGTTTTTCATATTTTCTGGTTATGAGCTACGTCCATATCAAACAAAATCAACTTGCAAACACGATGAAATTATAATCAATTAAAAAATTATAATATTAATCTATAAATGTTTACTAACGTATACATGTAGGTAGGTAGTAAATTGGATGGAAATGGACGTAAGAAAATTGAAAACCGTTGTTGTTGACTGGCAATGTCATTTTTATTCTAACATTCTTATCATAACATGTATCTCGATAGCTACATGTAGACAATTTAGACATATATAACTTGGATGATTATCATATCTTTAATTTTGACTTTGAGTGGTTGATTGTCAACCAATGATATTTGATATTTTTCAATAAATTCACATATGGACTTCTCCTCCTCTTACATTCATTCAATTCTTTGGATGGATGTGGTTTCCAAATTTAATTAATTATTAAAATATTTTAATTCTCTTAAAAGCATTTGCAGCCCATGAAGAGAATGAATGGTTGACTGATGTTTGGTCAACGTATTGATTGCATGGTTTAACCGATAGATGCAAAAATCAAATTGAATTCTGGAAGTAAACTACAAAACCCTAGAGATTTTAAGCCATGTTAGTTGTCGCATCCAGTCGACTAAATATTTCAGAAAGTAAATGGGCAATATATATATATATATATATATACCACTCAAAGAGTTGACTTTTGATGATCACTATCACCAAAATCGCTATATAGAATAACAGATCTCTTTCACACGATTGAAAATTGTATATCGTGTCCGATTCAATTAATATAATAACATTCCATTTTCTGGACCATCGTAATTTGAAAAAAGATTTTGCAACACAATTTTCCAGAAAAAGAGCCTCAAGTTTCATTTTATGAGTTCTTCTACAGACAGTACGTGTGTCGCATAAAGCATAATTGTATAGTTTTTATCATGCGTAAATGTCTCAAAATATTATCATAAGTGATAATGTTTTCTGGAAGTGAAATGTGTATGTCTTGATTTATATATACTTTGATACGGGGAGAATTCGAGAGTTAATAAAGGTTTTCACAAATAATTGGAAAAAAGATAAACGAGTTCGAAAAGGAAAACGAGCCCGAAAGAGACTCGGAATTTGGCATCGAAAAAGAATCAAATAGTATAAATAGGGTTAGATTTGAATTCAATCCATAGTTATCTCTTAGTTATTCTAAAACTATAAATAGGGTTGTTAGGTTTTATTGTTAATCAGTTCAATGATTCAATAAACTTTACGTTTTAAAGAGTTTTCTCTTAGTTTTTCGAGTATTATGTTTCATAATCTCGTTATCAAAAGGGATTTAGACGCTTGTCGATCCTTCCGCAAACGTTGTATTGGAACTTAAGTCTCGGTGTAACTACCGGCAGGGGCTGTTTGATCCTTCTTCGATGCCAAATTCCGAGTCTCTTTCAGGCTCGTTTTCCTTTTCGAGCTTGTTTATCTTTTTTCCAATTATTTGTGAAAACCTTTACTAACTCTCGAATTCTCCCTATATCATACTCGTCCATATAACACTACTTTGTATTACTTGGTATAATCATATGACAATAAAAAAGAATGAACGAGAATGGATATCGTTTTGCATTAGAAAACGGCAACTGATAAAATATAGGGGTTGTTGGTTTCAAAATGATTAAGAGGCTCTTATGATATAGTGCAAAATAAAATATAATTGTTTGGTAATTATTAAGAATGTAATTAGGGCACTGATCGGTTATAGGGATATCCAAGATACAAAATTATTTAGTTAGAACCATTAAGATTAAGATTTTTTTTTGCAAAACAAGATTCACCTCTTCGCGATTCAGATGCTACCTTTTAATGGAACTATTAAGAGGTAAACAACAGCCCCATAGTTTTATAATTAAAGACTTGGTCTTACAAACACAAACTGAAATACATCAATACAGAATTGTACTCAAAACAAATCCATTTGATGGCCTCCAAGGTTCATACATATAGTGATCACAAATTGCATTATCTGAGGATATTTGTAGGATGTGTAAGACTACTATTACTATCTATACTAAAGCCTGAAGAGCCTTCTCCGGTACTAGAGTATGGATTTATCGATATTGCATAAAGATCGGATGGTTCAGACTCTGCATTTAATAAGCTCACATTCTCTTCATCAACATGTTGACTTGCCCATGGATGTTGAGTACACTTACGTAAACCTTCGAGCTGTATCACCACTTCTTTCATCGTAGGTCTATTATCGCCCGTAAGATTAAGACATTTTTTCACAAGTTGTGCAATTTCTTGTAGTTGCTCAAGAGTACCCTCTTTTACAACTCGAGGCTCAAGAATCTCAAACAAACGGTTCCCTTTTAGCGACATTATGAAATATGTCGCCAAACTTCTTTCTTCGTCGGTTTTGTCCATGCTCAAAGGTTTTCTCCCCGTTAAAAGCTCAGCAAGCAAAACCCCGAAGCTATAAACATCACTCTTCTCATTAAGCTGACTTGTGTTAAAGTATTCAGGATCTAAATACCCTAGTGTCCCTTGGACAAGGGTAGTTACTTGTGTTTGATCTATTGGGACTAATCTTGAGGCGCCAAAATCCGCGATCTTGGCTGTGTAATTATCGTCTAGTAATATGTTTGCAGACTTAATATCCCTATGAATTACGGGCGTGGATGCGGCTGAATGAAGATAAGAAAGTGCACCGGCTGATTCAGCTGCAACTCTTAAACGATTCTCCCAAGATAACCAAGTCATGACGCCTTTACCATGAAAATGATCAAAAAGAGTTCCGTTAGAGACATATTCATATACGAGTAATGGAACTTCGCTCTCTAAACAACATCCCAAGAGCTTCACCACGTTTCGATGGTTAACTTGTGTTAAAATAACCACTTCATTGATGAATTGTTCTACTTGGGTTTCATCCATTACCCGTGACTTCTTGATTGCTACGATTCGTTGGTCACTAAGAATACCTTTGTATACAACACCGTAACCACCTCGGCCTAATATCCTGTCTTCTGCATAATTGTTTGTGGCTTTCTTTAAGTCCTCAGCGGTGAAGACTTTTGTTGAGTCGACAGTAGTGCCCCCGTTGTTCATGATTCGTTGTCTCAGTAGCAAACCACCGTTTTGCTGAAAGAGCTTCTCTCGGAGTTTAATAAGCTTCCTCTTCTTGATACCAAAATACAACCATGTTATTCCAATTAGAATGGCCAAAAAACCAAACCCCATACCTGCATGTAACAACATCAAAGAAAGTTTAGAGAATTCTTTAAACTTAGAGATTTTTTCTTGTTTTCTCTATTTTAGAAACAAGATAAAGAATCTGTTGAAGCCAAATAGAGAACAAAATCTTCATTTTCTATATTTTAGAGAAATTTTTGGAGATGTTTTAAGGGCTCTTTTGTAGAGTGCGTAATCTAATGAGGTTTTACAAATTCCCAAAAATGCTATACAAAAATATAACAGCCTACCTAGAGAGAACTTGATTACGGGGAACTCTGAATTTTCAACAACACAAGCTCGTCCGTTTTTCAGGCCATCTCCAACATAGCCGTGTGGGCAAGAACACGTATAGCCTCCACGAGTATTAGTACAAATCCCCTCACAAGGATTATTGTTGGGATCTTCACATTCATTGATATCTGTCATTTGTTCAACCATTTAAGATCAGACACAAACTCAGTAATATATATATATATATATATATATATATATATATATATATATAGAGAGAGAGAGAGAGGGAGGGAGATTCAAGGGAAAACCTCAAAAAAAATGAAAAACTGAGGAACACCCTGGTAGCCATTCATCTGGACTGTATACACTTGTGCATACAAGTAAATAAAGTTGTTTTTTGGTTTCTATGCACGTGTGCATTATACATACTTGTATGCAATACAAGTGCATACTGTCCGGATGAAGGGCTACCAGGGTGTTCCTCAGTTTTCCGTTTTTTTTTTTTGTTGAGGTTTTCCCTTAAACCTGACCCTAATAACTGACGAAAAAGAACTAACCTTGGCAGCCTGGGTCAAGATATGGCTGACCCTGATAACCTTGATTGCAACTGCATCTATATCCTGGAACCCCAGTATCAGAATCAATGCAATGACTATTTTCTTGACAACCCAAAACACCAGCACTTGCAGCCTCGCTGCAGCTCAAGTTCCCGATTACCCAATCCACCAATAACGGAACACTAGCTTTGGTCCGATTCACGAAATTTGGGTCCATAAAATCGGACACCCCATTAAACGTAAACCATTCTTTCTCCCCCATAAACGAGTAGGTACAAGGATTAAAAGACCAAACACTTGTATGGTTTGCACCCATACTACCAACAGAAGTAGAATAGAACTTGGTTCCCTTTGGAATCGATGTTTGACAACATCCAACACCATTACATGATCCATTCATCACTTCCTCACGCCTTGAACACATCGCAATGCATCCACAGCTAAAATTTGTGTCTAGAAAGCCCGAAAACAACGCGAAATCATCACAACCGATTAAAGTGAATTGATTTTGTTGCGAAAAACTGAAGGGTGATTCCAACCCAAGACTTGTGTACGCGATCTTTTCGTCGGTGATATTTCCATTTTGATCATAACATTTGTAAGCCACTGTGTTAGAAGCTCGAAAAGTAGAATCAGAGATGTCAAAGATTTCCAGAGAGCCGTAGAAGGGCTTCTGAGGAGTAAAAGTGGTGTTGCATATTATTTCGAACCAGTCGCTCATAAAGCAGCCTGGACCGATCCCGAATGGATACGGAATGGCTACGTTTCCACATTGGCGTTGGCAGCCTGGTTTGGTTATGTTTGCGGCTTTTGTGATGGTGGTTGCATCACCGGCGGTGGTGTTTGTGGTGGTTGTCTGAGCTATTGAAACCGTGATTATTGCAAGGCCAAAGAAGAACAAAAAGAAATGAAAGTTTCCTGTGAACTTCATGGTTGTTGTCTTGTTGATGAGGAGGATAGATCTTTTTGTAGTAGAGATCGATTTAAAAACCAAATGGGTGTTTCTTTTCGTCTTCTTATGGTTACATTATTGGCTGGCATTTTGTCAAGAAGGTGAATATTTTCAAGAAGACTAGCTTTTTTATTTGTTCTTTCCCTTTCTTTCCGTTCTGTAAAAAAATGTTTTGCAAAGGGTCTTTACTCGCCGGTTTGATTGGGTTAAAGGTATTTCAACAACCCAACTTAAAATTGACGTTTTGAAAAAAAATTCAACCAACCCAAACAAAAGTGCAATCCAACCCAACCTGTTCGGGTTGATCCGTTTGGTCGGGTTGTGTTTAAATAAAGTAAAAACAATATTAAAAACATAAAAATAAGAAAATATTCTTTCGAAATACGATCAATTATTCAAGAGGATATACGACTTCATCAAATATTCAAGTATTACATATAACTTTTTATTAACGTCATCTTATAAGTTCCATTGCTTGTTATTATCGAGTTGTTTTTGGTAACTTATACATATTAAAGAGATAAATATTTTTATAGAACTCGCTAAATGTTTATCGGGTTATCGGGTTGGTCGAGTTACTTTAGGCCCAACCCAATAGATTCGGGTTACCCTAATTTTGTATCGCTTATATATCGGGTTACCTCGGGTTGATTTTTTTTCGTGTTTTTCGGGTTGAGTTAATCGGTTGATCAGATTAGTCGGATTTTTAAGCACCGCTAAAGCATACTCTTAATTTTTTCATTAACAATTCAGAAAGGCGTCATATATGGGTACATTTTAATTTAGTGAATAATTATCGTGATTGCATTGTTGGGTTGCCGACAAAACACCAATTTTTTTTATTGTGGTTTCTGAATTTATTTGGAAAAATTAATGCCACATTAATCTTATTTACTATCTCAAAACCTAGCTTAAATTCATGTAGGAAACTGAAATCAACAATAGTTGATTGATGGTCAACTCGTTTATTATAAATCAAATTGAATTCAGTAGGTAAACTATATACATTATTCAAAACGAAATACACGGTTTTCTGAAAAATAATATCGGAGACTTTTTTGAATTATTGTATAAGAATTTTGGTTCCTAAGTAATATATTTTGGTATTAAGTTATTTACAAAAAAGTTATATATTTGATATTTATTATTAGACCTGGCAAACATGTCGTGTCGTGTCGGGTTCAAAGTTAAACGGGTTGAGAGTGTCTAACCCTAACCTGACCCGTTTTAATAAACGGGTCAGAAAATTCCAACCCTAACCCGGCCCACCTAACCCTACACCACGACCCGCCTAAGGCCATCAGTACCCCATCCCTCCTATCTGTGAAAGATTCCCTGCCACGTCAGCGCCACATCAGCTTTTCTTCCATCCCTCACCCCATCCCTCACGATCCCTAAACATCCGTACCTCATTCCCTCAAACCCCTTTGCCACCTCATTTATTTTAATTCTTTTATTTATACATTTAATTATTTAACAAAATAAAAATATTTATATATATTTTTAATAAATAAAAATAAGATAAATAATAAAAATTAAAATTCATATCATTCATTAAAAAATTAAAAATTACAAAATAAATTTAAAAATCTACTCGTCGTCATTCCAATCATGATATTTTTTAATTTGCTCTTTTCTCTTTAGCGTAGCCATCAAAGCGCGGCCCGAAAGGTGATCATGCGGGGTTATGTAAAACTGGAAGTCTGCATCAAATCGTTTTGCTCGTTCGATTTCTCGTTCGTGTTCCAACCTTTGAAGTTCGACATCGAGTTTTTTCATTTTGTATTCAATTGCACCATCAAACTTGTCGTTGAACGTCGTCAACAACTGAGTAACACTTTCGTCCGTATTCGTCCCGGACGTATGACTCGTTGATGTTTTTTTTGCCTTGTTTCTCCCGATGGGTCGTTGAATTGGCTCGTCATCGTCATCATCGGAAGTTTGGGTACGTTTTGAACCCCGCGATGAAGTTGTCGTCATCGTTGGAACGGCTCCCCATTTTGGACATTTTTTTAGGATGTCCCAAGCTTGTTCGTGAGTGAAAGCAACGTTATGGCGTGCTACATAGCGTTCGTGTGCCGTTCGGGATATATCGGCCTCACTCATCCCGCTTGATCTATTACTGAGCAAGTTGTTGTAGATGCCGCCAAACGAATTAACTCTTTTATTGACGTCGCTGAACTTGCTATTTAGTTGATGGGTTGATCTATAACCTGGTTCACGACCCATGCGAGTAAAGAACACTTGCCCGATTCGGGCCCAAAAACTTCCTACATTTATGTAAAATAAAGTATAAGAATAATAATAATAATAATAATAATAATAATAATAAGAATAAGAATAAGAATAATAATAATAATAATAATAATAATAATAATAAGAATAATAACAGTAAAAATAATTACCACCGCTTTGTGCGTTACCGACCACGGGGTCCTCCGAAACGTCAACCCACGCCGACACTAACGCGAGTTCCTCGGCTTTACTCCACATTTGTTTGGCGGATTTCGTTCGTCTCGGATTTGATGGTTCCGGGTTAGATTGTTGTGTCGGGATAAATTGTGGTGAGTTCGGGGTAGAAGGTTGGGTTTCCGGAACAATCTCGTCGTCGAGATTGATTGCGGGTGAAGGAAGATTGTAGTTGGCCGGAGTAAAACCTTGGTCAATCAAACCGGGACGTGTAAATTGGTAAGGAAATTGTTGCGAAAATTGTTGGTGATATTGTTGGGGAAATTGTTGCGGAAATTGTGGCGGAAATTGTTGCGGAAATTGTTGCGAGAATTGTGGCGGAAATTGTTGCGAGAATTGCGGATGATAACCTTGTTGTGTAAACGCTTGGAAACCAAGCTCTTGATCTTCTTGCGATTGTGGTGTATTCGGTCGGTTACGACGGGATGTAGGTGTTTTGTTTGGATTCATGATGAGAGAGGTGTGAAAAATAAGAGGTTGAGAGAATTTGAGAGAGTTTGAGAGGTGTGAGATTGAGAGAATTTGATAGTGTGAAAAATAAGAGGTTGAAAGATGTGAGAAATAAGAGGTTGAGAGGTGTGAGAAATAAGAGGTTGAGGGTTAAATATATAGTGGGATTAAATTTAGAATTTTCTTTTTTTAAGAAATAGCCGTTCAACGGTTGTTTTTTTAAAAAAATTAATTAAATTTTTTTTTTTTATAAAACCCTCGGGATGGCTCGGGAACCCAACCCCGCTCACCATCCCGCCCCGCTAGCCCATCCCGAGCCGTAGCGCCACCCCGCAGCCACCTCAGCCATCCCGAGCCCCTTCCCCGCTGGGGTACGGAAGGCCTAACCCCTTTAACGTTTATAAAATTAAAAATTAAAAATTCACAAAAAAATTACAAATCCAAAATTCAAATAAAAGAATTAGAAATCTTAATTTTATAGTTCAAACTTATAAGTTCTAGCCAAATCTAAAACATTAAAAATCTAAAGCATTAAAAAGATATATATATATATATATACATAAACGGGTTATTCGAGTCATTTTCGAGTTGAAGTTTTTTACCCTGACCTTACCCGTTTAATTTTCGTGTCGTGTCAATCCGTTTACTTAAACGGGTTGAAATGTATTACCCAAACCCGTTTATTTCGTGTCGAGTTCGTGTCGGGTTAGCGTGACGTGTCATTTTCTGCCAGGTCTATTTATTATGAAGATATAATAATTATTGATTTTTATAAAATATATATGATGCACAAAAAAAGGGAAATTAATTAAAATACCCCAAGTTTGAATTCCCTTTACCAAAATACCCTAAATCTCTTTCAGTTTACAAAAATGCCACAAGTGCCCGCGATGGGGCCCGCGATCGCGGGCTAGGGCGTACGTGGCACGGAGGTTTGGCCAAAGTGTCCCGCGGAGCCCCTCAACTATGGTCGCGGTGACATCTTTGGTCCCTCCCAGCGATGGCGGCCCGCGATGGGCAGAAAATTTACAATTTCAGCCCCTTTACTTGAACGAATCTTGCATGCTTTTACTGTTTTTTCCCCACAATTATTGTACTTTGAAGACCAATTTGTGGTTCAAATTCACTGGTTTGTTTGAGATTTCATCCATAAATATGAGTGATATGTAATCCATAATTCACACTCATTTCTTGCTCTTTCTTGATTTCTCTCTTGCTTTCTTTGTTTAAGTTGCTTTCTCTCTTGATTTCTCTCATTTCATCCACAAATGGCATCATCATCAAACCCTAAGTCTACTGCTGAAAAAATGCCACCTAAAATCGAGATCGCCATAGCAAAAAGGGAAAAGGAGATAGAGGAACTAACATAAGAGTGGAAACAAATGATGGACAGGAAGGCAGTCCACTTGAGAAAGATAGAAGAGGAAGATAATGAGATCAAAAGGATGAAAGGGGATATAAAAGCTAGGGAGGCTCGTATTCGTCGAGAACAAGAAGCAATTCACCATATTCTGCAAGACTTCGCAATTCTTCAAGCGAAGGTAAACGATAAGCAAGCCTGGATTGATGAAACTAAAACAATTTTTGAGTAGGTGGTGGTTGTTTTAGTTGTTTTGTATTTGTTTTTTGTTGTTTTGAATTTTTTTTTACTATGTTGTTGTTTTGTATTTTTTTGTTGTTTTGTACTTTGTTGCTCATGAATAAAGGTTTTTAATTTGTCTGAAAAGTAGTTTTTAAGTAGTCTGAATTTTGTCTGAAAAGTGGTTCATGTGAAAAATACAACTCATAAATGTTATACAAGATTATTTCATAGCAAACACATACTAGTAAATACAATACAAATTTATCCAAATTTGAGGCTACGGCTAGACGATGGTTTGGTTTTTGACAACCCGGGTCTACTTCTTACATACTCTAGCGAGACGAGTCTCAAAGTGTTAAGCTCCACTTTCTCGATGTACACTTCAATCACAGTATGGCCGTCAACATACTGGCGTATGTTGACTACATCTTCGTCGGTACTCAATTCTACCAGTCCAGTCAAGAAGTCTGCATTCGGCCTCTTAAAATACAACCTATTATATTTTGGTTCTTCATATTCCAGCACTTTCGTGATCTGTTCAAGCAGTTGCATAGAAAGATCCTCCACATCTAACATGTCAACATAAATTCCTAGACCACGAAAATAATGTCTTTTAGGTGGTTCCGTAAAGTAACCACCATGGTGGACTTTCATGGTGAACAACTGTGGATATTTATCTGTTGATGAAATTAATTAGTATAGTTAGTTCGTAGAAACAAGCAAAAAACTCAATGAAACATGAACACTAACCATATAACTCTTTGCCAGTGTCTGAAAGCGATTCAGATAAACGTCTAAAGCACCAAACATGAAGGTTTGGGGATGCCATGTAAGAATACGTTAACGAATAATATGTTATCGTTTATGTGTTTTACGACTAATCTAGCCTAGGTTATTTATAGGCAAATGTGGATGCTTTTACTGCACTTAGGTCCATGTCTTTGCTCTAACACAACTTAGGTCCCTGTCTTTTCTCTAACACAACTTCGGTCCCTATCAACGCTATCATATGATATAGTTCTATATAACCATTACTATTCTCTCCATTTAGACTACTACCATTATGATCATCATCCCATGTTCTGTTTCAAGTACCTTTCAAAAGATAACTGGTCCCAATCAATGTTCAGATCAACGCACATAAGTTATGTTTTTGAATTCTTATGGCACGTTTAGATCAACAGTATCATATGATATAGTTCCATGTGGTTCAAGCTCTGATGGACCCGCAGTGTTACTTACTTGAGTGCTTGTGCGTCTACTCCTTGGCACGGTTGAAGGGGCGGGATTTGGACACTCTCCAAGAGTATGTCCTACGCATTGGCACCGAGTACATCTTCGCTGTATCGAACCTTCACCACGTGATGGACGTCGGTCGTTCTTTCTCGGTCTTCCGGCTCTGTTCTTATTGATTAAAGGTGGATAACATGGCAGAAGCGGGTCGGGTGGAGACACCCATGCTTCAGGGGGTCCAGCTGGGTTTATTACCTCCACGTATGTTCTCCGGTAATATTCGGACCTGAAGAAAGGAACAGCCAAGTCGCTGCAATCTCTACGACCCATATATCTTGCCGCAACGATGGCATGGCCGCACGGTAACCCAGATTTTTCCCATTCGTGACACGAACAAGTGTGGTCGGTCATATGCACAATCGCGTGAACATGGCCATCATGAACCTCGTACCTCCCATACCCGATTTCTCTTACCGCCCATGTCGCCGCACGACGTGCCCTGTTCTGAACTATCTCCTCCGCCGTTGGTGTGAGTGCATTTTGCATCTCAGCTCCTTTTCGGCGTCGAAGTTGGTATCACTCTTGTTGAAAGGCCCGAAAGTAGTCCATAAGATTAACAATCGGACATCTACGCGCAAAACGAGAGAGTGCATTCACCGACTCTGCACTACTGGAGGTCAGAATGTCATACCGTTGTCCAGGAAAATGGGCCGCGGACCACCTCTCCGGTCCAGCTTCGTCCATGACTTTGGCTGCTTCCTTGGCACTAAATCGTAGCAGATTCATGTACCGGTTAAACTCTTGATCCGTATATGCTCTGCATGCCGCCCAGTAGACATCCTTATGGGTGGTAATACGTCTGTCCTTGGTTTTGGCGTTCATCTCTAAATGTCGACAGCATACGGTGTGAGGGGCGTTTGGGTACATGGCAGAGATTGCGGCGCTTATGGAAGGAGCCCTGTCGGACATAAACACCAACCCTTGCGGGTCTCCGATAGCTTGTCTCAACATGGACAGAAACCAAGTCCACTCGTCCCCGGTTTCGGACTTGCCTACGCCGAAAGCTACTGGAACGATGGAGTTATCCCCGTCCATGGCAACCGCCAGGAACATCATACCCAAGTAACGGCCCTTTAATTGGGCTGCGTCTATTACCAGGACACGACGTAGATTTGCCACAAATGTGCGGATCTGCAAAAACATAGGTGGTTTTCCTTTGTAAATGTTATAGTTTATAATGTGTAAACATATGACGTGTTAATATACGTACCGCGGGTCCAAGGGCCACGAAGCACATCTCAAATCGTCCACGTGAATCGGTCTGTAGCTGCGTGACAGTACCAGGGTTCTGCAGCTGCAAATTATATAAATATGTTGGGAGTCGTTCATACGACTCCTCGAACGTGTCTCTCACCATAAGCAGTGCCTGGCATCGCGCACGCCACGCTTGGTGGTAACCAATCGTGACGCCGAACTGCTGGTGAACATCGTGGACGATGTCCTTTGGACGCAATGACCTGCTAACATCAAGAAATTTGTTTTTCAGTATCGCACCCAAAGTCTTTTTGCCGGCTTGTTTGTGGTGGGGATTCAGTTGCGTCCTCGTACAAGTGTGTACGTCGTGCAACTTTCTAATCATTAACGCCCCTCCTTTGGGACCCGTGTGAATCGCGTACATCCTCCACTCACAGTTTTCTCTGGCACATTCAACTATGTATCTGCTTTTGTCAGATTTCGGCGTGTGACTTTGGAAACCCTCTTCCAAGAACTTAAGTCCGACCTGACTTGACAAGATATCCTTCGAATCGAATATCTGACCTACTCTTAACATTTCACTGCGAATATAAGGTGTAGGTTCGTAGGTTTGTGACTGGGTATTCTGGTCTAGAAGAATATGGGGCATATCAAAAAAGTCATTTATCTGACTACATGATTTTTTACTAGGGGTATATTCTTCGTGATCATCACTATCGGTATCTGATCTGTCTATATCAGCATTACCCGTTTTGAAAACGTAGGTTTCGTCATCAGCAACTCCAGCACAACGTCCTTCTTGTGGTTGTGGTTGTTGTTGTTGCATCTCCGGAACATAATCATGAATACATCCGTTAAGACCATATGCATGATCAAAATGAACTGTTGGGCCGTGGGACGCCTGAGAATCAGTCTGCTCTATTTGGAGGTCTTCGTCATCAGCGTCGTCGTCACCGTCGTCGTCACCTTCGTCATCGTCTTCGTCGGATTCGGCGGCATACACAAAAAGTAATGGCGGCCTTTCTGAATCTACTGCAAAGTGAAGAAAACCAGAGATGTCCCCATCGTTGGATAAATCCACAAATGACCCATAAGCATTTTTAAACACTAACTTGCAAACAGCAGAAGGGTTGATTCCACATTTTTGCATGGCATATGCAACAAACTTCTGATAAGTATAGTTTACTGACAATTTTACACCATGCTTAGATTTATAAGCAAAATTCCACTCATTGTTATTTTGCACCCATTCACCATCAAAACAGAAATATAGCTTAGCCTTTGCAACAGATGAACTCATTTTTTCAGTAGTATCTCAAAAACAAAATATTGAAGAAAGAAAGCAAGAAAGAAGTATGGAATCGGTGTGTGGATTATGGATTGCATTTTGCATCTATTTATGGATGAAACAACCAACATTGATGACAACCAATCTCTCATTTCATCCACAAATTGGTATTCCAAAAACACTGATTCAACATTGATGAAAACATGCTAGTGAATTTGAACCACAAATTGGTCTTCAAAGTACAATAATTGTGGAAAAAACAGTAAAAGCATGCAAGATTCGTTCAAGTAAAGGAGCTGAAATTGTAAATTTTCTGCCCATCGCGGGCCGCCATCGCGGGGAGGGACCAAAGATGTCACCGCGGCCATAGTTGAGGGGCTCCGCGGGACACTTTGGCCGAACCTCCGTGCCACGTACGCCCTAGCCCGCGATCGCGAGCCCCATCGCGGGCACTTGTGGCATTTTTGTAAACTGAAAAAGATTTAGGGTATTTTGGTAAAGGGAATTCAAACTTGGGGTATTTTAGTTAATTTCCCAATAGAAAAATAGTAAGTAAAACTATACTTTCACATCAACATTAAAATCAAAATAAAAAATTCTTATTTTAAGAGCATAAAATAAAAATATAGTTTCTTATAACAACGTAGTTCTTGTATTACTTCTAACTCATTAAATTAGAAAAACTCATATAAAATATTAAAATGATAGTTCTTATAATTTTTTTAGACCAATTTGTATCCCGCGGACTAAATATTTAAGTAACTCAATGCACAATATGCACCAATCACCAACCACCAATCAAGAGTTGAAAAAGTTGGCTTGCATGTCAACTTCGTCCTCGTGGATGTATATATATATGCAGACTTCTTTTGGGGATGTAGCATTTAGTACCTTACCCCTCTATGTTAGGGTATTTAAATTTCCAAAGTCATATAAACAATTCGTATCTCAATATTGTGCGCAATATCCCAAAACTACAAGAAATAATGGCTATGGCAACAGTGCCTATCACACCTGACAAAAGTGTCGTCTCATGTCAGGTTCAAAGTTAAATGGGTTGAGAATGTCAAACCCTAACCCGACCCGTTTAATAAACATGTCAGGAAATCTCAACCCTGACCCGAATTCCGGCTAAGAGGTGAATTTTTTCCTTTTTGTGAATATGGTGCCATGGTGACTACAACAAGATCGGATCTACAAACACTAAAAATGTATAAATGTTTTAATAAATTGTTTAATTAATAAGATTTACATCTATACAATCATATAAGTGTGTGTGCAAGAATTACGTGTGTTCGACACTTTTGGATGTTTTAACAAGTTTTAGAATATATTTGAAATAAAATGTCCTATTAGCTTTTTTACACGAGACTTTTGAGAAATGTCCTATAGACGTGTCTTTTTAAATGACATTTGTTTTTATAAATCTCTTTTTCAAGTAATGTCATAAAAAAACTTAATATAACTCTTTATTTCAAAAGTGTTCTAAAAAGCTTGTAAAAATACCAAAAAAACATCAAATAAACTTATTGTAACACTTTTATATAAAACCTAGTGTTTAGTCCTATAAACTTCAAATTATAAAATAATCTATTAGGACATTATACATTTTTGGGGTCATACAAACCCGATTTAATTTGTAGGGATGTACATTTCACAATGGGAATTAGGGCATTTATATTCTTATAATCAAATGGAAATACAAAAATTGAAAGGTGGAAGCAGTGGCGGGTCCAAAAAATTTGGTGATGGGGGTCGGAATTGAAGTAAGGTCACGTGTCCAAATGGTTGGCAATTTCCTCTACTTAAATAGTTTCGACTTATTTATCTCTTTGATTAGGGGTGATACTCCATAGAAAAAAAACTTTCAAATGGATCCAAGAAAAATCATTCAAATTCACAATTATACATTAACTAATAAACATTAATGCTAAAAGTTAACTACTAATATCAACTAACAAACCCTAACCTTAACAAATAATGACTAACAACAAATTAACAGTTATACATTAACTGACAAACTCCAGCCCTAACAATCCATGGTTAACAATTGCTATAAATATTAAGTGTGGATCCCAGAACATGCAATCAACAAAGAATAATCAATAAATCAATAACATTAACACGATTCAATGTTGTCATCCATCTCATTCATTCAAAAGAGTTTACAATGATAATACGGCTCTAAAGGCCAATTAGAATGATAATGGTGATTAACCTAAAAGAAACAGAAAAATAAACTATTTATACCTTTTAGGTATTTTACACTTTTAGTCCAAACTTTTAGACAATTACATATTTTACTGTTGGTCCCGGAGGGGTTATACAAGTTTGTAGAAGGGGGGGTTGAATACAAACACACAGATTTTACTTTTCTAAATTGTTTATTGATATTTATAAAACAATTTACAACTTGTTGCGAAACAAGATTAAGGATTAAACCTAATCTAAACAAGTTATGAGAAACACTAAGTTTCTTGCACTAGAATTAAGACAGAAAGGAGATAAGAATATTACGAATAATATTCTAACACAAAGTAGTAGTGAGAAGAAGATGGCCGAGCACTTCATTTCTGAAGTAGGGTTCTTCTTATATACTGCATGCATTTAATGCACAACAGTATAACTTTACACGTGGCAGCAGCTGATTGGTTGCATGGTTTGACCTTTGTAGACAACCTAGTAGCCGCATGATGTACAGTGTAGAATCAGAGTTGGTTGTACGATCCTGGACAAAAGGGATGTCCTTTCTGACATTTTCGTACGGAGGCGTGCAAGGGGAAAGACAAAAGTAACTTGTAGAGGAAGACTTCATGATCAGCGTTCACTGAATAGATCTTTATCAACGAGTGATAAAGATCGGCGTTCGCTGAAGTCTTCTACTTGAAACTTCACGTTGAGTGGAAAAATCTTGGCTTCGCTGATATCCGCATCAGTTTATTAGTAGACTTGTCGCTGGTTCTTTGGCTTGATCTTCGACTTCAACGTAGAACATGGTTGACGTGAAACTTGTCTTCAGGGATCATAAGTAAACAACTAAAACTATCAGCGATCATCAACAAGACTGAACATGCTCAGGGCTTGTTGATGAACAGTGTTCGCTGAATGTAAATTAAAGCATATGTTTTATCAGCGTTACTAAACAGACTTAGTATTTTCTTGGATGACAAAACATTAATACATATTGTCTACTTACAATTTTCACGAAGTGATTCTTGGAGAGTCATTATCAAATCACTGAGGGTTTGGATCAACAATCTCCCCCTATTTGATTATGACTTAGCAACAAAAGAAAATTGCTAACTAAGAAAACATAAGGATAAAAAGAACTCATAAAATATTTGTCCCTTTTACTGTTTTCTGGGATCTTTTCAGTACTGATGGAGTAAAGTACATACGCTGAAATTTTTATTTAAACTTCGTATAAGTTACAAAGGGAAGTGGAAAAATTACAAGTACAGCAAATAAATTTACAAGTACAAAAGATATAAGCTGATAAAGATAGAAGAATTACAAGGAATCCTATCAGCTAACCAGGTTCTTTCTTGACAAGTTCATCAAGAGTATCAGTCTCTGGAATCATCCAATCAGGGACTGTGACTCCCTGTTCCCTTCTTTTCTTTGCTTCGTGGTAGATGTGGGACTTCAGGAGTTGTCCGATGAGACTTTGTTTGTACTCACACCAGTATAGTAAATCTCTGAGTTGTTCGATAGGAGTTTTGTATAACTCAGAGATGCGTTGAAAGCATTCACGACCACTGAAGTCATAGAAGAAGATGCCATAAGGATTGCAAATTACTCTGCCAGGGAAGAAGGTTTCAGCAGGAGGTAGAGATATGTCAAGTCCGGAGAGGTCAGGGGCAGGGCCAAGAACTGCATCACGAGAGAATTCAATTCCTATCTCGTTTCTTATTGTCGGGCCTGGAGAAGAAGGGGTCTTCTTCTTTGGAGCATCTCGCTTCTTTTGAATTTGTGGAGGACGAGGAATATCAACCGCTGAGGAAACTAAGTCGATCTGTCGATTTATTTCTTGTTCGACATAGGTTCTGAAAGTTGAGCGGGATCTTTGAACAACTATTCTCATCTCCAACCATTCAGCAAGATCAAAAGTGTTCAGGGATGACATGTAGACAGTTCTGTTGTGGCCATTTTCTCTGACTATTTGGACATGAACGATCGATACCTTTATGTTATTCTTCAAAGCATATCTTCCTCTGACGTTTACAGCTTTTATCCTTGAGGGATGTTGTCTGTAGTGGCACATCTTCTTAAACCATTTAAGAGTGGTGTCGCTGACTTTGGTCTTTTTCTGGTGAGTCTTCTGTGCGTCTATCAGTTGTTTCTCTTGGACAGCAACAGGAAATCTTCTGAAGTCTGGGTCTTCGAAAGAACGCTGAGCTAGCTCTAGGGCATATTCCCTGTCTTTTTCTTCAGCCTTCTTTCGTTCAGCGAAGAGTTTTTCAGCTTTGAGAGCTTCAGCGATTTCCTTGTTTGTGAAATGCCTTAAGTGATGAGGAAAAAGGCGCTTAGCTTCAAGTTTCTGAACCATAGCAGCTCTCTTTTTCGTTTCTTCTTCACTTGGTATTTGAGGAACCAAGGAAGGTTTATTTTTGTGAGAGAGCGGTTCTTCTTCCTGTTCTTCTTCAAAAAAAGTCATCAGTCTCAGCGAAGTGGGATGCAAACTATCCACAGTGGGAAGTGCAAGTGTACACTGTCCACTATGATCGTCACAGCAAGTAATAGTTGGTAAAATACCAGAATCGAATCCACAGAGACTGGACAATCAAGACAATACGATTCTCATAAGCTCCTTTTACAAGTTTCAATTAGAGAGGAAAATAATACTTTGGTTTGGTTCGGTGAAATATCTACTTTGACGATTTTACTACGATTTTAAAAGGAGGAATGGAGGTTAGATTTTCCCTATATTTTATACTAAATACTCGGTCCTAAAAGTGGTCCTTGTATTCGAGGTAGGCATTTTCGCTAGAAAAGCCCGGTTACAAAATACTCACACCGTTAGATAAAAATCCCATACTCTTAGTATTTATTGTTTTGTCAATGGCAATCTCAAAAATGGACCTTTTCAGGTCTCGATGGAATGTGTAGAGACAAATACTCTAAGTGTTTTTAATACACAAATTAGCTTGCCTACTACTCCAGTGGGTTGAGATTTGCTCACTGTGCCGACCTCACTTTCATAAGTGTCATAAGAATTCTTTCGAATCCCCTAGCATCATTCAAGCTCGTGTCACTACGTTCTACTTATTTCTAAGTTAAGAACTAGACTTTAGATCCTTGCAAGTGATCGGCTTGTTCGCATCCTTGGGTAAATATCGAGAATGAATGACCAAAACAACAATATTCTAAGTATAAAGATTACTCAAGTATTTTTAATAAAATCCAGATACTTCTCCTTCCTACATCCCAAAGGATGTTTAGCCCTTAACTAAAGTAAAGAAAGCAAAAGAGTAGAAGTTGCACATAATAAAACTGAAAGTGACTTGAATTTAACCCACAGTGGGAACGAGAATTCGTCCCTGTCACTGTGTACTTCGAACTACAACTTAAACTAAGAAAGTAAAATACAGAAAATTAAAGCTAGTTACTACAGTAAATGAAAGACTAAAACTAATGTGGTAGTTAAGAGAATTTAAGACTAAGCCAAACATGTATTAAATGGCACCCAACACCTCCTTTATATACTAGGAGAAAGAGTTGGGTATTACACAACAAAATGGATTTGTCCAATGGATAAAGACTGCAGTACCATGAAAGAAATCAACACCTTGGATAATCCTTTTACCCAATGGTCTCTTCACCTAGTCAACTTCTAAGTACAAAAGGTGTACTTGATGCTATCTTTAAGGAAACTACTTGTACTTCTCCAGCTCATATTGCCCTGCCATTTGAACCTTCTAAACTCCAGAATACTTGCATCCCAACTACTAGTTTCTTTTATCTCCTTGCTCTGCTCGAATAGTGGGGAACCGGAGTGGGCACAACAGTGGTCACTACAGGATAAATCGTGAAAACACCCAAATTCCACCAAATAATTTATTAAAGACTATGGTTCACTCTTTTTGCTCATTTTCGAGAATTGTACCAAGAATGGGGGTTTTGAGAGGTGAAATGGCTAAAATTGACGAAATAAAATGTAAAATAAAAGGAAATAATAACTCTAAAAATAGAGTTATCACAACCTCAAACTTAAACCATTACTTGTCCCCAAGTAATAAAAAGAAAGAATAAAAATAAAATTGTGCACTTATGAGTTTCAGGGACTTACCTACTTCTCACTTTGAATGGGTGTTGATCTCCTTCCTCCGATACTTCTTTCGGTTCCAAACTTGAAACTTCACTTTTGTACTTGACGAAATCTTTCCCTTGTTTACCATTAATCAATAGGGATTTCTTGGGTTCGAAGGGTTTATGGCTTTGAATATTTTCCCAAGGGTTTTGGCAAGTATTTCCAAACATGGACCGGTGATCTCGCTTTGAGATTTTTATTTCAAGAAGTGGGTGTTTTGTATTTTGGAAGGGTAAGCACGTACACTTTCAGGCTTTATTTGGGTATGGCTATTTTTTCTTGAAAGTGGGTATTCTGATGGTCCAGAATAGGCACACCATCTTTTTCTGGAAGTGAGCACTTCGATGGTCCAGAAAAGGCACACCATCAATTTTGTTAGTGATACTCCATTTTTCTTCTGTTTTTGTATTTTTGTGTTTTTTTTTGGAGGTGGGTATGGCTTACCCACCTCAAACTTTTAACCTCACAGTGTCCCCACTGTGGGAAGACTGGAAGTCACTCTGGAAGTTCCCACCTCAAACTTAAAATTGCACAGTGTCCCCACTGTGACATGGAAATAGGGATGAACGAGGTGTTTTGGGGATGCAAAAAGGGTTGTGTTTGGATGCGAAAAACGGCCTAAATCATTTCACGGGACAAGTTGAGATTTGTACTTACAAAAGTGACCTTTTTAAGTCGGAAGCCGAAAGTTGTACTTGAAATGGAAACGAGATTAAACAAGCATTCAAACAACAAATACGTTAGTACCCAAAAGTACCTACCGAGCGGTAGGATTTCATGCATTACGAACCAAAATAAGAATTCAGCAAAGTGTCAAAAGCCTAGCCATAGGCATAAAATCAAACCAAACAGAAATTAAAATTGTTTTAGGGAGCATCATGAGTGGAAACCAAAGTTTTAACAAACCATTCAATGGGTTGGGGTTTGTTGCGGTGAACTATCGCCAGAGTCCTCACTGAACTCATCTTCACTTTCATTGGAGGGGCAAATACCTTCTGGAAATTCAGGGAGCTGTGCGGCCAATTCGGGATTAGCTTCTTGCAACATCTGGTTCATAACTATGTCTCTGTCCCTCGTGTACATCCAAAAGGATTCGGTGGCTCGGTTGACATTCTTCTGCTGAGCCTCCATTAGTTCAATGCGATAGGTGACAGATGTCAAAGCTTGCAAAATGGCTGTCAGGGGGTTGCTTGTGCTTGCGGTTCCTGGAGTGGGGTTGTGGAGTAGGATACTAGCAGTTCTCACAGTGTGCTCATCAGAGATCCTCACAGTGGGATTAGCACTCCCCACAGTGGGATCATCATCGACATGCTCTTGGGGAGGAGTGGTGATTGCTCGGCCCATTTTGCGTATGGTTGCCACACTGATATTGCTTGTTGAAACAAGCCACTGATCATCTGCAGCTGAGGGCACTCCAGCTTCTAATAGCAACATAGTAATGAGACAAGGGAGGGGCAAGATTACCTTTTTACGGGTGCGGGCTTGATGAATGGCAGCGTGCATAACAACTCCCAGATTGATCTTTTTCCCAGTGAGGATGCAAAACAGTAAGGCACACTTGTGCATTGAAAGAGTCGTATCATGCGATGTTGGGGACAAATAGGCACGGAGGAATTGGAACCACACAACGGCCTCTAGCTGTCTTTATCCCATGTCTTCCCTTCAACTGCTATTTCTTTCAAAATAAGATCCTCATTTGCCGGGGTCATTTTCTTCAAAAACTGTGTAAAATCACAAACTGTCGGGATCCTTCCTAGAACCCGATTAATTGCATCTGCTGAATAGCTCACGGTTCGACCCCAGACTTTCATAATGGGGTCCTTCTTTTGGGAAGCCTCGGCGTAAAACTCCCGCACCAACGAGGCATTTGCTCGACGATTGGCAGATGCCAATGTCGACCAATCTTGCACTAAAATTCTATTTTTCACAAACGAGTTGGCCTCTATAAAGTCGGGGTCGAAGCCCCTCTCTAAGTTCATCTTCTGATTTGAAATAAAAACATAGTGGGCTGCTACTAAGGGAGTTGTGAACTGTCTAGGCACCCCACTGGAGGCATGTTCAGTCCCCACAGTGGAATGGTGTGGGTTTTCAGATGGCAATTGTTCACTCCCTGCATCAATTTCCACAAAAGATGAACTCAAAGAGGGTTCGAGACCCTTACCTTTCCCCGATGATTGTCTTCGCGGCTTTTTGGTTGGTGACCTCTGCTGCATGGTCACCCTTGACCTGGTGACCATTCCTCTTTTCCTCATAGCCCGAGTGATGGGGTTCGCCCCACTGTGGGCACCCTTCCGCAGCGCTTCCATATCCACGGTATTGTCCATTTGACTGTAATGGTGTTGGTACTCTTCTTCAACCTGCCTTCTCAACTTCTCTTCTTCATCGAACACTTCAGCCTCTGCTCTCTTTCTTTCTTCCTCGGATATCCTCTCTTTCTCAGCCTTAATCCTTGCTTCTTCCAATCTCCTTTCTTCCTTCTCTTTTCGCACCCTTTCCTCTTCCTCTCGCCTCCTTTTCTCGACTTCTTCTTTTCTTTTTCGAATGGCAGCAATTCTTTGGTTGTACTCCTCTTCCAATCTCCTTTCTTCTTCCTCGGCTTGCAATGCCTCTTCATCAAAATGGCTAGAACTGGAGTCCGCCACTTTTGATGAAGAAACACCCCTTGGACTCCCCTGCTTGGACGAACCCGTATCTGGAACATCAGTGACTATCGGATTTTCGTCGGAGATCGGCGGCGGTTCGTTTATGTCGCCAGTCACGGTTTCCAACGGGTGGTTATCGGTGGTTCTGCGGCGGACCACCGGACGTGTGGGTGCATCGGGGTGGTTATTAAGCCTTTTGCTTCTAGCCATTGTTTAGGGTTTTAGGAAGGTTTTTTTTTCGATTTGGCTTCGTGAGAGAGAGAGATGAAGAGTGTAAGTATTTTGTAGAAAGAGTGGTTTTGTTTTGAATAGGAAAAAGGGTTTTCTTTTGGTTAGTATGGGAGGGAACGGTTGCTTTTGGAGAGAGAGAGAGAGATTAGAAATGATAGCTTTTCTTGGAAAAAGGCGAGACTAGGACAAGTGGCAGCAAAAGGTGACCTTTGTGTAAGTAAAAGTTGATAGATGTCAGCCTTGGGCCCCCCAAAAACCGTCCCTTCTTATGTCAGACCGGGAGTGGGGAGTGCAGGGACTTGCTCCTGCCCACTGCGAAGATTTTTCCTCCAAAAAGTGGCACTTTCTCCTACACATTAAAACAAACTACCATGCAGAATTAAAAAAACCAAAAATAATAAAAAAGACAGCAAACAACTGAAATAAAATATTTACAAGTGGTACCGATGTTTCTTAACCATAGTGGGGTGGAGAGTGGGGTGGAATGTGGGCACTCTCATTCAGAAAATGTTTCACCCTCTGCCCATTGACTTTAAAGATTTGACCAGATTGTGGGGACTTCAACTCTACTGTTCCAAAGGGACTTACCTTGACAATGGTGTATGGTCCCGTCCAACGTGATTTTAGCTTTCCTGGAAAGAGTTTAAGACGGGAATTGAACAATAATACTTGTTGTCCCTCCATGAACTCCCTATGGTTGATTCTTCGATCATGCCACATCTTGGTCTTTTCCTTGTACAACTTTGCATTTTCATAAGAGTGGTAACGCAACTCTTCTAACTCATGCAATTGTAACTCCGCTTAATTCCTGCAGCATCCTCACTCATGTTAAGCTCTTTTAGGGCCCAAAATGCCTTGTGCTCCAATTCAATCGGTAAATGGCAAGCTTTGCCAAAAACCAATTTAAACGGAGACATTCCCAAGGGAGTTTTGTAGGCCGTGCGATAGGCCCAAAGAGCATCATCGAGTTTGGTTGACCAATCTTTACGGTGCGGTTTAACAACTTTTTCCAAAATTCCTTTGATTTCTCGGTTTGAAAGCTCGGCTAAACCGTTGGTTTGTGGATGGTATGCGGTGGCCACTCTATGATGTATGTCATATTTAGAAAGGACCGAGGCCATGACTTTGTTTACAAAATGGGTGCCTTCGTCACTAATCAATGCCCGTGGTGTTCCAAATCGAGTGAAAATATTTTTATGCAAAAACTTTACCACGGTATTGGCATCATTAGAATGACACGCAATGGCTTCTACCCATTTTGAAACATAGTCTACCGCAACCAAGATATAAAAATTATTATTGGAATTTGGAAAGGGTCCCATGAAATCAATCCCCCAAACATCAAACAGTTCTACCTCTAGAATGTTGTTAAGAGGCATCTCGTTCCTTTGCGAAATGTTCCCGGTGCGTTGACATTGCTCACAATTTTTCACAAATTCATACGAGTCGTTAAACACAGTGAGCCAAAAGAACCCACTTTGCAATATTTTTGCAGTAGTGCGGTTTCCACCAAAGTGGCCACCGTAGTGGGATGTGTGACAACCATGGAGTATTTGATGTTGCTCACTCCCGTGGATACAACGCCTCAATATTTGGTCCGTCCCTATCTTATATAAGAACGGGTCATCCCAAACATATTGTCGTATATCATGTAAAAACTTTTTAAATGGTTGTCCACTCATCCCGTGGGGTTTCAGTCCACTTGCTAAGAAGTTTGCAATGTCAGCATACCAAGGAATATTATTTTCGAGATGTTGGGCTGATAACAATTGTTCATCGGGAAAATTCTCTCTGACCGGAGTGGGATCAACAGTGCTCACTATCTTCTCGAGCCTGGACAAATGGTCAGCTATCTGATTGCTTGATCCTTTTCTATCAACGATCTCAAGGTCAAATTCTTGTAGCAATAAAACCCACCTAATCAAGCGAGCCTTGGAATCAGCCTTGTTGATCAAGTATTTTATCGCTGCATGATCCGTGTGCACTATGACCTTCGTCCCTATCAAGTATGACCTGAAACGATCAAAAGCAAACACCACCGCAAGTAATTCTTTTTCAGTTACTGTGTAATTAATCTGAGCTTCAATCAGTGTTTTACTTGCATAATAAATGGGGTGAAAAAGTTTGTTCTTTTTCTGTCCGAGATAGCCCCCACAGCTCAATCGCTGGCGTCACACATCACTTCGAATGGGAGTGACCAGTCAGGAGTGGTCACTATGGGTGCTGTGACTAAGGCTTCCTTGATTGTTTCAAAAGCATTTCGGCATTCTTTTGTAAAAATGAAATCTTTTTTGTGTTGTAACATATTGGATAATGGTTTTGTTATTTTCGAAAAATCTTTGATGAACCTCCTATAAAAACCCGCATGACCCAAAAAACTCTGAATGCCTTTTACAGTTGTGGGTTCGGGAAGTTGTGCCACTACCTCAAGCTTGGCTTTATCGACTTCTAATCCTCTTTTTGAAATAACATGGCCTAGGACAATACCCTCTTCTACCATAAAATGACATTTTTCCCAATTTAAAATAAGGTCATGGGTCTCACATCTCACTAGGCTTTTCTCTAGATTTCCTAGGCAGTTGTCAAATGATGTCCCTATCACAGAAAAGTCATCCATAAAAACTTCTATGGTGTCCTCAATCATGTTAGTAAAAATGGCCATCATACAACGTTGGAAAGTAGCTGGGGCATTACACAATCCAAATGGCATCCTCCGGAATGCAAAAGTACCGTAGGGACAAGTAAAGGTGGTCTTTTCTTGGTCCTCGGGGGCGATATGGATTTGGTTGTATCCGGAGTATCCATCTAGAAAAAAATAAAATTCCTTTCCCGCTAACCGATCAAGCATTTGGTCGATGAAAGGTAGGGGGAAGTGGTCTTTCTTAGTGGCCAAGTTGAGTTGTCTATAGTCCATGCAAATTCTCCACCCCGTTACAGTTCTAGTGGGAATGAGCTCGTTCTTTTCGTTCTTCACTACGGTCGTCCCATCCTTTTTAGGGACACATTGCACGGGGCTTACCCAACTACTACTAGCTATTGGGTAGATGATATCGGCGTCTAACCACTTCAAAACTTCTTTCTTAACTACCTCCTTCATTATGGGATTCAACTTTCTTTGAGGTTGGACTTTTCCAGGGTGGTCACTCTCCAAGTTAATCTTATGTTGACATAAAGAGGGGCTAATACCTCTAATGTCCGCTATGGTCCAACCAATTTCTTTCTTATGCTTCATCAACAAATCAATCAGACGTTGTTCTTGGTTCTCGCTAAGTTTGGAGGAGATAATAACGAGAAGTTTATTATCCTTAGCGAGATAAGCATATTTCAAGTGGAAAGGCAATGGTTTAAGCTCTAACTCGGGAGGGTATTCTATTGAAGGGGGTTGAACATTTTTGTCCTTAAAATCCAAAGGTTCAAAGGCTGTCACTATTTCGTTACACTCATCCTCAAAAGTGTCATCACTCTCAAGGTCAGAGTGCTCACTCTCACTCCCCACTGTGGGCACTGTGTCAAGACTGTAGGATTCATAAATCGAACTTAAAGCAAAGCAGTCTTCGGTGTCTATATACTTAAGGGATTTGAAGACATTGAATGTTACTTCTTGGTCATTAACTCTCATTGTGAGTTCTCCTTTGTGCACATCAATCAAAGTTCGTCCGGTTGCAAGAAACGGACGTCCTAAGATGATTGGGATTTCTTTATCGGCCTCATAATCTAGAACTAGAAAATCGGCTGGGAAGATAAATTTATCCACTTGGACCAAAACGTCTTCTATTTTACCCTTTGGGTAGGCAATGGACCGGTCGGCTAGTTGTAATGTCATGGTTGTGGGTCTAGCCTCTCCAATACCTAACTTGTTAAAAATAGACAATGGCATCAAATTGACACTAGCTCCTAAATCACAGAGTGCTTGACCTACTTCTTGTCCTCCTATTGTGCATGGAATGGTGAAACTACCCGGGTCTTTCAACTTAGGTGGAATATTGCTAGTAAGGAGGGCACTACATTCTTCGGTCAAAGCCACAGTCTCAAACTCACCCAACTTTCTCTTTTTGTTCAAAATATCTTTTAAAAATTTAACATAGCTTGGCATTTGCTCGAGAGCCTCTACCAAGGGTATGTTAATGTGAAGTTGTTTAAAAATGTCTAAGAATTTTTTAAATTGAACATCGACATTTTTAGGCTTCATTCTTTCAGGAAAAAGAATACTTCGTGGGTCAATTTGAGCTGACTGTGGTATTGGCTTTGGAATAGTAGGTCTTGGAAAAGGTCCAAAAGTGGGAAGGTCAGGGATGTCGTTCCCCACTATGGGGATGACAGCGACTTGAGGAGTGCCCACTGTGGGAATCACAGTGGGTATTTGAGGCGAATCATCAGACTCGAAAACGATATCTTTCAGATCCTTTCCACTCCTAAGTGTGATGGACTTGACATGTTTAGATCCTTTTCCTATCACCCTAGCATGCTCGGTATCACTAGGTAACGTCCCTGGTGGTCTATTCTTAACTTCGACGGCTAGTTGTCCTACTTGAGTCTCTATGTTCCTAATGGCTGCTTGAGTTTGATTCATAAAACCCTTGAGAATTGATTCAATCGATTGTTGAGCCTCAGCTGGTTGATTGGATCGTGGTTGGTATTGTTGTGAGGATTGCCCTTGGTGAAAGTTCTGTGGGTGCTGCCCACTGTGATGTTAAGACTACCCACTGTGATGTTGCTGAAATCCAGGGGGATTGTGTGGTCTTTGCTGGGTATGACTCGCCCCGTGGGGTTGGAGTCCTGGATTACCAGCCCAAGAGAAATTTGGGTGATTTCTCCAACTTGGATTATAAGTCTGCGAGTATGGGTTGTTTCTTGGATTTGTCCCTATAACATTAACGGCTTCGGGAGTTGCTGGACAATAGTCAAAAAGATGCTCCTCTCCACAGAGGGAGCAGTTTTCGGCTAGATGAGTTGCAGAATTGACTTGGCCTCTATTTTGGTTCAAAACGATTTTTGTTAAGGCCACTAACTGCGCATTCATGGTTTTGAGCGCTTCGGAATCGATGGTGTTGGTCTTTGGTACTACTGCTCTAGGATTGGACCACTCGGTATTATTGTTGGACACTTTTTCTAAGAATTGATATCCTTCATTGTAGGTTTTACTCGTGAATGTTCCACCGGCTGTTGCATCTAAGATGATTTTGGCTGCATTGGAAAGACCATTGTAAAAGGTTTCCAATTGGATGCAATGTGGGATGCCGTGATGCGGGCATTTTCGAAGTAAATCTTTAAATCGTTCCCATGCATCCGAAACAGCCTCATCTTCTTCTTGTCTAAACAAAATTATATCATTTCGAAACCTTACATTCCTCGTTGGAGGAAAGTATTTTTGCAAAAAATTATCGGCAAGTTCTTGCCAAATGGTTATCGAGTGAGGTGCATGCGAGTTCAGCCATGACTTTGCCTTATCCCTTAGTGAAAAAGGAAAAAGTCTTAGTCTTAATGCTTCATCACTCACACCTTGTAACTGAAAGGAATCGGTCATTTCTAAGAAAGATTTTAAGTGCGAGTGCGGATCTTCAGATGGTGATCCTCCAAACTGACCCATGGCTTGGATCATTTGAAACATCACCGGTTTGAGTTCAAAATGGTTTGCAACAATGTTGGGCCTTAGAATCCCGGAGCTTAAGTCGTTAGCTCCGGAAGTAGCGTAATTCCGTATTTTTCGATCTTTGCTATCGGCAATCGTCACTGTGGTCTCCACTATAGGTGGTGGTATTGCTGCCATGTTTACAGTGGGGATCACAGGGGGTTGTCGATTTGTGTTCTTGTTTTTATGTCTTCTTCGAAAAGTTTTCTCTATTTCAAGATCGATTGGTACCAAAGGTTCGTGTTGTTGCCGTGGCATGCAACACGAACAGCTTAGAAAAACGAGTTACTCGGGCTCGAACAAAAACTAATGTCTTGAGATTTAATATCACGCCAGTCCCCGGCAACGGCGCCAAAAACTTGTTACGTGCGAAATATGTGTTTTAATCGCAGTGGGTTGCAAACTGTCCACAGTTGGAAGTGCAAGTGTACACTGTCCACTATGATCGTCACAGCAAGTAATAGTTGGTAAAATACCAGAATCGAATCCACAGAGACTGGACAATCAAGACAATACGGTTCTCATAAGCTCCTTTTACAAGTTTCAATTAGAGAGGAAAATAATACTTTGGTTTGGTTCGGTGAAATAGCTACTTTGACGATTTTACTAAGATTTTAAAAGGAGGAATGGAGGTTAGATTTTCCCTAGATTTTATACTAAATACTCGGTCCTAAAAGTGGTCCTTGTATTCGAGGTAGGCATTTTCGCTAGAAAAGCCCGGTTACAAAATACTCACACCGTTAGATAAAAATCCCATACTCTTAGTATTTATTGTTTTGTCAATGGCAATCTCAAAAATGGACCTTTTCAGGTCTCGATGGAATGTGTAGAGACAAATACTCTAAGTGTTTTTAATACACAAATTAGCTTGCCTACTACTCCAGTGAGTTGAGATTTGCTCACTGTGCCGACCTCACTTTCGTAAGTGTCATAAGAATTCTTTCGAATCCCCTAGCATCATTCAAGCTCGTGTCACTACGTTCTACTTATTTCTAAGTTAAGAACTAGACTTTAGATCCTTGCAAGTGATCGGCTATTCGCATCCTTGGGTAAATATCGAGAATGAATGACCAAAACAACAATATTCTAAGTATAAAGATTACTCAAGCATTTTTAATAAAATCCAGGTACTTCTCCTTCCTACATCCCAAAGGATGTTTAGCCCATAACTAAAGTAAAGAAAGCAAAAGAGTAGAAGTTGCACATAATAAAACTGAAAGTGACTTGAATTTAACCCACAGTGGGGAACGAGAATTCGTCCCTGTCACTGTGTACTTCGAACTACAACGTAAACTAAGAAAGTAAAATACAGAAAATTAAAGCTAGTTACTGTAGTAAATGAAAGACTAAAACTAATGTGGTAGTTAAGAGAATTTAAGACTAAGCCATGCATGTATTAAATGGCACCCAACACCTCCTTTATATACTAGGAGAAAGAGTTGGGTATTACACAACAAAATGGATTTGTCCAATGGATAAAGATTGTAGTACCATGAAAGAAATCAGCACCTTGGATAATCCTTTTACCCAATGGTCTCTTCACCTAGTCAACTTCTAAGTACAAAAGGTGTACTTGATGCTATCTTTAAGGAAACTACTTATACTTCTCCAGCTCATATTGCCCTGCCATTTGAACCTTCTAAACTCCAGAATACTTGCATCCCAACTACTAGTTTCTTTTATCTTCTTGCTCTGCTCGAATAGTGGGGAACCGGAGTGGGCACAACAGTGGTCACTGCAGGATAAATCGTGAAAAACACCCAAATTTCATCAAATAATTTATTAAAGACTATGGTTCACTCTTTTTGCTCATTTTCGAGAATTGTACCAAGAATGGGGGTTTTGAGAGGTGAAATGGCTAAAAATGACGAAATAAAATGTAAAATAAAAGGAAATAATAACTCTAAAAATAGAGTTATCACAACCTCAAACTTAAACCATTACTTGTCCCCAAGTAATAAAAAGAAAGAATAAAAATAAAATTGTGCACTTATGAGTTTCAGGGACTTACCTAATTCTCACTTTGAATGGGTGTTGATCTCCTTCCTCCGATACTTCTTTCGGTTCCAAACTTGAAACTTCACTTTTGTACTTCACGAAATCTTTCCCTTGTTTACCATTAATCAATAGGGCTTTCTTGGGTTCGAAGGGTTTATGGATTTGAATATTTTCCCAAGGGTTTTGGCAAGTATTTCCAAACATGGACCGAAGATCTCGCTTTGAGATTTTTATTTCAAGAAGTGGGTGTTTTGTATTTTGCAAGGGTAAGCACGTACACTTTCAGGCTTTATTTGGGTATGGCTATTTTTTCTTGAAAGTGGGTATTCTGATGGTCCAGAATAGGCACACCATCTTTTTCTGGGAGTGAGCAATTTGATGGTCCAGAAAAGGCACACCATCAATTTTGTTAGTGATACTCCATTTTTCTTCTGTTTTTGTATTTTTGTGTTTTTCTCTTTTTTTTGGAGGTAGGTATGGCTTACCCACCTCAAACTTATAACCTCACAGTGTCCCCACTGTGGGAAGACTGGAAGTCACTCTGGAAGTTCCCACCTCAAACTTAAAATTGCAAAGTGTCCCCACTGTGACATGGAAATAGGGATGAACGAGGTGTTTTGGGGATGCAAAAAGGGTTGTGTTTGGATGCGAAAAACGGCCTAAATCATTTCACGGGACAAGTTGAGATTTGTACTTACAAAAGTGACCTTTTTAAGTCGGAAGCCGAAAGTTGTACCTTGAAATGGAAACGAGATTAAACAAGCATTCAAACAACAAATACGTTAGTACCCAAAAGTACCTACCGAGCGGTAGGATTTCATGCATTACGAACCAAAATAAGAATTCAGCAAAGTGTCAAAAGCCTAGCGATAGGCATAAAATCAAACCAAACCAAACAGAAATTAAAATTGTTTTAGGGAGCATCATGAGTGGAAACCAAAATTTTAACAAACCATTCAATGGGTTGGGGTTTGTTGCGGTGAACTGTCGCCAGAGTCCTCACTGAACTCATCTTCACTTTCATTGGAGGGGCAAATACCTTCTGGAAATTCAGGGAGTTGTGCGGCCAATTCGGGATTAGCTTCTTGCAACATCTGGTTCATAACTTGCCACTGGGGCGAAAGTTTTATCGTAATCTATACCTTCCTCTTGTCTGTACCCCTAAGCAACAAGACGAGCCTTGTTGCGGGTTACAGTTCCATGTTCATCCAACTTGTTTCGATAGACCCATTTAGTGCCTATCACTGACTTGTCGGATGGTCCCAAACTTTGTTTCTTTCAAATTCTGTCAGCTCTTCTTGCATAGCGCTGACCCAGTTTGGATCTCTGAGGGTATCATCTGTTTTCTTTGGTTCAATCAGAGAAATAAAATTAACAAATAAGCAAATATTACCTGCACTTCGTCGAGTCTGAACACCAGCGTTTGGATCACCAAGAATTGGTTCAATAGGGTGATTAATAGTCCATCGCTGAGCCGGAGCATAAGGCGCTGACTCAACCTGAACTTCCGGAGGAGCTGAAAATGAGGCTTCAGCAACTTCTGGTATATCAGCCAAGAGAGGAAGAGGTTCAGATGTCATTTCATTCACTGATTGCTAAGAAGTAGATGGTATATCTGAGATAGAAGGTTCAGAAGCAGGCATAGTGTTTAGAGGAACAACTGAGACCCATGATGTTTCAGCTTCACTAGTCTGCATGCTTGGGATGATGGTAGGATCATCATCTTCAGCGGGATGAGTATGAGATGGAGGAGTGGGAACATCTTCTGAATCACCAAGATGAGAAAACATCCATTGATTCAGTTCTTTAGTATCAGCAGAAGGTCTAGAGTTCGCTGAACGGGATTCGTCAAAAGTGACGTGAATTGTTTCTTCTACAGTTTGTCTTCTACTTTTGAAGACTCTGAAGGCTTTGGAGACTGAGGAGTATCCAAGAAAATTTCCATCATCAGCCTTAGGATCAAACTTTCCAAGGGCGTCTCTGTTGTTCAGTATGAAACACTGACATCCAAAGATGTGAAGAAAGCTAATTGAAGGCTTTCTCCCATTGAAGAGTTCATAGGCTATCTTCTTGAATCTTTTGACAATCAGCGACCTGTTTTGAGTAAAACAAGCAGTGTTGACAGCTTCTGCCCAAAACTGAGTAGGTAGATGAGAATCGCTGAGCATTGAACGTGCAGCTTCGATGATAGTTCGATTTCTTTTTTCAGCGACTCCATTTTGTTGCGGTGTTCTCACTGAGGAAACGTTGTGAGAAATACCCTTACTTTCAAAGAAGGAATCAAGGGAACTGTTTTTGAATTCAGTCACATGATCACTCCTTATTGAGCAAACGGTCATGTTGTTCAGGACTTCCATTTTCCTGACAAAAGTGATGAGTTCTTCAGGGGTGTCACTCTTAGAATGGAGAAACATTACCCAGGTATAGCGAGAGAATTCATCAACTATGACCAATGTATACTTCTTTCCAGCAATGGATTGTTTGTTAACAGGGCCAAACAAATCCATATGGAGAAGTTATAGAGGAGATGACACTGAGGAAACTTGCTTAGATTTGAAACTAGCTTTTTTTTGTTTCCCTTTCTCACACGCTGAACATAGAGACTCCTTAGCGTATGAGTGTTGAGGTAGACCAGTGACCAGCTCTTTTGAAGAAAGAGTATTCAGTGTCTTGAAGTTGAGATGAGATAGCCTCTTATGCCATAGCTAGTTGACATCTGATGAGGCTTTTGAGAAGAAACAGGAGTTCTCAGTGGTTGTAGAGTCCATGTTTATAATGTAAACATTTTCCATACGGTATCCGCTGAGAGCTATCTTCTCCTTTTTATCAGTGACAAAGCAGGATTCCTTAGTGAAAATCACTTTGTTATCCTTGTCACACAGCTGACTGATGCTTAGAAGATTATACTTCAGCCCTTCAACATATGCGACTCTTCTGAAGGTTGTTGTACCATTAGATAGTACACCGAACCCTCGGGTATGGGCTTTTCCGTTTCCACCGAAGGTCACTGAGGGACCCTTCTCTTCCTTGTATTCAGTGAGCAGGTTTTTCTTTCCAGTCATGTGTCTAGAGCATCCGCTATCGAGATACCAGATACCCTTCTTAACCTGCAAACAAAGGAAGATTAGTTTGACTTGGGCACCCATTTTACTATGGGTCCACACTTGTCAGTGGTGGTAGAGAAAGTGGAAGGTTCAGCAATCTTCACAGCATTTGAAGATTCAGCTTCGGAATTATTCTTCACTTTGGTTAATTTCTTAACCTCAGTGGTCTTCTTTGCCTTGGGGGCAGTAATCTTCACCTTAGCTAACTTTTCAGCTTTGGTGGCTGTGGGGCACTTACTAGCAATATGATTGGTAAGTCCACAGTGATAATATTTCCTATAACTAAAAAGTAGCGTTAGGACCTTTTGCATGCTGAGCCGTTAATTTTAAATGAGCAGGGCCAGCACCAAGTATACCTTTGGCATTGGAAATGGGAGGAACTATCAGTTCTTCAGATTTCTTACCAATAATATCCACTCTGATTCTAGGAGTAGATCGCTGAATAAATCCAGGGATCTTATTCTTAGAAGTAGAGGGATAAGTCGCTGAAGCTTTAGAAGCATTCAACTTAGGTACAAAGGTACCCTTCTGAGGTTTTTGGTTGAAAACTTTTTCTTTTCCTTTACCTTTGGGGATAAAGGTAGGTTTTTCCTCAGGAATAGGAGTTTTAAAAGAGGAACACTGAGATGAGGAAGTGTCAGGGATAGAGGACACGAACATTCCAAACTTAAGCATGGAATGATCAGTGGTAGGTTCTAGAGTATCAGCTTTGTAACCAAGACCACGTTTGTCACTCAAGGGAATCCGAGACTTGATTATCTCAGTGATCGTTGTTGAGGATTTACACCATCCTTCAACAGTAGCCTTTTCACCTTTTAATGCAACGATAGCTTCTTCGCGTTCGATTTTGACTAGCTGGTTTATATGAACCTGATCTTTTAAATCTTCTTCAATTTTAGAAAGCTTTTCTATTTGAAGGTGACAGTTTTTAAGTTGTTCAGCGAGATCAAGATTTTGATTTTCAGCTACAGCTTTGCCATTCATGGCATCATATAAGTTCATAGTCAAGAGATCGATTTTCCGAAGACTATCAGCTTCATCAATATCTGAAATATTAGTAAAGAAAGAAGTTGATACCTTAGAGGTAGAAGATGAAACAGGGGGAATTTTAGTTCGTTCTTCCTCTTCTTCTATTTTTGCCATGAGGCAGAGATTGGCCTCATCATCATTTTCTGAGTCAGATGATTCTTCTTCATCAGAGGCAGCCCAGTCAAAGTCAGCCATCAGGCCTTTGCCTTTCTTCTTAAAGCTTCTCAGCTTTGCATATTTTTCTTTCAACTTTTGATACTTGTCATCTCTAGCCCTGGGGTTAGAGGATTTCTTGGGGAAAGCTATGGGTTTAAAGACTTTCTTTGACCTACATTCACTAGCAAAGTGTCCTACTTTCTCACAGTTAAAGCAGGTAGCGGTAGCCTTATCAACAGGGGTTGATGATTTAGGCTTATCAGTGAGTGCAAGGGGTTTGTTCCTTCTGAAGTTACTCTTTCTAGCGAATCTCCTGAACTTATTAGCCAGGAGTGCCAGAGATTCATCAAGATCTGAAGAGTCAGCATCTGATGAGCATTCAGAGTTAGTTTCCAACTCAGTGACAGTGATAGTAGATCGCTGAGTGGAAGGTGACTCTGAGAGTAAAGAAACAGGTGTGCTCTTGGAATCTTTTACAGGATTCTTCTTAAGATGACACGACTGCTCATTATTGAGCATAGTGCCATGTAAGGTAGAGAGAGTCATAGATTTTAGATCCTTTGATAGCTTGAGACACATTAAATAACTGTCACAGCTTTCAGGCAAACATTCTAAGAACTTTGTCAGAATTTCAAAGTTAGAATATTCCTTACCAACGGTTTTCAGATCTATAATTAAATAGTTAAACCGTTGATGTACTTCAGAGAGAGTTTCATTCTTACCACAAATGAAGCTTTCGTACTGTCTTACCAGGTTGATCTTTCTTGAATCCTGGACTTCAGACGTACCTTCATACTGAACACAGATTGTGTCCCACATGGCTTTGGAGGTTTTTAGGTTCATGACGGAATGGTAGACTTCGTCAGGAAGAACCATGGAAAGGATGGATCTGGCTTTTGTGTCGATAGCCACTTTCTTCTTATCTTCATCAGACCAATTGTGAGGTTCCTTAGGAATGATTCTTTCAGGAATGGCAGCTCTAGTAGTAGTGCATGGAACTTCAGGATCAATCCTAACGGGAATATATGGGCCATTTTCGATGTAATAAGGCATAGTAGGGTCTACACCTTCTAAGAAGAGTATCATCCTATTTTTTCATAGATTAAAGTTATCTCTGGAAAATCTAGGGGGTTTTGCAAGAGAACCATTGTCAATATAGTTTGTGTTTGTGTTGGTAGCCATTTTGAGAAATAGCAAGAAAGAGAAAAGATTAGTATAAGCAATATCTTGTGTATGAGATTAAACAATCTGCTCTGATACCACTTGTTGGTCCCGAAGGGGTTATACAAGTTTATAGAAGGGGGGGTTGAATACAAACACACAGATTTTACTTTTCTAAATTGTTTATTGATATTTATCAAACAATTTACAACTTGTTGCAGAACAAGATTAAGGATTAAACCTAATCTAAACAAGTTATGAGAAATACTAAGTTTCTTGCACTAGAATTAAGACAGAAAGGAGATAAGAATATTACCAATAATATTCTAACACAAAGTAGTAGAGAGAAGAAGATGGCCGAGCACTTCATTTCTGAAGTAGGGTTCTTCTTATATACTGCATGTGTAACACCCTCGAAATTGAAACGAGCAACTAACTGTAATTTCGATAAAACAACCAAAAGGGGATAAAATTCTTTCTACAAAACATCCTTGAAAATACCTCAAAGTTTAAACTTCACAAATTAAACAACTAACAACTCTAGGTGGGTGTTACTTAACCCAATTAAAAGTTGCTAATCCCAAAAGTGTGGAAGACCTCGCTAAGCATCTCACTTCCCGTGCACTCTACTAGCATGCATCGCTTCACAGTGTAGCTAAAGCTATTCCCAACCTGAACCTGTTGCACATGCCGACATATAAAAAGGTTAGGCTAACGCCTAGTGAGTTCAAGAGTTTACATCCTGAGCAAATCATCTGATAGACCAAAAGATATCGATTTAATTTATGATTTCCAAAAAGGGTTTGTATAAAAGACATCGACAACCCAATTTCCCAAACGCACACAATTCCTGTGAGGAAAGCTTCCAATAAAAATCATTTATCTGCAATGGACACCAATCCAAAACTCACATCAAGAGTTAATTAAATAATACTCCAATAGATAAAACATCCAAACAGGGATGAAACATAAAACTCGTCCATCAATCATGGAAAACAATCCATACGCGTATAATATGACATCAATAACGTGGATGACAAAATACTCAAAATCAACACCCTTCGATGACGGGGGAGACCCGATTTCATCGAATGTGGCAAACACATAAATTAGATCACAATTAATAAATACAAGTAAGCTTCTTGGATGTGGAAAACAGATGACATCAACCATACTAGGTCTTTAGTCAATCTTCGTCATCAACCATTCTAGGTCTTTAGCCCATCTTAGACATCAACCATACTAGGTCTTTAGTCCATCCTCGGCATCAACCATACTAGGTCTTTAGCCCATCTTAGACATCAACCATACTAGGTCTTTAATCCAAACCACCAAGTTCAATCATACTGGATCTTTACCTTGGGAAACCTACCATCCGAAACAAGCTTACTCGACTTAAATATAAATACATGACCCCAAAAGAATAACCAATGCATTCAAATCATGTAAACGTCAAATATAATGCAATTCGTGCAATTCAACCCCAAGCCCACGTCGAGCTTATTAAAACCGGGCGAATGCCCTCGAGACTCAACAGAGTCCAAAAATCTAGCCCTCTGCTCAAAAGATCTAATGATCGTTTATCATCATCGATTCGTGCAAATGAAATGCATCTAACCCACATCATGCAAACACACGCTCTGAGGCATGATAATCTCACAACCCCTTCATTGCCACCTTCCCAATGAAGTTAAATCATATATGCATCTATATGTACACGTATATGCAACTCTTTTATAACTCAACAATGCATATAACTCACTAAGGTTCATTAGTCCCAAAGGTACTAAGAATACAAAATCATCAAACGGTCTTCACACATAAGACCAACACTTAAACCGACACATATTCAAATAAATGCAATTAAGCATATAACACATCCAAGACTCCATCTCGAGTCACTAAAACCGGCAAACACTCAAAAGACTCATTTGAGTATAAATCAAGCCTTTAAGGCCAAAATAAACGTTTGGTTAAATACGTGTCACTCACACGACTACGTAAACCAAAATGCATCGTTACCCAAAATATTTACTTTTTAATTCCTCAATTGGCCTTCGGCCCAAACAAAAGGGTTTACTCCTCTCAAAACATTCATAAGGTATAAATTGACCAAAATCCCCAAATGTGGGTGTTTTACAAGATTTCTAAACTTCAACACTTTGATTAATCAAAACCCACCAATTCACTCAACAATTGATAATTTTATATAAAGCACGTAAATACTTTAAAAATAAACATTTTGGCATGTACAACGTTTTCACAAATCAACTTGAACTCATCTTGCTAGTTTAGGCTAAATCTAGATTTTCCCAAACGTAAGCTCCTTTGATGCAACACGAATCCTTAAGCCAAATCTTCCAAAAACCTAGATCCATAAATTTCCAACCATGAATATTCATATTCAACCACTTTAAAACCATTACCTAAACATCTTATATAAAAATCTTCATTTTGACCAAACCCCAATATTAACCTAACTTCCCTAAAATCATCCAAACCGAAATTGGAGAAACAAAACACTAGGAGATCATCAATGGAACATTTATAACTCATATGAAAGTATAGAAGCTAGGAGGATGAACTCACCACTTAGGTTTTGATGAAAACCTAGAAAACCCCAAAAATCTCTAGTGTTGTGGATGAAACTTGCTCTTGCATCAATAAATGAAACCACTAGCATAAAATGGAGAAGGAACACATTAATCTTCATGAAAAATCCCCAAAATCAGTTAGGGTTTGTGAGGGAAAGAGGGGAAACGATTTGGAGAGAAGAGAAGAGATTTGAGAGTGAGAAATGAGAGACTTACCACCACCAAACACCCTTGAATCATCCAATGAACTTAAAAACTAGCACTTTATCCTAGAAAAGCTCTAGAAATCGAAACCATGGAACTTTGAATCGCCAAAAACGGAGGTGAAATGAGTGAGATAGGAGGAAATGAAGTTTAGGGCTACAAATCTCGTATTTATGCTCCAGGTACCCGACGGCTAAAGTGGCGTGCGAGAGTGACACAAGTGTCATTTTCGCTGGGCACTCTCTTCGTGGTCAAATAGCTCTCGGTACAAAACCGGTGAGAGTGACACGCGAGAGTGACACAAGTGTCACTTTCGCTGGTCACTTTAGCCAAGATTGAACCGAAAATTGTTTTGGCTATAACTTCTTCGTTTTAGCTCCGTTTTCGCTCCGGAAAGGTCTGTTGGACTCATATTTGAATTCTCCATCCAACAAAACTATAAAATGTAGGATTTAATCCAAAATCCTATTTTTCATATTTATCTTAAAAGTTCCAAAAATCGGGATGTTACAATCCTCCCAACCTTAGAATGATTTCGTCCTCGAAATCCAAATTCCTTACAACCCAGGGCTAACCAATTCAAAGCCGACCACGTTCCAATAACTTTTAACTGAAATCTAAATTTTTCTCACACAGATTGCTAAGGCAAACCTCAAGCGAACTCTTACCACAAATACCCTCTCAGACATATTTTACTTATGTCCGGGTGAACGCTCCAACCACTGGAGTAACTCCCAACCTTAGGTGTTCCATACTTCCCTGACGACGGATCCCGACTCCAAATCAACCCGTGTCCACACGCTCTTAATTTTCTCCAATTAGTCCAAGGTTTGATTACATCTAAACTAACGAACCTCCAAATCTAAGGTTCCCACTGCCGCACCGGCACTTACCTCTAACGAGTCCCACTAGACTCCAATACCGACGGTCGTCACTGACTCATCAGTTACACCACTCCCAAAACGCGTCTAATTTCGATCATCTAGTCGACAGATTCTTTTACCACAAGCAGAGGGTCATCCCGCTAAACCTTTCGTCACAATCGAACCTTAGTTCATCATAACCGATACCACCACTTATTCAAATTGGACTACACCTTCCAATCACACTAGTGGTCCTTGGCCTCGAACTCCGAAAGTTGACACCTAGTTACATCACCACACTCGACTCATCACAGAGCTCCACACACGAGCGTCACTCCTCAAATCGTCCCACCAATCCATGGTCATCCCCATGGTCTAAAGGGTCCTACGCGACCTTCACGCAATACCGACAACCCAAAACAAGGTTGCCGAAGTGAACGGCTAGCACAACACTAACAAGGGGCACCACAAGTCTCACCTTTTAGTTGTCCACACGAAATGATTCGTTCCCGCAAACGACATCATACGGCTCACGACAATCACACGCGTTAGAAACCCGATCTTTCATCAAAAGGTTCTACACGCCCTCACCCCTAACTGGGGTTGCTCAACTTCACCAAGCCTAAAGAGTTCAAGGTTTTCAAGTGACAGACTCAATAACTATGCCAATAAAGTTTTCACTAAATTTTTCAACACAAAAGTTTTATACCAACATCATATACGTACAAAAACTTACCACTACTCAGTTAGTGGATGCACAACCATGGACACACTCGTCTCCCGTATAAAAATCATTTTTGAAAACCTTTCTATCACAAATTAGTTTACTACCGAAACGTAAAAACGTACTCGACAACCTTTAAAATCAACCACCAGGGTCCCATCACGAATTTACTTATGCCTCACGCGCAAAGTAAATTCCGACATTTAAAACAGTGTCTAGCAGCCTGTTTATACGAACTTCAAAAAGGTTTACGCGATGTCGATTTCCAAAATTCTCTTTTTAACCATAAAATGATTTGAACAGCAATTCATTAACAACTTTACATGTGTCAGTTTGTTCACAGAGAAACGAAGCAAACCATCTACACACCTTGGTTAAAACACGTCATGGTCTGGGCCATCTCCCAGTTTTTAAATCAAATAACAGGATATTTTCATCATTTGGAAATATCGGTTTAAACATCAAAAGAAATCTCAAATTAAAATTTTGCATGCCAATCTGCAGCACTTTCTTAGCAGTCACTCTGAAATGGTATAACACATACCGGATAGTCATTGCTAATTTTCAAAGTAGAAATTCATCAACTCAAATTTCAAAACTTCTCATTCAGTCGCAAAAGGACAAGTAAATAAAATCCTTTGACCAAGCTCACACACCTTAATTTGTTTTTCTCAAAACTTCAGAAAACCATACGTACACATAATTTGATTGACACACCAAATAATTCAAGTCAACTTTAAACCTCAAACCACACAAGCGATGCATACTAACGCCTCAAAATAGTGGCTACAAAACTACTCCTGTCAATCAATCAATATAGTGCATGTGCGAGAAAGAATACCAACAATGTCAACAAATGAGAGTGCATAAAACAGAACATTAGAGATGTACTATCATGATGCTCTTATATGCCTTACTCACGCCAAGTATAAATTAATTTGCACATCTAGCAAGTTGCAACAAATATGCTACCACAATCCTCAAAAGAGAAGCCATGCGGCATTAAAACTCCAAAACTACTCTTTTTGGTGCAATACGACATAAACGCAATTTTTTTCAACAAAATTCGCACGAGGCGCAATACTCACTCAAACCCATGTATTAACGCACACAAGCATTCAAGTTATGCACGCAATAAAGTGTCACCCATGCACCGCAAAACATCGTAAAATGAAACTCGGTCATACTTCACAAAGCTTCCATAAAACTCAATGGAACTCAACCGCATCAAACCAATTAAATGGCGTCAAAGTCTTCGTTTTCAATAGACAACTCGCATAAAACCACGCTATGATCGAATCATACAAATCATAAAACCTCCCTTTTTGTTACAACACAAAAGTAAAACGACACTCTTTCGTCAAGACTCGCAAAATCGAAATTCCCATTAAAGATCAATACTAAAACAAGGGAATGTAACTCTCCGTCCAAGCCTTAACACATGTGGAGGAGATCCAATGTTAAGGTCGCAAGTCGCCGTTACTTATCCAAAATCATAAACGACATTAAAACCTGGACATCACAATATTCGAAAGTAGTAGTGGACGACTACAAGGAATAAAATAAATCCCGACTAGGTTCACAACCGCCTGTCGTAAAATAATTTCATGCATGTTCCAAAATCATAGTTTAAAAATCTTGCGTATGTCAAACTTTTCTCAAGATTTAGCAGTACCGTCCATCCGACGATTTGAATCATAAGAAATAATCGATGTAATTTATTTTAAAAGCAAAATAAAATTCGTGCATGCATTTTGTCGGCACTCAACGTCCAGGTCACATTCCTCCAATTTCTCCGATCACACTATTGTCATCCGGATACTCACGCATCTTAACGCAAAGTGGAAGGTCACATCGACTAACCCCACATTTCTCATCGAATCAAGTCACTTCAATAAGCCTACGTCTCCAATCCAACTATCAAGTCTGACCAGAACGGTCTACTTAATACAATCAATCATGCTTACCGCCACTCCAAATGGCAAATGCTAAAGTCGTCAACCTCTTCTAATGACTACTCGCTTAGAACTCCTTTACCACCCCAACGGTCATCACACTAGAGTCGTCCAAGTACTTTCATGTACCCGGTAGGTTCACTATCACACTGGCCAGGTGCAATCCTGAACGAACTGTACATGATCACCCTTGCTACTCTTGACGTGACTTCTCGCTTCTAGTGACCCCAACAACTTCCGAATATCTTATCTTAGAGTGCCTAATGGTGCAATCTCGCTCTCAATCACCTAAAACAACGCTAGTTTGAGTCTAGGTATCCAAAAATCAATACCTAATTCTCTCAAACTTATGCTCTGATACCAACTTGTAACACCCTCAAAATTGAAACGAGCAACTAACTTTAATTTCGATAAAACAACCAAAAGGGGATAAAATTCTTTCTACAAACCATCCTTGAAAATACCTCAAAGTTTAAACTTCAAAAATTAAACAACTAACAACTCTATGTGGGTGTTACTTAACCCAATTAAAAGTTGCTAATCCCAAAAGTGCGGAAGACCTCGCTAAGCATCTCACTTCCCGTGCACTCTACTAGCACGCATCGCTTCACAGTGTAGCTAAAGCTATTCCCAACCTGAACCTGTTGCACATGCCGACAAATAAAAAGGTTAGGCTAACGCCTAGTGAGTTCAAGAGTTTACATCCTGAGCAAATCATTTGATAGACCAAAAGATTTCGATTTAATTTATGATTTCCAAAAAGGGTTTGTATAAAAGACATCGACAACCCAATTTCCCAAACACACACAATTCCTGTGAGGAAAGCTTCCAATAAAAATCATTTATCTGCAATGGACTCCAATCCAAAACTCACATCAAGAGTTAATTAAATAATAATTTCTCAATTAATTGCCAATGCAAATAATACTCCAATAGATAAAACATCCAAACAGGGATGAAACATAAAACTCGTCCATCAATCATGGAAAACAATCTATACGCGTATAATATGACATCAATAACGCGGATGGCAAAATACTCAAAATCAACACCCTTCGGTGACGGGGGAGACCCGATTTCATCGAATGTGGCAAACACATAAATTAGACCACAATTAATAAATACAAGTAAGCTTCTTGGATGTGGAAAACAGATGACATCAACCATACTAGGTCTTTATTCAATCTTCGACATCAACCATACTAGGTCTTTAGCCCATCTTAGACATCAACCATACTAGGTCTTTAGTCCATCCTCGGCATCAACCATACTAGGTCTTTAGCCCATCTTAGACATCAACCATACTAGGTCTTTAGTCCATCCTCGGCATCAACCATACTAGGTCTTTAGCCCATCTTAGACATCAACCATACTAGGTCTTTACTCCAAACCATCAAGTTCAATCCTACTGGATCTTTACCTTGGGAAACCCACCATCCGAAATAAGCTTACTCAACTTAAATATAAATACATGACCCCAAAAGAATAACCAATGCATTCAAATCATGTAAACGTCAAATATAATGCAATTCGTGCAATTCAACCCCAAGCCCACGTCGAGCTTATTAAAACCGGGTGAATGCCCTCGAGACTCAACCGAGTCCAAAAATCTAGCCCTCTGCTCAAAAGATCTAATGATCGTTTATCATCATCGATTCGTGCAAATGAAATGCATCTAACCCACATCATGCACACACGCTCTGAGGCATGATAATCTCACAACCCCTTCATTGCCACCTTCCCAATGAAGTCAAATCATATATGCATCTATATGTACATGTATATGCAACTCTTTTATAACTCGACAATGCATATAACTCACTAAGGTTCATTAGTCCCAAAGGTACTAAGAATACAAAATCATCAAACGGTCTTCACACATAAGACCAACACTTAAACCGGCACATATTCAAATAAATGCAATTAAGCATATAACACATCCAAGACTCCATCTCGAGTCACTAAAACCGGCAAACACTCAAAAGACTCATTTAAGTATAAATCAAGCCTTTAAGGCCAAAATAAATGTTTGGTTAAATACGTGTCACTCACACGACTACGTAAACCAAAATGCATCGTTACCCAAAATATTTACTTTTTAATTCATCAATTGGCCTTCGGCCCAAACAAAAGGGTTTACTCCTCTCAAAACATTCATAAGGTCGAAATTGACCAAAATCCCCAAATGTGGGTGTTTTACAAGATTTCTAAACTTCAACAGTTTGATTAATCAAAACCCACCAATTCAATCAACAATTGATAATTTTATATAAAGCACGTAAATACTTTAAAAATAAACATTTTGGCATGTACAACGTTTTCACAAATCAACTTCAACTCACCTTGCTAGATTAGGCTAAATCTAGATTTTCCCAAACGTAAGCTCCTTTGATGCAACATGAATCCTTAAGCCAAATCTTCCAAAAACCTAGATCCATAAATTTCCAACCATGAATATTCATATTCAACCACTTTAAAACCATTCCCTAAACATCTTATATAAAAATCTTCATTTTGACTAAACCCCAATATTAACCTAACTTCCCTAAAATCATCCAAACCGAAATTGGAGAAACAAAACACTAGGAGATCATCAATGGAACATTTATAACTCATATGAAAGTATAGAAGCTAGGAGGATGAACTCACCACTTAGGTTTTGATGAAAACCTAGAAAACCCCAAAAATCTCTAGTGTTGTGTATAAAACTTGCTCTTGAATCAATAAATGAAACCACTAGCATAAAATGGAGAAGGAACACATTAATCTTCATGAAAAATCCCCAAAATCAGTTAGGGTTTGTGAGGGAAAGAGGGGAAACGATTTGGAGAGAAGATAAGAGATTTGAGAGTGTGAAATGAGAGACTTACCACCACCAAACACCCTTGAATCTTCCAATGAACTTAAAAACTAGCACTTTATCCTAGAAAAGCTCTAAAAATCGAAACCATGGCACTTTGAATCGCCAAAAACGGAGGTGAAATGAGTGAGATAGGAGGAAATGAAGTTTAGGGCTAAAAATCTCGTATTTATGCTCCAGGTACCCGACGCCTAAAGTGACGTGCGAGGGTGACACAAGTGTCACTTTCGCTTGGCACTCTCGCCGTGGTCAAATAGCTATCGCTACAAAACCAGCGAGAGTGACACAAGTGTCACTTTCGCTGGTCACTTTAGCCAAGATTGTACCGAAAATTGTTTTGGCCATAACTTCTTCGTTTTAGCTCCGTTTTCACTCTGGAAAGGCCCGTTGGACTCGTATTTGAATTCTCCATCCAACAAAACTATAAAATGTAGATTTAATCCAAAATCCTATTTTTCATATTTATCTTAAAAGTTCCAAAAATCGGGATGTTACAGCATGCATTTAATGCACAACAATATAACTTTACACATGGCAGCAGCTGATTGGTTGCATGGTTTGACCTTTGTAGACAACCTAGTAGTCGCATGATGTACAATGTAGAATCAGAGTTGGTTGTACGATCCTGGACAAAAGGGATGTCCTTTCTAACATTTACGTACGGAGGCGTGCAAGGGGAAAGACAAAAGTAACTTGTAGAGGAAGACTTCATGATCAGTGTTCACTGAATAGATCTTTATCAGCGAGTGATAAAGTTCAGCGTTCGCTGAATTCTTCTACTTGAAACTTCACGTTGAGTGGACAAATCTTGGCTTCGCTGATATCCGCATCAGTTCATTAGTAGACTTGTCGCTGGTTCTTTGGCTTGATCTTCGACTTCAGCGTAGAACATGGTTGACGTGAAACTTGTCTTCAGGGATCATAAGTAAACAACTAAAACTATCAGCGATCATCAACAGGACTGAACAGGCTCAGGGCTTGTTGATGAACAGTGTTTGCTGAATGTAAATTAAAGCATATGTTTTATCAGTGATACTAAACAGACTTAGTATTTTCTTGGATGACAAAACATTAATACATATTGTCTACTTACAATTTTCACTAAGTGATTCTTGGAGAGTCATTATCAAATCACTGAGGGTTTGGATCAACATTTACCCTAACAATCTCCCCCTTTGGCTCAACGTTTGGAATCAGCAATTTTAGCAACTAAGGTAGGAATCGTCGGTTTCTCGGTGGGCATCCTAGATATGTCTCAATTCTTCTCATGACTTTTCTGAATTCGATTCGGTCTTGCAGTTCATCGAGGGCTCGGATCATAAGTTTCCTTCGGGTAGTTGGCATCTGAAATCCAACAACTTGGCTTTCATTGCGCTGATGAATCTGTTGGAGTTGTAGTCGAATCGCCTTCAAGGTACCGTCGGAATATTTAGCGATTTCGGAGAATCTCAGAAAACGTCTTTCTCCCAGTTGGTTTCTGTAGATCACTGCGAATTTCAGTTCATTTAGGATGGTGTAGAGAGGATAGTCGTTGATGTTCGAGAGTTGGTTGTTTGGTTTTCGAACGTTTACGATGGGTTGATGGCTTTCAAGTGCGAGATGGAAGTCGAAGACGTTGTAGTACAGATACTGGCGGTACATGAAACGTATGATGGCTCTTAGGGCAATCTGGATGTTGAACTTGCGAATCTATAGGTTTCAGAAGTAGTGATACATGAATTCGAAGTCTTCGATCCTTAAATGTTGAAAATCTGCTTCAGAAAACGTGTAGATCTTCCCATTCTTCCTCCATACTTTTAATTATGGATACCAGATCTTGTAGAATTGCTTGGCCACCACCTCTCTCACTTGACCAATCTGACTCTTTGAGTGAACATATTCTTTCCTCTGTGCTTTACCCCTTACTAGAAACATATACTCCGTCTTGAACTCCTCTTATTCTTGACCGACACCCAACACTGCATACGGGGTCCAGTCTACGGATGCGGTGAGCAAACATCCATATTTCGGTCTCTTCAAGGAAAGCTGCTCGAAGTCGTACTATTCGATGTTTTCTTTCAGCTTCACTGATCTCTGGTTGATTGGCATTGGAAGAACCAGATTGATCAGGATTTGAAGGGCCAGCTTGATTCGGATCTGATTGAGCTGATTGCAGAGTAGATGGTTGAGCCTGCGTGAAAGCTGGTGGAATTGGAACTGTAGACGATTGATGTGTATGAGAAGCTACTGGGATGTGATTGGGCTTATGTGGATATCTTCTGGGGTTTCACCACCCAATACATCGTCGAGAAAGATGTCTTGCTGCTCTTTATACCACGCAGCTCTGGCAACGACGTCTTTATCATCTTCAGTTTCAGGGAAATCAATCTCTGAGTCTGACACGACTATCAACGGAACTGGTTGACCTTTGATCAAGAAGAAGTTGTCAAAATCCAAATCGTCGTCGTCCGAAGGAATGTTTACTGTTTCAGCTTCCGTTGCCATAATCATCCGGATCTCCTCCTCGTTGACCTCGGGCTTTTCAACCGTTGGTTCAACTTCCGGATCAACATACAATACAATCTGTTTGTCGCTTTCATCACCGTATAACCCTGATTCAAACAACCAAGAGACTCTCTCAGATGTATTATCACCACTTGATTGGTCATCTGTACCTGTAGCTGCGTCACCCTCTTCCATGGTTTCATTTTCTGATCTTTCCGTGGATGAGGTGTCACCAAGCTTGCGCTTCTTTGCATTCTTCCCCTCATCGTCATTGGGGTCTCCCTCGTGATCATGTTGTCGTTTATGAACGCGAGTTTGTGACTTGCAGGTGGTCTCGAGGACAGTAATGCGGTCGGTAAGAGCATCGAGTGAGGTACGAACTGTGGCCAGGCTTTGTTCGACGCGGTCTTGGAAAGTGGTGAATTCGGAGGATGTAGGATGAGTAGTGGCTGGTGTTTGGGTTGGATCTGGATGTGTGGCATGTTGTTGACGTAGAAGGCTTAACATATCCTAATCTTGGGGGTGTTGGGGTTGAGTGATAGTAGTTTGGCTAAGAGTAGGGTTTTTAACTCGTCGACAGGTAGGTCGACAGTTGGTTGTACAGGAGCAGGTGGGGAGTTTTGTGGAGTAGGTCGGGGTTCGGGTTCAGTATCAACGATTGGGCTTTTTCCTTTTAGCAGCCGCTTCACCTCGTCGAACTGAGTTTGCATTCTATCTTCCATGGCCTTGAGATCCTGCTCGTATTGTTCCCTAGTAATGAAAAAGGGAAAGCTAACTCCAGGATCATGTAGATTGCCCGTTGAGGTAACAACCATTGAATCAACGGTAGTACCACCTATGTTCACAGCTGGCATTTGGATAGCTATGGTAGGATTTTCGTCCGATCCTCGCAAGCTGCACAAAGGCAGACTTACTCGGGACTTTCCGATCGGGTCACTTACATCACCGATGGTAGTAGTAGATATGACCTGTGTCCTGGTCAAAAAAGATAATAGTTCAACAAGGGGCTCTAGACTCGATGGTGCAGTGAAAGAGGTCGAGACCGGGGGTTGTTGGTCTCTTGTTTCAATATCAGCACCTTTCGAGTGAAGGCTTGATAAATTTTGTGCTAAGTCCCCGTGTTCAAGTGAAACAGATGTCTGTTGAGAGACACCAGAGTGGCTATGGGGGCGTGCGATTGCGTCGCTAGGTCCACGACATCTTCTTCAATACCCTGTCCCAACGAATGAGATGGGATAACAGATGTGGCTACCTGGCAGACACTGGCTCGGGCTAACTCACGTGCTTGTTTCTCTAATAAGCTAGTTCTCTCATGATTCTTTTTCGATCTCCATTTTCTCCGTCTCGCACTTTCTGTATTTTCGACTGTATCTCCCTCCGCTCTCCTTATGACTCCCGTATTTGGCTCAGGGGTAGAGGTGGTAGAGGTTGTAGGTGGAGAGTCGGATTCCGCGGTTGAGGGGTTTGGTCCAATACGATCCGGTATCTTTTGAAGATAGCTGGCCTGATCGGTATCGGAATCGTGGTCGGAGGAGGCATCTGCGCCTTCTGACTCTGGTACAGCTTCGGAATCACCCGAGCTAGAAGAGCCAACGGTTGAGGCATCATGAACTAGTCCTTCATTAAAGGTTACTTCGGCGTCGACTAGTTCATCGTCGGTTGAGTATTCGGATTCGACCACGGGAGGTCGTCGTGTGGAGGTGGAAGGTCGGGTTGTTGTTTCAGATGTGGAGGTGAAAACAGGATCACGTCGATGACTTGAGCTTGCTTGTGTGTCTGAGGCACCGCCCGCTACAGTTCCCCTCCCAAGTGAGACTCTTAACACACCCCGTCCAGGAGCCCCAGCTCGCTAGACTCTACCTCATCGTGTCCTAGGACCCTCACGTCTCTCGGGTTGTGCCCCCTAGGGAGGTCCTTCCGGTGCTGGACGGACGATGGGGGCGCCTAATCATGCTTTCTTCTATATTCTCCTACACTCGGTGCCCCGGGATGTGCAAAAACTAGCAGGGCTTATGGTATGATGTGGCGACCACGTTTTGGAACTCGGGTCGGTTCTGAAGATGTTGCATTCTGAGCTAAGGGCATGTTGGGTGAGATGAGCGGCGACGGATGGTCGGGTCGGCGTCCATCTGTTGGTGTATGGCGAGTGAAAGAAATAGAATGTACGGAATGAAGGATCTTTGACGGTCCAGTTCTCTGTCAGCAACGTTAGCGAGAAGTTCGTTCTAGAAAATGGCGGCCAAGTCGATGTGACGAGGGAATGCGATGCCGTGGAACAACCGCAGGAAGTTTGTAGTGCACTGATCAATGTCGCACCACTTTGAAGAAAGGCAATGATTGAGGATGTTGTACAGGGTCCCCATAATGGTGTCAGGTGAGTACGGGTGAAGGCTGAAAGGCGTGTGAGATCCCTGTCATCGGAAATTGTTGGAACGAATGGATATTGGCTAACAGTTGGTCGTCGGAAATTGTTGGAATGAATGCGGTGTTACCATTTGCCGTAGCCTCAGATAGGCGAAGGAGCTGGCGGAAGGACTCGAAAGTGAGCACGAAGCGGGTGTTGTCGAGTCGGGCTTCCAGGAAGGTGTCTTGTTTGGTCGTAACACGATGGATTGTGTGCAAAACCTGTTGAACGTATATTGTTGTTACGTTGGCTGTCACGGTGAGCGCATGATAGATCGGATGACACATCAAGATATCAATCATGACGTTATGACGGTTTCTGAAATTCATTACATCCAGGTAATAGTTATTACCCTGGATGGCCACGCGTTCTCCGACGGGGACAAGAGCGTTGTCCGTTGTAGCATCGACTGATGATCCTTGGTTGGCCATGGAACCTGCGTAGACAAAGTGTTAGAAATACTCGAGTGAAATAACGTGGAGCACATACCTGTCGTCGGTTGGCCAAAAGATGAGATTTTGTAAAGACAGTGACCAAACAGAGGATTTTTACAGATGGAATAAGTTTTCCGGATGAGGCATTGTCCGGACATCCCAGAGTCCGGAAACCCTGGATTCCGGAACCCACTTATCGGAAAAAATATTCCGGAAAACAATAATACCGGTAAAATTTCGACTACCAGAAAACAACGAATACCAGAAACCATATGAATTTGGATCCGGAAAACATATATATCGGAAAGTCGTAATTACCGGATAACATATTGTTGGGTCACCAAAGATTTGAAATTGACTCACCGATGTTTTACCTAAAATCCTACTTAGAATATTTTAGTTTGGTTCTTTATATGACTTGTACAATATAGCAACTGTTCGGTGAAGTCGAAGATCAACCGAAACCAAGCTTGAAGACTCTCTACTTGTGGAAAATAGAAGACTCTTTTCAACAAACAAACAAGTCATTATTCACCGAAGTTGTCCTCACAATTCGGTGAACAACATGTCCACCGATTTTGTTCTCACAAATCGGTGGTCAACATCTCCACCGATAATGCTTGCATTATTCGGTGGACATCTTCCACCGATGTGGTCTTCAGGAATCGGTGGAACTCATCCCACTGATGAGGATACTTAAATCGGTGGGATCTTTGTGAAATTGGTTTTCTTGCAGATGTTTTCAAAGACCAATGACAATTGTATCGGTGAAACATCATCGGTATGATTGTTTTGGAATCCACATCAAGAAGATCATTTACTCATGGGACAATATCCGTTGGAAGATAAAAGTGACCTTTTGTCTTTTATCCATCTTCAGTAAAAGTCCTTTCAGCATGGGTTCTATACCTATTACCAAGAAAAAGGTGATGGGATCATTCCAGCTTTTTAGAAGTCAACTTCTTCCAGCCAATCTCCTGATGACAAGTGTCCCAAGCATTTAATGCTCAGTACACTCATCCTCACTATAAAAGGAAGAAGACCTCCCCATGCAAATTACGCTTTCTGGATTTCTCTCAGTGCAAGATTTTCATATTGCTTGATAACCTTATAGCTTTGCTCTTAGTATTCTCTGCTGTTTTGTTTAGTATACTTTGTGAAAGATTGTTAGAATAGTTTATCTGTTCTTTTCCGCAACAGTCTTTAAGTTTCTTTGTGTAATTCTAGTTGAAAGATTTTCAATAAAAGAATTAAAATTGTGAAAATTTTGAGTATTGTATTCAACCCCCCTTCTACAATACTTGTTAAGCCATCTGGGACTAACACATATCATCCGGAAAACATTGAGATCCGGATAACAAAGAGTACTGGAAAACGTTGAGTTCTGGAAAACTCATGTTTCGGAAAACTCGAGTTCTGGACATTTTGAAAAACGAGCAAAACTCATTGAAAAAGACAATTAATCGACCCTAAAGTTGTAATGATACATTCGACGTATGTAGGGACCGGAAAATGAGGTTTAGAAGGGCAAAACCGACGTGGTTCAACGAAGAGAAATCGAACCGACGCTGTGATGTGCATTCGAGTGAAAAACGACGATTAACGATGGAATCAAAGCATGATTAAGTAACTAGGATGCAATCTGCTCGAAAACATACCTGTTGGAATCGAAATCGGACCGAAAATGTGCCTTGGTGGTGTGTGCGTTCGATCGAGTGTCTGAGAGGGTTTAAGAACGAGTTTCCGGAAAGCGTATTTAGAAAAAGGGTTTTATGGTCTTTAAATAGGCTCGAGGGTTTTCCGGGCGCTATGTCCGGAAAACATGTAGTCCGGGTTACATCCGAAAAACATGATCCGGATTAAGCAATACCGGAAAACCTCGAATTTCCCGGAAAAACTAAGGGGAATCCGGAAAACTGTGATTCAGGAGAAAAGCCTATCTGGAAAAGATGGGGAATCCGAAAAAGAAGGCATTTTTGAAAAAGATTTGACCTTCTGAAATCCCTCCCCCTAGACTTATGCAACTTTTACAAAGTGATTTAAAGCAGAGAAATGTGTGTGCCCCCCCCCTCAACATGTGCACGAAAAACTTTTGACACAACGGAAAATGTAACACCCTCGAATTGGGAAAGAGCAACTAATTAAAAATTTCAATATTACATCCGAGATAATGGAATTTATCCATATAATTTAATAGGTAAAATACCTCAAATTACAATCTATGGTTAACCTCAAACAATGTATATAATACAAGTCTTTTTACCAAGACTAATAGCCACATCGGGTGTTACTTAACCCAAGTATAGATTGCTAATCCCAAAGATGAATGCGGAAAACTTCACTTAAGCAATTCACCTCTCGAGCACCTTACTAGCACACGACCTTTCACACGTGTCACTAGAACTACTCCCAACCTGAGACCTGTTGCACATGCCGACAAATAAAAAAGGGTTAGGCTAACGCCTAGTGAGTTCAAGAGTTTATAGCATGATTCAAATATTTTCTTTAAATGAAAGTTTGCAATATAGATAACGATTCCCAAAGGAGTTTTACAAAAAGGATATAAATGACTCCTTTTCTAACGCACCCAAAATCCATGAGGAATATTCCCAAAAGGTAATAAGCGTTTTCCAAAATGAATACCAATCCAAGACTCACTCAATACGTAAGTACATCCTTATTATGCAAAACCTTCAAAGACGGTTGACAACAAAGTACTCAACAGGTAAATCATGGAAACCATCCATTTAATTATAACCCTTCATTAAAACATAATACGAAGCAATACTCACGCGAACGTAAAATGTAATAAAGTACAAATATCATAAATGGGGGAGACCCGTATCCGTTGACGGTGGAGGAAACACATAAGTATACCACCCATACAACGTTAGTCGTACCACCCTCGCGACTGAACCATCCACGAGTTCCTACGACTTCTCAACAAGTCCCACCTCAAGAGACGGTTGACCTTGGAATGACTCACGCACCCAAGTCTATAACAACATGCCTATCCCGGAATGACTCACGCACCCAAGCATGTAAATATCAATAACGTGCAATAATATGCAAAATGGTGCAATAAAAGCAACCCATAAATAAGACTCCACATCGAGCCATTTAAACCGGACAACTGTCCCCAAGACTTTCTCTAAGTCAAAACCGAGCAAGTGCTCAAAGCTCGCTAGACCCATAAATAGTGGTCATCGTCGCATAAAATGCGTTTAAACATTGTTTAGGTAAACAAGTACCACAAAATCATCATTAACCCCAAAACTCAACATGGGTTAAACAAAAAGGGTTTTCCCAAAGGACTCACACCCTTATAATTCTCAAAATGACCCATGACACTAAAAGTGCATTTTTCCCAAATGGTTTCTAAAATCAAATATACCAATATGATTAAACCATCGAAATAACTTCATTTTGAGCAATAAATCTTTTAAAGACATATTATGATTTCTACCCATCAAAATATCCAAAAGCCCCAAATATGGGTGTTTTACAACATTTATGAAGATAAACACTTCAAAAGAGTTAAACTATCCAAATAACTCAATCATAGATATTTTCAAGTAAAACACACAAATATTTGGAAAACAGCGTTTTTGGCATTACAAAGTTTTCACAAATCAACTTGAACTCACCTTTGCTAGATTTAGGCTAAATCTAGATTTTCCCATACGTAAACTCCTTTGAAGAACTTGAATCTTCAAGTCCAAATCTTCCAAACCTAGGTCCATAAGTTTCCAACCATCAATATCAAGATCTAACCATGTAGAATCACTCCTCAAACATAAAACATCAAGGCCCCCAACTTATACCAAAACCCTAGTTCTTATAGATGAAGAAAACAAGGTTTCTTAACCAATCATCCCCAAAATCGTCCCACGACACCACAAGATAGAAAGAAGATGAAATCAATAACAACCTCATTTGGGTAGAGGAATATTACCTTTATCACATGAATCTCCAACCAAAAGCCCTAATCACCCACCAAAAGCTCCAAGCTTCCATAACTTCAACAATGGTGAAAAGTGGGTTTAGTTTGGTGAAGAAATGAGGAAGAAGAGGTTGGGTTTGTGTTCTCTTTGAAGAAAATCGGCTGAAAGAGGGAGAGGGAGAGTGGGTTAGGGTTTGAGAGTGAAATGAGGAGAGAGGAAGAGAAAGTGGCTTAAAATATCCAAGTTAGACCATCAGGCAGGTCGTGGACGTCCGCATAGCACTTTGCGGACGTCCGACCTTGGCCGAACCAATTCTTTCAAAAGCTCTGTTGCTTCCGCGGACGACCCGCGGGCTTCCGCACCTCGCGGACGTCCGACATGTACCTCGCGGACGTCCGTGGCCCAACTTTGGTTCTCCAATTTTCGGGGTGTTACAATCCTCCCAACCTTAAAGAGATTTTGTCCTCGAAATATATTTCTCTCAACTTAATGGCCACCGTGCCCAACACACTCCAATTTTCCCCAGTTACCACTAGGTCCAAATTTGTTTCCTACGGAATTTCTCACAACAACTCCTTGGTGTTACTCACAACAATTCCCCGTTTAGGCATAAAACACCCACATCCAATTGAAAGCCTAAGCTGCTAGAGTGGCTTTCGACCACCAGACTTAAGTTGTCTCCCAACCTTAAGTGATCCATACTTTCCCAACGACAAATTCAAACTCCACAAATAGTCCCGCTACCGGACTAATATTTACTCTCAACGGGTTTCATCAATTCCAACCCAAACGGTCATTACTGACTCAATAATTGTACAATCCCAAAGATGTGCTCAATTAACAATCATCCAATCGACAGATTCCCTAATCACACAAAGAAAATCATTTCCCTAAATCCTCTTATCACTAATGAGCATCTTAAGACCACTACAATCATTACCATTCCTTCATTTGCAATCGGACTACACCCTCCGAATACGCTAACAGTTTCCGACCTTGCATCCAAAAAGATTGACACTTAGTCATACCACCAAGCTTGAATCCTAACCGAACTCCACACACGAGTTCCGCTTACCGAGCATTTCCTCCAACTAGGGTTAACAGTACGGTGTTTAAAGGTCTCACATACGAAAGTTGACCAAGATCCCAAAATAAGATTCCCAACAAAATGGTTACCACCAACCTCAATATAGGTTACTGCGAATCAACTCTCTTAATTATAAAATGCATCATCCCCTCAACCGATACCATTCGGCCTACAATACTATCACGCGTGGAATACCCAACCTTCCACCGTCGAAGTGCTACACGCACTTACCCTTAACTGGGTTACTTAACCATTCCAAGGTCCTAATGAGTTCAAGGTTTTCAAGTGAATCATTTAACAAATATGCCAATCAACAAAACTTTTCATATAAATTTTCAACGCAAATATTTTCATATCAAATTACACGTACGCATAAAAACTACTACTATCAGTTCGGTAGTTGCGCAAAAATGGACACGCTCGTCCCACATATGAAAATCATATTGAAAATTATTTCATTGCAGTTCAGATGATCAACAAAACGCAAAAGCGTAATAAACAACTTCTTTAAAATGAACCGCTACGGTCCTAGTATGGATTGATTCATGACATGCACGTAAAGTAACTGCCCACTTTAAATGGTGTGCAACAAAATTTCGCACGCACCTCAAAAGAAGTTCAAACGACTTTTGATTCTAAAATTTCTTTCCAGCCATAAAATGGCATGGAACAAGGTTTCCCAACAAAATTCTGCGCGCCTTATACAAAAATGACTAAACGATTCACAAATACACTTTGGTCAAGACATAAAATGACTTGTGTAAATTCCAAATCTAAAGGCAAAATCAATACGTTTTCATCGTTTGAAGATATCGACTAAAACATCATGAGAAAATCTCAATTTAGGGTAGGCATGCAAGCTTGTAACACCTTCCTAGTGGTTTTCTTAAAATGAGATAACATGCACCAAATAGTTCACGTCAAATTTTCAAAAGATAAAATTCTTCAAATCAATTTCTAAAATTCTCTCATCCGGTCATATAATGACACATGAGCAAAACATTTCTGACAAGGTTCACACACATCAATTGTGTCTTTCCAAAACTTAGGAGAAAATAAGTGCTAGTAATTTTGTCGACACTAAAAAGGGTTCAAACAAATTTCAAATCCCGTATTACACCAACAGTGCACATCAATGTTCAAAATATAAATAATTCCACGCACTATAGTTTTAGGCAAACAATTTTCTAAAATTCTCATCACGAAACATTTCCATCAAAGTTTCGCACTTGCAACATAAAACGTCAAAACGTTAATGCTTAAAAGTTTATTTGTTAAAAGTACCCAAAATACACATTTTCTTCAAAACCAAAAAGGTTTACTATTTTTCCAAAATATTCCTCGAACCAAAATTGACCAAATGTCAACGACTCACACCTTTGTGTTTCCAAAATGTAACGTATTGTAAACTATGCATGATTTCCCCAACACTAAAACACACATTGACCAAATGGCCATCCTTTATGCAATGAGTTAGCAAAATGTTTCATTCGCGACTCGTTTATCAAAGTGTGGAGAAATAATGGTTACCAAGCTATGCATATCCCTAAGTCGATATAATGTATTTACATGAAAATGGTAATAAAACATTTGACTGACCGAAAGCGCATTAAGCAGATTGTTATGAGATACTATCAAAGTGTTCTTTCATGCATTACTTACGTCACGTATAAATCAATCCATATACCGAACGAGTTGCAACAAGCTGTGCTAGCACAAATCTTTGAAAGAGAAATTACGCGACATTAAAGTTCCAAAACTTATCTCTTTGGTCGCCTTATGGCACAAAATTAACATTTCTCAACAAAGCTCGAGTGGGACAAAATGTCCAACATAACTCATAAATTTTCACATAAGTAAATGGAGTATGCACATTGTGAAATTACACTCACACGACTCAATACGTCATAAAACAAAACTCCATGAAATTTAATGAGCTCAATGACCTCAAGTCAATAAAATGGCACCAACCATTATGCTTCCAAAAGTCAAATTGCAATAAGCAGGTCGTGACTAAAACGGCAAAATTCCAAAATCCCCTTCTTGTTGTAATACAATATAAACAACATTGTTTAATAAACTCACATTAAACAAATTTCCCAAAATAGCTTTACTTAGACATAATGGAAGATAACTTTATGTCCAAACTTTAACATATGTGGAGGAGATCCAATGTTAAAGTTATAAGTCGTAGTTACTTGCCCAACATCTTAAACATCATAAAAAAATACGGATATCACTGTACCCGAAGAAACGTTGGACAATAACAAAACGAACAAGTTCTAACGGAGTTTGCAACTCCCGCAATAAAATGGTTTCATGCACGCTCAAAACCATGATTTGAAATCTTGTGTGTAATAACCAGGTATTTTATTTAATTTAAATTGGAATTTTATAAGTCTTTATATTAGTGTTTGGTGAAATTTAAAAGTTTAGGGATGAGTTTTAATATTAATTGGAAGTTAAGGGGTAGGTTTTTATTTTTATAAAAGAAGCTAGGGGTATATTGTGACAAGTGAATCAAGTTTAAGGTTTATTTGGTAATTAGGTGACACCTCCTCCTTGCCAAAACCGACTTCTCCCTTGTGAGGATAGGTGTCAATGTCTCAAGTAAGGAAGTATTATCTCAACATACTAGTGTGTGTGTGTGTGGTATTCGGTTGAGAGAGAGATCGAGAGAAAGGCTAAAAGGAAAGAAGAAGGAAGAATTAAGAAGTTTGCTGCTGGAATTGCTACTAACAATCTGAAGTAATCAAGGTAAACAATCTATACCTTATTTGTGTTTTAATCCATTAAAGAGTTCTTGAGGTTGCAAGATAAGCTTTAGAAGTGGGTTATGCTATTTTAGATAGATATGATAATTCTGGGTTGGGAATAGTGTTCTAATGGTAGTATAAAACATATCTGCAAAGTAGCATAAGCATGCATAGTATAAAACTGCAAAAAAATCTGGGTTTTAGGATGAAACAGTAGACTGAGACATTCATCGAAGTCGCAATAGACGACTGCGACATTCAACGAAGTCGCAACAGTTCGTTGCGACTTGGCATTGAAGTCGCAATGGTCATTTGCGACTTGGCTTGGAATCGCAGTAGTTGATTGCGATTCGGGTTTGGGATCGCAATAGTGGGTTGCGACTCCAGGGTGGAATCGCAATAGTTGATTGCGACTTAGGGTGAAGTCGCAATAGTGGGTTGTGATTTCGGGGTGAAGTCGCAATAAGAGGTTGCGACTTAGTACTGTTCATTACCGTTGCGACTTGGTACTGTTTATTGCGATTTCATGTTATTCTGGGTTGCGACTTGGGTGGAGGATTTCGTAAGATTAGTGTTAAAAGAGATATTGGGTATTTTGTGATTTCAGATTCTACAAAGGGTGGTCATACGTGAATTATCTTGGAAGAGATTTTGTGATAAACGCACGAGGTGAGTTTTTATTTGAAATGTTTTCAAATGGAATACATAAATGTGATTAAATGTAATATGGTGCATATAGTGTTTATATGAATATTACTTTGTATGAGTACTAGTTGGCCGGGCTTAGGACCGGTGAAAGTTGGTTGTACAAAGGGACAGTGGCGTTGGCTGTATTTAGTACAACGGTGTAAATTAATTAATTGGCTTGCTACCAATTAATATGGCCAAGGAAAAGAAAAGAGACAGAGGTGGAAAGATACATGATGCATGAGTCATATTTGGTATTCTTATGTGAATTATGTGCAAATGTTTTCTTTAACTAACGTGGATTTTTCTCACTAGACCTCAAGGTCTAACCCTCATTTTTGTTTTAAAATATGTATTCCAGGTCACGGAGCAAACAAAAGACTATGATAGGGTTTCTCATGTTTAGCTTTTGTGGATGTGGAATGTCTATGAAGATTTCAGTTACTTTTAGTAGTTGTTATGTATTTTACTTTATTCGAAAAATTTTGTACTGAAAGACCTTAGTAGTTGAATGTAAGGGACCTTATTTGGATTATGATATGTTATTTTGTGGTGAATCATATGTAATTTGTATGTTGGGATTTAGGGACGTTACATTGTGTGTGCTAAACATTTTCCAAACTTGTAACACAATCCATATAAGGATTTGAAACACAAGAAATAATTGATGCAATTTATTTTCAAAATAAATTTTGTGCATAACCTAGTCGGCACTCAACGTCTCAACCCACACTCCTCCAAATCCCTCCGGTCCACTATTGTCATCCGGATGTCCAAACCTCTTAAGGCTAAGTTGGGAATTACATCAATTAACCTTACGGTTTCCTTTTTGAATTAACGTCGATTCAATAAATATATGGTTCTAATCCAACCATCAACTTTGACCCAAAACGGTCCACTTAAAGCGTTTATCATGCCTATTGTCACTCTAAGTGACTAATGCTGGAATCGTCAATCTTTTCCAACGACTAATAGCTTAGAACTTCTTCACTACCCCACGATCGTCACATTTAAAGTAGTTCCAGTACGCACATGTAACTAGTAGATTCACCATGACACTGGCCAGGTGTCATTATGAACGCATCGTACATGATTATCCTTGCCACTCTTGACGTGATTCCCGTTTCTAATAACTCTTATCGACCTCAAAACATCCTATCCTAATGTGCCTAATGGTGATTTTCACTCTCATTTACTTAAAAGAACGCTAGTTTGAGTCTAGGTATCCACAATCAACACCTAATTCTCTCAAACTTATGCTCTGATACCAACTTGTAACACCCTCAAATTGGGAAAGAGCAACTAATTAAAAATTTTAATATTACATCCGAGATAATGGAGTTTATCCCTATAATTTAATAGGTGAAATACCTCAAATTACAATCTATGGTTAACCTCAAACAATGTATATAATACAAGTCTTTTTACCAAGACTAATAGCCACATCGGGTGTTACTTAACCCAAGTATAGATTGCTAATCCCAAAGATGAATGCGGAAAACTTCACTTAAGCTATTCACCTCTCGAGCACCTTACTAGCACACGACCTTTCACACGTGTCACTAGAACTACTCCCAACCTGAGACCTGTTGCACATGCTGACAAATAAAAAAGGGTTAGGCTAACGCCTAGTGAGTTCAAGAGTTTATAGCATGATTCAAATATTTTCTTTAAATGAAAGTTTGCAATATAGATAACGATTCCGAAAGGAGTTTTACAAAAAGGATATAAATGACTCATTTTCTAACGCACCCAAAATCCATGAGGAATATTCCCAAAAGGTAATAAGCGTTTTCCAAAATGAATACCAATCCAAGACTCACTCAATACGTGAGTAAATCCTTATTATGCAAAACCTTCAAAGACGGTTGACAACAAAGTACTCAACACGTAAATCATGGAAACCATCCATTTAATTATAACCATTCATTAAAACATAATACGAAGCAATACTCACGCGAACGTAAAATGTAATAAAGTACAAATACCATAAACGGGGGAGACCCGTATCCGTTGAAGGTGGAGGAAACACATAAGTATACCACCCATACAACGTTAGTCGTACCACCCTCGCGACTGAACCATCCACGAGTTCCTACGACTTCTCAACAAGTCCCACCTCAAGAGACGGTTGACCTTGGTTTCCGTCTCCAAGACTACACCTCAAGGCCCGACATACTTAGGACCGCCTCCAAGGCATACTCCACAAGCGGCGTGGGTCCTAGCACCTACCTCCAAGGTAGCACCTCCGGACTCAACCCTCCTAGTGTCCACTTGAAAATTTTAGGTCATAAAACATGGGTACCGAGGTCCAACCCCGAGATACCCAATCGACCATTACTAACGACTGACTTACATGCCTATGGATCCAATGCAACACAGTCTATAACAACATGCCTATCCCGGAATAACTCACGCACCCAAGCATGTAAATATCAATAACGTGCAATATTATGCAAAATGGTGCAATAAAAGCAACTCATAAATAAGACTCCATATCAAGCCATTTAAACCGGACAATTGTCCCCAAGACTTTCTCTAAGTCAAAACCTAGCAAGTGCTCAAAGCTCGCTAGACCCATAAATAGCGGTCATCATCGCATAAAATGCTTTTAAACATTGTTTAGGTAAACAAGTACCACAAAATCATCATTAACCCCAAAACTCAACACGGGTTAAACAAAAGGGTTTTCCCAAAGGACTCACACCCTTATAATTCTCAAAATGACCCATGACACTAAAAGTGCATTTTTCCCAAATGGTTTCTAAAATCAAATATACCAATATGATTAAACCATCGAAATAACTTCATTTTGAGCAATAAATCTTTTAAAGACATATTATGATTTCTACCCATCAAAATATCCAAAAGCCCCAAATATGGGTGTTTTACAATATTTATGAAGATAAACACTTCAAAAGAGTTAAACTATCCAAATAACTCAATCATAGATATTTTCAAGTAAAACACACAAATATTTGGAAAACAACATTTTTGGCATGTACAAAGTTTTCACAAATCAACTTGAACTCACCTTTGCTAGATTTAGGCTAAATCTAGATTTTCCCATACGTAAGCTCCTTTGAAGAACTTGAATCTTCAAGTCCAAATCTTCCAAACCTAGGTCCATAAGTTTCCAACCATCAATATCAAGATCTAACCATGTAGAATCACTCCTCAAACATAAAACATCAAGGCCCCCAACTTATACCAAAACCCTAGTTCTTATAGATGAAGAAAACAAGGTTTCTTAACCAATCATCCCCAAAATCGTCCCACAACACCACAAGATAGAAAGAAGATGAAATCAACAACAACCTATCATTTGGGTAGAGGAATATTACCTTTATCACATGAATATCCAACCAAAAGCCCTAATCACCCACCAAAAGCTCCAAGCTTCCATAACTTCAACAATGGTGAAAAGTGGGTTTAGTTTGGTGAAGAAATGAGGAAGAATAGGTTGGGTTTGTGTTCTCTTTGAAGAAAATTGGTTGAAAGAGGGAGAGGGAGAGTGGGTTAGGGTTTGAGAGTGAAATGAGGAGAGTGGAAGAAAAAGTGGCTTAAAATATCCAAGTTAGACCATCAGACAGGTTGTGGACGTCCGCATGGCACTTCGCGGACGTCCAGCCTTGGCCGAACCAATTCCTTCAAAAGCTCTGTTACTTTCGCGGATGACCCGCGGGCTTCCACACCTCGCGGACTTCCGGCATGTACCTCGCGGACATCCGTGGCCCAACTTTGGTTCTCCAATTTTCGGGGTGTTACAGAAAACATGCAAAAACTCGTAATGAGAAAAAATTTAAAGAATCGAGTGTCTCTCTCCCTCGAACCAAGAATGTGGTACGACTTCGGTCGCTTTTACTTGCCCTGAACACATGAGTAAACTATCAAACGTACAGGTATCGAAAATAACTACAGAACGGAAAGACAATTCACTAAAACAACGACGCGAACAAACTAACGAAAAAAATCTAACTTATTAATACAGAGGTTACCTACAGATGAGACAGATACAGATAGGATTCAAGACCGAGGAAGTGTGACCTTCACCAACTAAGGTGTTACCAACCGATGATGAGGAGACAGTTCCTCGTTTCTGAACAGAATCTGTATCAGACTCAGATGTACTAAACCTTCAGATTTAGCATACCTAGCTTGGACACTAAGTAATTAAAGCGTTTTTCATCCAAAGCTTTGGTAAAAAGGTCAGCTATCTGATGCTCAGTATTAACAAAGTAGATTTCATTCGTACCTCATTTGACGTGGTCTTTGATGAAGTGATATCGAACGTCTATGTGCTTCGTTTTTGTGTGTTACACCGGATTGCTCAATATGGCTATCGCGCTCTTCGAGTCGCAGTAGATGGGGACTTTAAAGTACGTGAAGTCGTAGTCCTTGAGCTGGGTGCTCATCCAAATGACTTGAGAATAGCATCTTGCAGCGGCCACGTACTTCGCCTCAACTGTAGACGTGGATACGTATCGTTGCTTCTTTGATGCGCAGCTGACGAGACTATCACCCAGGAACTGTACGTGACTCGGTGTGCTCTTCCGGTTCAACATGTTGCCAGCGTCATCAGTATCCGAATATGCTGTCAAATCAAAACCTGTCTCTTTCGGGTACCACAAGCCAAGATCAACAGTACCTTTCAAATATCTTATAATACGTTTAACTGGTATTAAGTGAGATTCTTTAGGTTTTGATTGAAAACGGGCACATAGAAATGTAGAAAACATTATATCTGGCCGACTAGCCGTTAAGTACATCAGAGTCCCGATCATGCCTCGATAGGTTTTGGTATCCACGTCTTTTCCGCTAGGATCGACGTGTAACCTCGTCCCAGGAGACATGGGGGTTTTCATGGGAGTTGACTGTTCCATCTGGTATTTCCGAAGAACATCCCAGATGTACTTGGACTGGTTAACGAAAATCCCGGTCGACAATTGTTTAACTTGAAGACCAAGAAAGAAGTTCATTTGTCCCATCATACTCATTTGAAAATATTTACGCATTAAAACTTAAAAGTTCTGACAGTAGTTAGCGTTAGACGAACCAAAGATGATGTCGTCAACAAAAACTTGTACTAGGACGATATCGTTCTTTTTCTTTTTAATAAATAATGTTGTGTCGATTTTACCTTTGGAAAATCCATATTTTATTAAGAAGGTAGAGAGTGCGTCATACCAGGCTCGTGGGGCTTGCTTGAGACCATAGAGTTCCTTGTCTAAGATGTAGACATGATTGGGCTTTGAGTCATCCACGAACCCTTCCGGTTGCGAAACATAGACCTCCTCTTTCAGAACGTCGTTGAGAAATGCAGTCTTCACGTCCATCTGGAAGACCATGAAGCTCTTGTGTGCGGCGTAGGCGAGGAACATGCAAATCGCTTCAATGCAGGCTACCGGTGCATACGTCTCATCGTAGTCGATGCCTTCTTGTTGTCGATATCCCTTGGCTACCAGTTGTCCTTTATTGCGAACTACTATGTCGTCTTCATCCTTCTTATTCTTGAAGACCCACTTGGTGCCGATCACCGTTTTGTGTGTTGGTCGTGGGATTAGTCTCCAAACCTTGATGCACTCGAATTGGTTGAGCTCCTCTTGCATCGCTATCACCCAGTCAGGATCACTGAGCGCTTCTGAAACAGTTGTAGGCTCGATGCAGCTTAGGAATCCGGAGAAGAGGCAGAAGTTCGTTGAGGCACCGCGCGTCCGAACAGGTGTAGAGGGGTCGCCAATGATTTGATGAATAGGATGTGCGCGGGTCCATTTGGTGGTGTGTGGAAGTGGATGATTAGTGGCATGCGAGGTGTCCGGATCTACATACTCACCAGGGGGAAGATCTTGTACAACTTCAAGTGACGAAGGTCTGTTGAGCGGAGGAGCTGGTTCCGGATTCGTGAGTGGCTGGGCAACCTCCAGAGAAGAAGGTGGTTGATCCGATCGAGCAGTGGATGACGAATCTTCAGCAGTGGTTGCCGGGATAGGCAAAACATTCTCCGGTATGATTACAGCTTCGGAAGTAGTGTCACTTGAACTATGGGGTTTTTTGGTAGAAGTCGTTGGAGCGCTTGTAGATGGCGGCGGACCGGTTAGGTTCGCTGATTCTTCGAGTTGCATGGTTCCAACCCTGTTATTAACATTAACTTGTGGATTAGTCGGATTAAAGAATTCATCGTAAATGTTCAAAAAGTAAATCCAAATCTGAAAGATGTGATTTTGACGTAGAGGCATGATTTGAATCTACTGAAATTTGTGTAGATCTCGAACGAGAGTGTTCAGAAGCTAACACACCAGTTAAAACGGGTTCTGAACTGAGTTGTTCAGAAGCCAAGTCAGCCGCTTCGTCAAACGTCACTTTTACACTCTCGATAACGGTCTTTGTTCGCTTGTTGTAAACACGGAACGCTTGTGACTGATTCAAGTATCCGATGAATACTCTTTCATCCGCTTTGGGGCTGAACTTTCCGAGATCGTATTTGTTGTTCATGACATAGCACATGCATCCTAAGGAATGAAAATACTTGATGTTCGGAATGTGGTTGTTGATGATCTCGTACGGCGTCTTGTTGAACCGCTTGTTGAGGATTGATCGGTTTTACGTGTAGTAGGAGGTTGCAACGGCTTCGGCCCATAGATATAACGGTATCTTTGATTGGGATAGCATCATGTGAGAAACTTCAACTAGGGTACGGTTACGCCTTTCCACGACTCCGTTCTGCTGAGGGGTACGTGCGGCGGAGAACGTGTGGGTGATACCTACTAAAGTGAGGTAGTCATCCAACGTATGATTTTTGAACTCCATACGGTTGTCCGTCCGTATGGTCTGTACGAGTTGTTGTAGATTTAATTGGACTGTCTTCAGGTGAGTGATGATCAGCTCCGGGGTCTCGTCCTTGGAATGCAGAAACCATGTGTAGCGAGAGTAGTCGTCGACCATGACCAGGATGTACTTCTTATGGTTGATACTCTGAACGCGCATTGGTCCACACAGATCCATGTGGATGAGTTTGAGGGACCTTGACGTGCTTGGAGCGGCCTTCGGCATGTGAGATGCTCGCTTCATCTTTCCCATTTCGCATGCTCCACATAGGCGATCTTTGTCAAACTTTAGCTCAGACATGCCTTTCACGTGTCCGCCTAGCACCAATTTGTTGATGTTCTTGAAATTCAGGTGCGATAAATATCGTTGCCATATCCAGGTTTGCTGAGAGTTGGACTTTGACATTAAATATACGGACTCGTCAGTCTTCAGGGATGAGAGGTCGATTGTGTAGAGGTTGGTTTTGCGTGTCCCAACTAGTAGCTCATTTCCGTCTTCAGTGCGGACACTACACCTCTTGGATTTGAAGATGACCTCTAGATCCTTGTCGCAGAATTGGCCTATGCTAAACAAATTGTGTCCTAAACCGGCGACGTATGAAACCTTCTTGATGGTGATATTCTCTTGAACGATGTCGCCATAACCCATGATTGTTGCTTTGTCGTCATTCCCAAACCTCACATTGCCACAATATTTTTCGGTGAAGTTCGTGAGAAGCTCCCTTCTTCCGTTCATGTGCTTGGAGCATCCTGATTGTAAGTACCACACATGACCGTTCTGCAAAAAGGAATTAAATAGCCTTAGGTACCCATTTGAAAATGGGTCCTAGGGGGTTAGGTGTAGCACCTGTTTTAGGAACCCATTTTGAACTGGGTTTACGCTTGGGTTTTTGTGACGTAGACTTACGACGCGAATTAAATACATGATAAGAGCCAAACCAATCAGATACATATTGTTTATCGACAAAGTCATTCATCCACAATTTGAGCAACATACACAATCATGAGATAACTGAAGTAATTGGTGAATCGAATAAATCTTTAATGGAAAATCAACACGTTGTTCAACAAAATCACTTTTATCAATTACATCACGATTATTAATGTTTTTCCTAGAATTAAAAACGAAATTAAATTACTCTGACTTCGACTTGCTCTCTTTAGATCCTTTAGCTACCCACTTTGGTTTGACGTTTTTGGCCCGACCATTTTTATCTGAAAAATCATTAAAGTCATGGCCAGTAGAACTTGAGTAGTAAGGATGCCTATTTTGGGGTCGACCGGTCTGTTTCCGTTTCTGTGAACGTCTTTTAGATTTAGATTGGTTTTTAGAACATCGTTCACAGAACGGGTTTTAGGGTTTGAAGTAGAACATGCACCCTTAAGAAATTTTACCGGTCGATCAACCGCTTTTGAAAGGAACTCTGTGTGACTTGGAAGTTTTTGATCGAATTCAAACTTTGGAAACTCCTCATCTGAACAAATGTTTGATTCCATAAACGTGGAAAAATCAAGTTTACTCTCGAATGGAACATCATTGGTCAAAGGATGTGAGGAACATTTTGGAATTGTGTTTTGCGAATAATCAGTTGCGGAAGCTTTTTGAAAATCAGAATTGAGATTCTTTTGAAAACACATCGTTTGAGGTTCTTCTCCTTTTCTGGAAGAGATTTTTCCTATAAAAGCTTTACAAGAAGATGTATCTGATGAGTTTGAGGAAGGTTCAGACAGATTGACTTTCTCGTTTTAAAGGTGGTCTAACTTCTATTGAAGTTTACCCTTGCTCACTTGCTCTTGCATCACTTCTGTTGCCAAGGCAAACAGTTTAGATGTGAGCCGTTTGATTTCTGCCTGAAGAGCTTCATTTTCCTCAACTGATACAGATTCTGTTTTTGTGGAATTGAAACTCTCAAGTTTGGATAAAAGCTCTTATTTTTCCTTTTGAAGTTTAATCCGTTCCTGTTCAAATGACTCCTCTAACTGAACTATATTTATTTCTAGAACAAGAGGTGGAACATAGCGTTTAAACTCGTCCTTCTCTGTTTTAGTTTCAGTTGTTGGGACCGTATCCTTTTTCGAGGATTCAATGGGCTTGGCAACTTTGTAGCCGTCAAAGTAGTCATTTGAGAGGTATTTGGATTTTTTTTGTTTCATAAGAAGTGTTAAGAACTTCGTACGCAAAAGGCAATTGCATTTTAGTCATATTCTTGCGTTTATATTCCTCACGTTCCTCTTCCTTCTCATTAATTGGTTCCGTCCACTTGATTTTATAGTGGGGAAATTTCTTATCGATGCCTAGAAAGTTAAACTCGTATAATGTAGGCACCATTCTTAAAATCTTTTTCAAATAGTGTGGGTTGTCGTACCCAATTCCCCATTCAGAGTGAAAGTACCTGAAATCTTTTGGTTTGTTCAGCTGGATCGTTTGATCAGTTTGACCTCGTTTGTAAAACTCTAGTCAAGATCTTTTATTTTTGAAAGAAGCTCTTTGTTATCTATTTGAAGAGAAGAGCATTGATAGACAATCTCAGCTTTTTCATTCTAACACTGAATAAGTTTTGCGTTTAAATCAGATATTTTGGCTCTAAAGGCTTTAGGTGATATAAAAAGGTTGGTACACTTTTCTTTTAGATTAGCATTGTCGGACTTAAGTTTTTCTGTGACCTTTCTTTGAACATCTAACTCTTCTTTTAGGGTGGTTATTTCAAGCAAATGTTCATTAGTGCTAGTCTTACAGGACTCTATTCTTTGAACAAGCAGTTTCATCTAATCCATTAAAGCTTGATGAATAGGAGCACATACCTGGCAGGAATCTCCGAGATCTGGAGGTGCGGTGTGGTTGCCCATGAAGCATAGATGCACATCAGCATCTTCAACAACACTCTCATCGTCAGATCGAGTCATACATTGGTCATCTTCAACCATCAGTGCTTTTCCAGCTTCTTTCTGTTGTGCCAAGAGCAACTTGTTCTTGTAGTATTCAACATTGCGAACGACGGGCTTTCGGAAGTCTTTGGCAAAATGGCCCAGTTTGCCACAGTTGTAGCACTTGTCTGGCTCGTCTTTGTTCTTTACTTCAGGCTTGCGCTCATGCTTCTCCTTATGATCAGCCTGTTTGGCCTCGTTAGATCTTTTTATCCCTTCGTACCTTTCTTTGTAATCATGGCGCTTGTTAGGAGTGGTTGAGTAGCGCTGATTATTGGAAGACGGTTTCTTGAAGAAGGTATTCTTTTGAAAGGACTTGGAGATAAAGGCCATGGCTTTCTTGATTTCAGTCTGTTCGGGATCTGAATCACTTTCCTCATGTTCCTCTTCTTCAGGTTTAGATTCACTAGATACTTTAGTTCTTCTGGAGATTTGGTCAGATACGAGGGCCAGGGGATTAGCCTGATGCTTCGAGGTTGACTTCTGAGTGCCCATCATCTCCAGAACTTCGTCCTCGTCTTGCATGAGCATTTCGTACAACTCGTTGATGGGAACGTTCTCTATGAGGTGGTTGTGTCTGATGTGAGAGGTGAAGGTTCTCCACTCGGGCTGAAGGTTGTACAGAAACTTGAGGTCGCTTTCAGTATTGGACCGCAAGATTTTGTTCTTTTGAAGATCGTTCAGTAACAAGCAGAATCGTTCGTATGTATCGGTCAACAATTCACCCTTCTGTTGCTTGAAACCATCATAGCGAGTGATGCAACTATTTACCTTCAACTGATTCCCAACTTTAATGCCGCTCATCATCTTGGCCACTTGATCCCACATGCCTTTAGACGTGTCTTTGTGGCAATCATTTATTTTGTATATTTCATTCGGCAGACTCTGAACCAGATAATGCTTGGAATGCTTCTCCCCATTGTACCTATTCTTCTCATCGTCGGTCATTTGGGCGTATGTCTTTGGTGTTCTTTCTTCTTGGGTACCATTATCTTGGGCTGGAATAACTTGCATTTGGAGTCTCCTGAGAACCTTCTGGCAAGGCTTGCTAGATGAACTCGTAGTTGTCCTTAGATTCTATGAAGATTAAGAATGTGTCTCGCCACTGTGTGTATTCGCCTCGAGAGAGGATCAGATTCTTGGAGTCGGTACCGATTGCAAGAGCGTCTTGAGACATTGTGAATTGCACTTGGTGATCGTGAGATTGAAAGTATGATTCAAGAAATAGTGATCTAGCGCAAGGAAACCTAGTAGTGTCCTAACGCAACTCTAAACAGAATGAATAAATCAAACACACAAAAATGTACTGGACAGGGAAAGTCCGGATAGGAATCCGGATTGTGTAGTCCAAAATAGAAATTCCGAAAATGAGGATCTGGATTTGTGAATCCGAAATGATGTTTACCGGAACGGAATAGAATCCGGAAAGAGTTCCAGAATCCTAGAAGGAAATCCGATAAAGGGTCCGGATAGACATAGTCCGGTATCCGGTATATAATCTGGATAAGTGAAGTCCGATATCCGGAAGAAGGAATCCGGAAAGATATTCCGGATATGCAAGTCCGGTATGAGATCCAGATTAGAGTCTGAAATAAGTATATCGGAAAACGTGAGAAGTATCGGTAAAGCAAGACTTGTCCGGAAAGTACTTACCCGGAATAGAGGTTCCAGAAAACTGATCTGATCGAAGATTTTGGCTCAAAAATTGGTCAATCTTTAAGATTTTCTTCCTGAGACAAATTAAGAAAACCAAAAACACAAATACCCAAATCGAATTTTTGCCTAAAAACACGTTTTTGAAGAAAATTTGATAACCCGGAAAAATTAAATTTGTCGAATTAAAGATTTAAAACATGGATTCTTGCTACGAAACTTAACTAGACTTGATTTAACAATAAACGAAAAGTAATGGCACAGTCAGAACTCACTAATTTGCAGAAACAATGCAAATCAGAAAAACAAAAATTATGAACTCACAGTGCGTTTTCCAGAAAAACGTGAATAACTTGAATCAACCTTTAATCCTTTGGTCTGATACCAATTGTGGATCCCAGAACGTGCAATCAACAAAGAATAACCAATCAATCAATAACATTAACACGATTCAATGTTGTCATCCATCTCATTCATTCAAAAGAGTTTACAATGATAATACGGCTCTAAAGGCCAACTGGAATGATAATGGTGATTAACCTAAAAGAAACACGAAAATAAATTATTTTTACCTTTTAGGTATTTTACACTTTTAGTCCAAACTTTTAGACAATTACATATTTTACCCTAACATTAAGTTTTAAAAAAAATTAACAATGAAATTGGACGAAAGTTTTTATTGGATCGAGGTGTCAAACCATATATTTTTGGGGGTCAAAACATATATATCTATACAAAATTAAATTTTATAATATAGAAAACAAAAGTTTTTGAAATTTTATGGGGGTCATTTGACCCCCTAAATCAAAGAGTAGATATGCCCATGGGTGGAAGAACAAATAATCGTCTTTTATTGATCTTAGTGCCTTTGCTACTGATAAGTGCATATTTTATATATTTTTATATCAAAATTGCCCTATAATTAGTGTCAATAAGATACCTAAAGTACCCATATTAAATTATGTTTTAGTATTTTATTGTTTGCTTAAAAATAAAGTGAAAACAAAAATGCAAAGCTGTTTATATATATGTATACTATTTGGTAGATTAAAGAGAAAAGAAAAAAAAACGTTTATGATTTACTTCATCTTGGTTTTGGGCTTCACGCAGAAAACAAGAAAAAGAAATGAGAGAAGTGGATAAAGGCCCAAGTTGCAGTCCATCAAGGAATTGGCAACCCAGAAAAAAGAAAGAGACTCGCCCAAACCAGAGTTGGGCGTCCAAATATCCCCGGCAGCGGCGCCAAAAAATTGACGAGTGTCGAGCCCGACAAATAATAATGTCCTAATACCTCAAATTACAACCTATATTGTAATAATGGTAAGTAGGGTCGATTCCACAGGGATTGGATGTGAACGATGTCAAGTTCCTACGCTTTATGTAATTGGGGTGGATTAAGATATTTAAACTAAACATACTTGAAATAAATAAAAATAGAAACTGAAAACAATAATAAAAATAAAACCGGAAATGAGTGTAAACCGCTGATTTGGACTGTGTATCATGGACTTGTTCACAAAAGCATTTTCTCATTTTATTCCAGATTGGCCATAAGCGTCGACACGAGCCAAAAACTTCGCTTATCCTTATAATTAAACTAGCACCGGACGCCCGACAAATTAGTTTCTAATTGGTTACGCTAATTTCTAGTTACGAACATAGAAATAAACCTACCAATTGCATTAGAGTTTAGACAAGCACCAATCCTAGCTAATGATTAGAAGCAGAACCATTTAAGCTAGATTAGGCAATTCTACAACACTAAACAATTAATTTGGTGGTCAATTGATGTGTTGTCACCACTTCACAAAACACGGAACAATTACGGATTCCACGTCTCGTCTAGCAATTCATGATTAGGTTAATCGATATAAGGGATCCGACTTAAATCAATAACCTAACAATGATGAAACCTTTAAAACAAGAATTGCATAAATAGAAATCAAATGATTTTAAACATCAACAAGTCTCAACACAATCCCGATCAAATGGTTACAAACTCATTGCGTGAGAAGAAATATTAACTAAGAAGAACAAATATTAAACCTAATCTAAGATACCTAATTAATGAAAGAAAATACCAACAATTGCTTCCCTCAATCGTCTCCTTGTTCCTCTCTGTGATTTCTGGCCGGATTCCCCCCTCTATTGCCGGTTTAATTGAGCCTTTATACCCCCAATTGAAAACCGCTCTGAAAAAAACTTCAGACCCACGATCTGGAGGTTGTCGCAACTTGCGGCACGTGAGAAACTCGCGCCTACCTCCCTTGCACTCGAAAACAGTGTCTCCCGCGAGTTAGGCGCGACTTTGGCCGCTGGAGACTCGCGCCGAGAAGAAAACGGCACCGCATTGCCGTTGCCGGCTGATTTTTGGACGCCCAACTCTGGTTTGGGCGAGTCTCTTTCTTTTTTCTGGGCTGCCAATTCCTTGCTGGACTGCAACTTGGGCCTTTATCCACTTCTCTCATTTCTTTTTCTTGTTTTCTGCTTGAAGCCCAAAACCAAGATGAAGTAAATCATAAACTTTTCTTTTCTTTTCTCTTTAATCTACTAAATAGTATACATATATATAAACAGCTTTGCATTTTTGTTTTCACTTTATTTTTAAGCAAACAATAAAATACTAAAACATAAATTAATATGGGTACTTTAGGTATCTTATTGACACTAATTATAGGGCAATTTTGATATAAAAATCTGTAAAATATGCACTTATCAGCTACACAATAGTAAGATGTCTCCCACGATGTGTGTTTATCACCCATGATGCAATAAATGCAGGTCGTGTTGTATTAGATGTTATATTAAGGGTGAGAATACGTTGATGTACTACCTTGCTGACCATTTATCCTTTTCTGCGACTTTTGTTACATCAACAATCTGAATATCTTTTGTGCATTAAAGTGAATGAGAAAAAACTTGTATCCCCAGACATCAGAGTGAGCTTCAACTTCGGGCTCTCAATCTATCAAAGGAGTCTTCAACTATTGAGATCTTCTAGCAAATACTCACATTATCAACTACTAAAGTAGAGATACTAGTTGAACTTATTTCTAGATTGATCTATTTACTAATCTATTTTAGCATTTTCATCAGTTTCCTTGCTTCAGTGTAAGAAGCATTTGTCTATTTTCTCAGCTAATCTGGCTTCATATTCAGTATAGGTATTCTTGTTGGACCACTTTAGTGTTCCACCAACGTCTCTTCAGCTTTCTCTTTGATCGTCGAAGGATTTTCCACTAAAGGCTTTTCCTAATCAACTTAAACATTGTCACGTGCGAAATATGTGTTTTAATCGCAGTGGGTTGCAAACTGTCCACAGTGGGAAGTGCAAGTGTACACTGTCCACTATGATCGTCACAGCAAGTAATAGTTGGTAAAATACCAGAATCGAATCCACAGAGACTGGACAATCAAGACAATACGGTTCTCATAAGCTCCTTTTACAAGTTTCAATTAGAGAGGAAAATAATACTTTGGTTTGGTTAGCGAAATAGTTACTTTGTCGATTTTACTAAGATTTAAAAGGAGGAATGGAGGTTAGATTTTCCCTAGATTTTATACTAAATACTCGGTCCTAAAATTGGTCCTTGTATTCGAGGTAGGCATTTTCGCTAGAAAAGCCCGTTTACAAAATACTCACACCATTAGATAAAAATTCCATACTCTTAGTATTTATTGTTTTGTCAATGGTAATCTCAAAAATGGACCTTTTCAGGTCTCGATGGAATGTGTAGAGACAAATACTCTAAGTGTTTTTAATAAACAAATTAGCTTGCCTACTACTCTAGTGGGTTGAGATTTGCTCACTGTGCCGACCTCACTTTCGTAAGTGTCATAAGATTTCTTTCGAATCCCCTAGCATCATTCAAGCTCGTGTCACTACGTTCTACTTATTTCTAAGTTAAGAACTAGACTTTAGATCCTTGCAAGTGATCGGCTTGTTCGCATCCTTGGGTAAATATCGAGAATGAATGACCAAAATAATAAATATTCTAAGTATAAAGATTACTCAAACATTTTTAATAAAATCCAGGTACTTCTCCTTCCTACATCCCAAAGGATGTTTAGCCCATAACTAAAGTAAAGAAAGCAAATGAGTAGAAGTTGCACATAATAAAACTGAAAGTGACTTGAATTTAACCCACAGTGGGGAACGAGAATTCGTCCCTGTCACTGTGTACTTCGAACTACAACTTAAACTAAGAAAGTAAAATACAGAAAATTAAAGCTAGTTACTGCAGTAAATGAAAGACTAAAACTAATGTGGTAGTTAAGAGAATTTAAGACTAAGCCAAGCATGTCATAAATGGCACCCAAGTGCTCCTTTATATACTAGGAGAAAGAGTTGGGTATTACACAAAGAGGTGGGTTTATCTAATGGGTAAAGACTGCAGTATTTTGGCAGAATTCAACACTTTGGACAATCCTTTTACCCAATAGACCCTTTACCAAGTCAATCTCTAAGTACAAGAAGGTGTACTTGTTGTCATCTTTAAGAAAACTACTTTGTACTTCTCCAGCCCATATTTTCCTGCCATTTGAACCTTCTAAACTCCAGAATAGTTGCATCCCAACTACTAGTTTCTTTTATCTTCTTGCTCTGCTCGAATAGTGGGGAACCGGAGTGGGCACAACAGTGGTCACTGCAGGATAAATCGTGAAAAACACCCAAATTCCACCAAATAATTTATTAAAGACTATGGTTCACTCTTTTTGCTCATTTTCGAGAATTGTTCCAAGAATGGGGGTTTTTAGAAGCGGAATGGCTAAAATTGACAAAATAAAATAGAAAATTCAAGGAAATAATAACTCTAAAAATAGAGTTATCAAACATATACATAAGTGAAACGATTCTTGGGAATTTATAAATGTTGTTGGAATATGTGTTGAAGCGGTCAACACCAGTTGCAATTCAAGTAGTGCTCTTATATTTTTTAGCTACTCTGATTTTTTCTATTTACCAAGTCTTCCTACGTTGGAATTTGATTCAGTCTTCCTGCTTATGAGGAATTTGTTATCTCTATTCTGTTGGTTTTGTAAGCCTATAAAAGGCCATTTGATCTTCAAATAAAAGCAAGCAAGCTTTCAACTATCTTCTTAATTCTCTGTTGTTTGGTTCTTTGCTTACTTTGTTCTTCATTTGGTAACAAAGTAGGTCATCTGTGAGGGCATGTGTGTGATACTTTTTCTTCTAGCAAAATGAGTGATCTTCAGGCCATTGACGGAGTGAAGAAACTCAACAACAACAACTACAATTCTCTATTCTGTTGGTTTTATAAGCCTATAAAAGGCCATTTGATCTTCAAATAAAAGCAAGCATGCTTTCAATTATCTTCTTAATTCTCTGTTGTTTGGTTCTTTGCTTACTTTGTTCTTCATTTGGTAACAAAGTAGGTCATCTGTGAGGGCATGTGTGTGAGACTTTTTCTTCTAGCAAAATGAGTGATCTTCAGGCCATTGACGGAGTGAAGAAACTCAACAACAACAACTACAATTCTTGGTCCTATACAGGTCATATTTACTGGGACAAGATTTGTGAGAGGTTGTCAATGGATCAAAAGTCATTGAACCACAAGCAGAGGATGCAACCGCTGTTCTATGAAAATAAAGGATCAAAGCAGGAAAAGCAATGTTCACCCTAAAGACGACAACTGAAGACGAGATTTTGGAGCACATACGGGATGTCGAAACTCTAAAAGAAGCTTGGGACACTCTAGCCAAGCTATTTTCAAAAAAGAATGACATGAAGCTGCAACTCCTAGAAAGCGAGTTATTATCGTTTGAACAATGTGACATGACCATCACCCAGTACTTCCACAGAGTAAAATTGTTATGCCCAGAGACATCAGATTTGGATCTAGGAGCTCCGATTGGAGATACCAAAATGAAGAGAATAATTATTCATGGTTTGAGAAGCAAATACAGAGGCTGTGTTGCTACATTGCAAGGGTTTGACACCACCAACACTTGTAGAGTTCGATCATTTGCTTGTCGAGTAGGAAGCTTTTGCCAAGAAGATGGGAGGAAGCCCAGTAAAAGGAGAAGATGAACTTTATGCCAACAAGAGTATAATCAACTTCAAACAACGATACGTAACCGGGTCATAAGAAGGAAGAGTCAAAAAGGCAAGAGACAACAAGAGAGTTAAAAGGCATAAGTCAACAGATGGAATGCAATAGAAAAGGTTTGTGGTGACGTGCTATAATTGGGGAAGAAAGGGTCACAAAGTAACGTTTTGCAAATCAAAGAGGCCTATTTAGGGTAATTCTGCAGTCAAGAAAGAAGAAGAAGAATGGGATGCAGAAGGTCCTGTTTGCTGCAGAAGAAGATGTGTTGTCTCTTACTGCAACAATACAAGAAGTCGATTATGAGAAGAGTTGGATCGTCGACTCTAGTTGTTCTAACCACATGATGGATGATAAATAAATGTTGCAAAATCTGATCGAATATAAAGGAATTTGTGTTGTAGTGACAACTAACAACACAAAGTTACCAATAGCTCATGTTGGTAATACAAGTCTGTCTCCCCAAGATGATAAAGAAGTTTCATTCCAAGATGTATACCATGTACCATGTAGAAAAAGAATTTATTATTGATAACCCAACTAACATCAGCAGGTCATTATGTTGTATTTGGCTCGCAAGATGTGAAGGTGTATAGTGATTCTCAAGGTTTTGGGAACACAAACAATGGATGGAGATCGATTAGATTTTGTGTATGTGATGTTGGCTCTATGTTGAAAAGACCCGGAGGAACGAAACAACTGATCTATGGCACATGAGACAAAGTCATGTCAGCTATTCCAAGTTAGAGATGATGATGAAGAAAGACACGTTGAGGGGCTTTCCTAAACTAGATGTTAAAACTGTCACAGTTAATTTGTGCAGGTTTCCAATATGGTAAAGCACATCAGTTACCATTTGAAGAGTCAAAATTTCAAGCTAGTGAACCATTAGAGTTGATACACTCTGATGTGTTCGGACCTGTCAGACACGCATTGGTTCAATGTATGAAGTATATGGTGACATTCATTGATGATTTTTCAAGGTATGTGTGGGTTTTCATTATGAAAGCTAAGTCTGATGTTCTTCTTAAATTAAAAGAATTTAAAGAATCAATTGAGGCAGAGGCCGACAAGAAAATTTGGTGTATTCGCACCGACAATGGAAGGGAGTACAGGTCTCATAACTTTACTTAATACCTACAAGTCAATCAGATTCGACATCAGTTCACATGTTCCAACACGCAACAACAGAACGGGGTGTCAGAAAGAAAAAATCGACATCCTGCAGAAACGTGTCGAAGCATGTTTCATGCAAAAAATGTTTGAGGAAGGTATTGGGCAAAAGCTATGAATACAACCGCATTTGTGATAATCGGCTACCTCAACGAAGGTTATATTTCTCTTCTCCCTTTGAAAATTTATGGAAAACCAAACCACCAGTTAGCTATTTTTGAGTTTTTTATGTGTTTGTTATGTATTCGTACCTAATCAGCTACGTAGCAAAATGGACACAAATGATGTTAGATGTGTTTTTGTAGGATACGACAACAAAAGAAAAGGATGGAAATGTTGTGATCCTGCAACAGGAAGGTTCTACACATCTCGAGATGTGGTCTTTAATGAAGCCTCATCGTGGTGGTCCTCAAATGAAGAATCACCGACTAACTTAATCAAGTCCAAAGATGGTTTGGAATCCCCTCAAGTACAATTGAGAATGGACGGGGATGATGGAGAAGAAATGTTAAACGAAGTCCTTGGTAAATTGGTGTACATCAATAACCAGATGAGGAAGGAGAATTAGTAAAGTGGAAGCCCAAACTTCACTTAGAAGATCAACAAGAACAAGAAAGCCCAATCAAAAATACGCCAATGTTTCCATATTAGAATATGTTGATGGAAAGGAACCAGAGATGTTTGAAGAAGCAAACCAAAATCCAAAATGGGTCAAAGCTATGGAAAAAGATATCGATGCATTAAATCAAAATCAAACCTGGGAGCTTGTGCCAAAACTATAAGACGTGAAACCCATCTCCTGCAAATGGGTTTTCAAAGCGTCGAGTCGATGGTTCAATCGAAAGGTATAAGGTGTGCTTTGTAGCTCGAGGTTTTTCTCAAGAATATGGTCTGGATTACAATGAGACGTTCAATTCAATTGCAAAAACTCGCCACCGTTCGAGTTGTACTTGGAACTTGTGGAAAATGGATGTGAAGAACGCCTTCTTACATGGAGAGTTAGATTAGGAGATTTTTATGAATCAACCACTTGGATTTATAAATAAAAAATATCCCGAATATGTTTTCAAACTTCGGAAGGAACTCTACGGACTAAAACAAGCCCCGAGGGCTTGGTATGGTAAGATTGCTAAACTCCTTTTACACAACGAGTATTCTCTTACTTTTACTGATTCTAGCTTGTTTGTAAAGCTAATGATAAAAGACTAGCAATTGTACTAGTCTATGTGGATGATTTAATCGTAACAGGAGATTTGAAGGAAGAGATATCTCAAACAAAAGAGAATTTATTAGATCGATTTCAAATGAAAGAACTTGTACGGCTCAAACATTTTTTGGGTTTGGAAATCGATCACATAGAGAAGGGGCTCTTTATTCATCAACAAAAGTGTTCAAGAGATTTGTTGGAAAAGTTTGGCATGTTGGATGCAAACCGATATGAAGTCCAATGGAGCAGAATGTCTGAATGTGTGCTCATGAAGGAAACGATCTGGAAGACGTAACTATCTATCGACAACTAGTTGGAAGTCTAATTTATCTGAATCTAACCAAACCTGACTTCACTCATTCAGTAAGTGTGATGAGAAGGTACATGCAAAGTCCAAAGAAGCCACACTTAGAAGCAGTATGAAGGATTTTAGGATATGTCAAGAGTACACTTGACTATGGAATTCTTTACGAAAAAGGAAGAGATTGCAGGTTAGTTGGCTACTGTGATGCTAATTTTGCTGGAGACCATGATACCCGACGTTCAGCTATAGGGTATGTGTTCATGGTGGGAGCATGAGCAATCTCTTGGTGTAGTAAAAGACAACAAACTGTGTCTTTGTCTACGACTGAGGCAGAGTATCGAGCGACAATAATGGCAGCTCAAGAAAGTACCTGGCTTCGTCAGTTATTAAAGGATATAGGAAGTTGAGTTGAGGCAAATCAAGACTGAAGATTAGGCTGTTGACTTGTTCACAAAAAGCTTGGGTGGAAACAAATTTGATGTTTTTCGTCAATAGCTTAATATCATGAATAGAGTCGAAGCTGGTGTTGAGGGGGAGTGTTGAAACAGTGAACACCAGCTGCATTTCAAGTAGTGCTCTGTTATTTTTATTTTTATTTTTTAGTTGCTATGATTTTTCTATTTACCAAGTCCACGTTGGAATTTGATTTAGTCTCCCTGCTTATTAGGAGTTTGTTATCTCTATTCTATTAGTTTTGTAAGCCTATAAAAGGCCATTTGATTTTCAAATAAAGGCATGCAAGCTTTCAGCTATCTTCTTACTTCTTTGTTGTTTTGTTCTTTGCTTACTCTTTTCTTCAATATGATCTAAGAGTATATGTCAGTGGGCAATGCGTGTCGACAAGTTTTCTAGTAAGAACCTAAACGCTTAATGAGAGTTGTCATAATCAAATCTATAATAAGTGGGATCTAACATGCTTCAAAATTTTATGGATGTACTTCATTTGAGTTGCTTTCAAGTTTTTCAGATTCCTATCCATAGTAATATCCATGTCGAAGATCGTTTTTGCTTCACCATGGTCAATATCGATTTCATAGTTTAGTTGTTTCTTCAGCTAATTGATTTCCTGTGTATCCTTGGAAGCAATCAACATATTAACTAATTACAAGAGCATGTACGAGTAAACACTCTTTACACACTTAACATACATGCACACATATTTCATGATAAAGTTAAAGCCATTTGAAAGCATAAAAGAGTCAAAGCTCTTCTAGCTACGATTGTCATAGAGACTATTTCAAGTCATATAGTGACTCATGTTGTTTGCAAACCCAATTGGCTTTCTTTGGAGTCTCAAAACCTTGTTGTTGATTCGCATAGATGTCTATTCCTAAGTTTTGATATGAGTTAATGCAGTGGCGGATCCAGGAAGTTTATAGAGTGGGGTCCCTTAAGCAGTTAAACAAAAAAGTACTAATGTACCATATCATTATCTATATCTATACTATCTTATAAAGCATATTTGTTAAAAGTCTTAAAAACAACTATTTTAAGCATGATGTACAACCCTTAACTTCACATAGTCTTAAAGTCTTAAAAACAACCCTTTTAAGCATGATGTACAACCCTTAACTTCACATGCTTTATATTATAGACTATATGTTTCGACGTGCTGAGCCCACCTCTCATACGCCTTGGATATTGAGATATTTCATACCGCAATTTACTAAATCGATGTGTCATTTCCGCTTCCAAGACGACGATTGAAACTCTGGAGGTGAAACTCTCACAACCTTACTTCGGTCCCTAACAATGGCATTCCCTCTCCATGCTCAAGAGGATTTCAAGTTTATATTTGGGATTTTGGTATTCCCTATCCTATTTCGATCTCCATCTCACAATTTTGGTACCATTGCAGACTGGGGTTTTTTCTGAGTACAACCTTCGATTGGTGAAACCGAAGACGAAATCACGAAAATAAGGCTCCTCATCGATTTACACGGTAAACCTTCTCTCTATACTTTTTGATGTTTGGGTTTAAAATCTATTATTTTGAGTACAATCAGGTATGTGTTGTGCATTTCTTTGTAAGAACATCTAACGAAACATCAGGGCTCGTGGTTTTTTTTGTTGGGCATATTTTTTGCTTACACATTGAAAATGGTCTTTGCACATCTTTGTATTATTGCTTCTCGAAGAATTTTTGAAATTGTATGACTCATGAAGAGATCATTATTGCTTCTTGAAGAATTTCATCAATTTCTTGTGGAAAATTTTGATGAATGTAACACCTCGAATTTCCGTTGATTATACGGTACGTTTTGTTATGGAAAACCCCGTCGTTATTTACGAGTTAGTTAATTTTAGAAGTTAATTAACGATTAATGTTAAGTATCGAGAATTGTTTGATTTTGATTTTAGTATAATATATTATGAAGGGGAAGTTAAATTATAATTGGAAGTATAGGGTTAAAATTGAAAACTGTAAATCTAAGGTATAACTGAGTGATTTCGGTGAAGTGCAGAGGATATCGATTTAGAATATCTTCTTGAAGTCGGTTTCCAAGTTTAGGGTGAAGGAGAGAGAAAGAGGGAATCGAGATTGTGGTTCTTTTGGTAAGGTTTGTTGATATTTTTCTTTGATATCTTCTAGACCTGGTAATCTTAAATCGGATGGAAATTTGCAAACGATTGACGATTAATTTGGTGAAATTGGAATCAAGGTTGATCGATTTAAGTGCAATTCCAATTTCGGGTTCTCGAGACACTATGAGTTCATTCTCTGTCAATTTCCTAATCCTTCGTATAAAAATATTTGAGGGATTTGATATTATAAATGTTTTGTAAACCTTAATTGTTTGTGTAAGAGATTTATATTTGATTAATGGTGGTTTGTTTGAAATTTCAATACATAGCCGAACGTTCTTCCAGGTAAACATTAATTTTCCGGTAAGTATTGAATTCTGAATAGTTTTCGGATGATACCGGATTTCTTCGACTTCCGGATGTTGCCGGATTACTTTGGTTTTCCGGATGATACCGGATTTCTTTGATTTCAGGATGTTGCCGGATTACTTTGGTTTTCCGAATGATATCGGATTTCTTCAAATTGCGGATGTTTCCGGATTACTTCTATTTCCGGAAATTAGCCGGATTTCTTTGGTTACCGGATAACATATGGACTGTTGTTTTTAAACCCAGAATTCGGATAAAGCAATTATTGTAGGAAGATGTGATTAAAACCCAGCAGAGAGTATTGTTTGGATTTGAAAATATTTGGAAAATAAGATGATTAAACCATTTTCAGAAGATTTAATGATAAATCTTATAGAGGATGATTAATCAATTAATGTTACGTTAAATTTCATTGTTTTTCGTAAATACGTTAACGATATGAGAAAATGGTAATTAAATATGTGTATGTAAGTATAAGATTAAGTGTAATGGATCAATATACACAAGATTTATTTTGAAATGTGGAATAGGCATTGGTTTAATTGTAATTCCCGTTTTAATACTTGGAAACGTGGATTAGACATGGTTTAATTGTATTTCTCGTTTTAATACTTGGAAATGATGGATATGTAGGGTTTAATTGTAATCCCCATTTCTAAACCAAGAAATAGGCATGGATTAAGATGTAATTTCTTGGGCATGAGCTGAAATCTAGAATCCTCAGTGATTCGTAGTGGCGCTCTTAAAACATGGTGATGTGACTTACTTAGTGTTGTCATACTCATGGAATCGGGTACGTTTCCTGTCATCGAAAGATGTTATGTGTAAGTTATGGAAAGAAGGAAAGGTTATTTTAAATATGCATTGATTTCAGATTTAATTTTTAAAGCTTATTAAGTGTTTTAATTTTGAATCTGGATGTTCTCACTAGACACAAGCCTAACTGATTTCTATATCACGTTTTAAAGCGGGGGGGGGGGGGGGGGGGGGGTATCCAAGGGATGAGAGAAGAGTGGAATGCGTTTGGAGTAATATCTTTTGAAGAATATATATACATAAGGAGGATATAGATGAATGGGAGATTTTGGAGATCATGTAGACAACCGATTATAATCTAGACCGGTTCAGTTATAGTTTAGATTAGTATGTTGTTTATAGTGTTCCGTTTGTAAATACGAATCTTGATTTTAAATGTTCCATTACTGAATGAAATTTCTGGATGGATTTTAATTAGTCTTATTTTTTTGGTGTTTCAATGAACATCTTAAATTTTGGGTTTGTTTACTACTGGGTTCTTTCTGTAGTGTACTCGCATCATAAAGGGATTCTCAGTTTTTGTACCATTTACTTAGTCGAAGGACCTGTGATATTGTGGATTCCATGGTCTCAATCCTTAACAAGAGGCTATTTTTTATTTCCGTCAAGGTTTGTCTTCATCTATATTTGATTTTGTTGGTTTTATGAATCGTTGTTCTTGATTATATTCTCATTATCCTTTTTGTAAAAAAAAACTACATGCTGAGCTTAGGGGTGTAAATGAGACGAGACAGCTCGCGAGCTACTCGAGATCGACTCGGTCAACACTCGACTCGAATGTGCTCGACTCGGCATACTAACGAGTCGAGTCGAGTTACCTGGTACTCGAGCTCGACTCGCATCATTTACACCCCTAGCTGAGCTGGTCAAACCAATAGAACACAAATCTAACCTAAGTAGTGTATGTTGATACCACGGTGTAATCGGTTGATATTTTAGATGAGTTGTTCAATTCAATTGTTTATTAATACGAATTTTGATAATGAATTTAATCCAAGTAAGTTTTCAAAGTTGATCAATACCCACAGATGATTACATTGGTTTGGTTTTGTCCAATATTCTGATTAATCACCCAATCATTTTAACCGTATTTGTATACCAAGATGCATGCCAAATGCACATATTACATAAAATAAGTTCCATTATACTTCAATAGTATAATATATCGAATTGGTTTAAATATATTGGATTTTAGTATTTTTCAAACAGTTTTTCATCGATTAAATGCAATTAGAACCATATCTTTTTTTTTTTTGAAGTATATGATATTCATATACGGCAAATGCAACAATTAAACTCACACACCCTCCTCACTTTTGGTGAGGTTTGAATCCCTGACCTCCTACGAGGACAAAGGCTCTCATACCGCTAGGCCAAAGGCCCTTTGGTTAGAACCATAACTTTTATTTATTCAAAACGATTAAAATGTAAAGACTAAAAGGTCGTTTATTAGACGCTTGTCGGGTCATTTACGAACCATATGAACATAGCAATGACCGATAATCTTATCCGGTAAGAGCGATGATAAAAATATAGAGTCTTACCCGATAAGTGAGTCATATACGATACCGTTTTAATGGATTACAAAACTTATTGAGTAAGCGTTTGGGGTAAACATCTCCTAAATGTATATATATTATCCTTAAAATCTTCTTTAACAAAACCACCAAAGCTTCAAAATCGTTTACATTTATAGCTCCCACCGCATTGCGCGGGTACATAACTAGTAATTAATAATAAGTGATTACATAAGTTCATTTCTACGAGTTTTCATCATCTGAAAACGAGTCATTACATCTTGATTTGTAACTTTGGCAAGTACTTCTTTTTCTACGGCACACATTACAGACGAATTCAAAAAATCGTCACAAATTCGATTGTGCAAAGCAGACTTCACAAGTTTCATTGCAGAAAAGCATCTCTCATCTGTTGCGGTTGCAACAGACAAAACCAACGCAAGCTTCAATAATCGATAAACCAAAGGAAACACAAGATGTTCCCTTGTTTCGATCATCACTCTACCAAGCTCGGATATACCTTTCAGGTTAGCAAATAATTCATCATGTCGGACATTGTCAATGTAGAGTTGAAGTTGGTGCTCAAGAGTCATTTTTTCGTTATTGTTAAAATCATCAGGATAAAACTCTGTCAACCTTAGTAACTTTAATGGGTCAAAGTCACAAAATGAGCAATGAGGATCCAAAGCGGACATACACGTGAGCAATTCGGAACTTACCTCATCAAATATATCACAAAACTCTTGAATTTGCATATCCTTAACTGTGTTAAAACATTCGAACTCGTAATAATGTCGGTGTGTGATATTTGTCTTGTGCCTTCAATTTTTTGGATTGACATAAATTTCTTCTATGTTTACCATCTCGATATTATGTTTTCCGCAAAAAGAAATGATCTTCTCAAGAAGCCGACAAAACCCATCAACCCTGAACTCTTGCAATTGTTGCTTGGTTGATCAACCCTCAACCCAGTTTCAGTTTCACCACTACCAATGGCTTGTTGTACTTTCTCCTTTTGACTTTCTCGAACCATATCTGATCGCTTATAAGAAACGAAAACCACATTCATCAAAGACGATATCATGTCAACAAATTTCCCCACCTCAATGTGTTTATGTGCAACCGCCACAACAACTAACTGAAGTTGGTGAGCAAAACAATGGACATAATATACTGAGTTATTCTCTCTCAAGATTAAAGCTTTCAAACCATTGAATTGGCCACGCATATTGCTTCATCATAACCTAGGCCTCTAATCCTTTTCAAACTCGAATCATGTTCAACAAATAAGAATTCAATCGCAGATTTAAGAGATAAAGCGTTTGTGTCCTTCACATGTACAAGACCGACAAATATTTGTTTAACAATCCCACATGTAACATATCGCAAAACCACGGCCATTTGTTCCTTTTTAGATATGTCACTCTACTCGTCAACTAACAGGAAAACACATCATCAGTGATCTCTTGGAAAATAAGTTTGAGTACCTCTTGTGCAAAGCAATGAACTATATATCTTTTTGAATACTTGGTGCCACCATTAGATTATTCCCAGGAGCATTTCCTAATGTAACCTTACCGACAACCTCATTTTGATCTCGGATTAATTTTATTAATTCCAAGAAATTGCCTCTATGAAAAGAAGTTTCCGACTCATTATGACCACGAAAAGCTAATGCACCATTCAACATAAATCTAGTAGCAACAATCGAAGCATTTAACTGAATACGATATTCATTCTTATGGATATCACTTTGTTTTTGAAAAGCAACGACAATTGATTGATCTTGTCTCATTAGGTCCTCGCATTTCTTAACAGCTTGATTATGGAAACTATTAATGTGGCCTACATGAGTAGTCAGTCTCTCAGTTTTATTCCAACTATTAAAGCCTTCCGTCAAGAAAGCATTAGACCCGCCTTGTCCACCACACTGATCTCTAAATAAGTAACAACATAAGCAAAAACATTATATGCTTTTAAACTATACTCCAACCCGTTACCGTATTGATCAAACCAAGTCGAGTTAAAACATCTTGGCTTGTTCCCTATTATTCGTCTTGGAAAGTCGTGACCACGGGGTTGACACGGTCCTTTAATCAAATACTTTCGTCTGATTTCATCTATTTGATTAGGGTGGTACTGTAAAATTCTTTTCCTTCCAAAGATATTAGAGTATGCATCTCATGGTTATTTACTTGTAACTTGTCCCTATTTAAAAGGGACATGACACGTTTGATTGGGGGGAATTGGAATGGAATATTGCAAAAGAATTGGAATTTGCATGTGGTGGGGGGTTGACGGTTGTGACAACGACAATAGGGGGATGGTGATGTCGGGGTTGGGATGGGTGCCAGTTGTGACGACGGCCTCAATGGAGATGGCGGTAGGTGAGTGGTGGTAGGGTGGGGTGGCGGTTGGTAGGTAGCGGTTATGACGATGATAGTAGTGGGGTGGTGGTGCGGTGGGTGGATGACGGTTGGTGGGGGTATGCGGGTTGAATACAAACAAACAAACAATCAACTATGATTTGTGAAAAAAAAAATTATATAACTTCACCGGTCAAATGTCACCGTTTGAAAAAATTATTTGGACCGCCTCTTAGACACCTAGCGAACACGGGTTGCCGGGTACGAACTTTTTGCACAAAAATGGCCACATAATGGATTTACAAAACTGACTAAAGCGAACATCTACATTTTTCGGTTTTTCGCATCAGGAAACGTAGTAATAACAACTAATAAGCATGAATTCGTCTTTTCGGTTTCAGCAACAACAAAAAAAGACAATTCGCAAGTTTATTGTCAAATAATCCTATATATACAACAATCATTGTCTCATATCACACTAAGAACACCAATGACTCAGGCATCTGAAAATAGAGAAATTTTAACAAACAATAATAAAAATAAAAAATCACAAGTGAAACAAAATCGGGAACAATTATGGGTAGAAAATGATGCTACTACAACAATGTGAAACTTTCTTCGGATTTTCGGCCTCCATAGGTGGGATTTTGCACCTTTTCTAGTCATCTTGTTACATATTTCATAATGTATATCAGTGATTAGTAGCCAAGGCGGTCACCAGAAGCCCAAGAATCAGAAATGGTTGAGCACTTGCCTGAAACCAAAGCATTAAACAGCTTAATCCTAAAATTTCATGCTCTAAATCATGACAAGACTTTTTTTTATGTTTTATTTTATTTTTCGGTAACAGTGGGTTTCCGGGGCAGCTTACGTGCACCGAAATCAGTCGTTCTACCCTTTTGGGTTGAGGACAGATCTACATACATCCCACCTCTCCCTGACCCTACTTTTGAGTGGGATATACTGGGTTCGTTTGGTTTGGTTTTTTGGTCAGAGAAATGATTTATTGAATAGTAAATAAAATTTTGAGGATGGTGTTCAACTTTCATAGCAAAAGAAAATTTATAAGCGTCAATTCATGAGTTTGACTTATAGGGTTGTCTATTTTAGATAAAAGAAAATTTATAAATTCCAAATCTGTAACAAAATCCATATGAATTATGGATTTGTTAAGTAATAGGTTTGACCTCAAAGGTTAAAGGGTACCTCTTCTTTTGTGATGGGATGATTATGATTTATGATTTACGGAGGACATACCTGATACTTGACATCATATTTAACTGGATCTTTGAGGAAGTACTTGAACTGAAGCAAGAAACAAGAATTGGTAGCTATAAGTTTCAAATCATATCCATCTTCACAAGCATTATCAAATTAATATAACATTTTTCTAAACTTTATTAATTACATGGCCGATAGAACAGCGTGCAATGTATTTCTAGTTCAAGGCTTAACTTAGTAGTCCCTGCCATCCCATGAAAATTGTAATTATTATCATGGGATGTCGGACATAGGTTAAAATTAAAATTTGAAGGATCAAATTCAGCAATCTAAGGCAGTGGACATGGCAATTTAGCAAGTAATTTTCTTTACCTGAAAAAAGACTTGTGGAACAATTAATCCAAGAAGTGCTAAGGCATAATATGGTTTACCAGCTCCTAAAAGGTAACCTGCAACCAAAAATGCAAAAACAAACTATAATGAAAACGAGGTACATAGAATCATATGGTAGTCATGACCAACGAAAGAAGGATTAAATCTCAATGCTTTATAAATTTATCTCCCAGAAACAAACTATAAAGAAAACGAAGTACATTAAAAGAAAATTATTCTTGATTCCTAATTGATGAGAAAAAATTGAATCTAAAGATTGTAATATGTAATCATGCTGACATGGTACAACAACCCAAAAACACTTTCTTACACCTTATATGGGTGCAGCATGTGCTACAGAGTTATGCCATTTACTGAAAATTTGATGGGTTTGTTGCAAAAAGTCATCACAACTAAATGGTACAACCATTGCATTAAATGTTTACTCAAAACTGTGAGAGAGAGAAGGGGGACCAGAATGGCCAGATTTGTAAATATGGTATTTCTTTGGTCCAAGAAAGTTGCAATATTTGACCTGGCAACTGTTTAAAGAAATTGTTCGAATGTTTTTCAAATGTGATAAAATATAAGAAATTACTGTAGTCCCAAATTAGCATCATCAATGTTTTAACTGCTGAAAGCTTTCCAAAATGGATTTTAATGGAAAATACCAAAACTGAAATTGTTGCATTTTCATGGGATGGAGGGGAGCATTACTAACTTCATTGTTATCCTACATTTAAGTGAAAAAAATATCAAAATCATTAGCGAAATACGAATAATGGTCAAACCTGCTACAGAGAGTTGAGTTATGTCTATGGCACCAACGCATATCCATTTAGCAGTCTCCTCGCCAAAAGCCACTGGAAGGGACTGATCACATTTGCATAACATATGAAGTCAAATCATTGTGAATAAAATCAAAGTCAAACATACTTATATAACAATGCAAAAAAAGTGTAGAAAACTACCTGAAGCCCCATTTTTCTGTCTCCTTCGACACTTTTAAAGTCATTTACTATCGCAATACCAAGCTTCAATTTGAAATTAAAACAAAAGCAAAAAAGGTCAATTATAATTCACATCTATCATGTACTCATCCCACATTGCAGCAAGTGAATCTAAGCATGGTTTAATTGAAGCACTCAACTATTAATCAAATAATGACAAAAAAACAGGGCAATGCTATTTCTCAATATTATATTTATGATGTTACAGGTCAATAATGATTAAACAGCAATTGACCCACTGACCCGTTCCCCGACAACAATTTGAGGCCAAGGAATGGCCTTATTTGTTAAACATTGCTTTTTATAACGATGATACTAATCAAATAGTCAACTTTAGCTTGTATTTATTATAAATAAGAAATGCTGGAAATAGTAATTAGGAGGCATCCCGAAAGATGGAAACTGTTGCAATTTATACAGGAAACGGGAGTATAAAATATGCTAAACATACCCCAGCTATGCTGTACAATAGTGTGAGAACTACTATGTCAGGTGTAAGAGTTCCGAACAATGCTTGACCAGCCCACCTGTCACGAAGAGTTCAAATTATAACACAATAACACACCATACAGATGAGTGTGACTTTCAGATTTGGAGTTAAATTTTGAACTCAACTCAGGTTTCATAAGAAATAAGGAATAAGAAATCAAACCATGGTAAGCTAATATAGCTTGCTCCTAGTGCAAAGTTGCCAATCCATCCATTCTGTTTAAGCTGCAACCACATAAGGAATATTATAGTCAGGTTTTTGTGCTTTCAAACCAAATTCATTTTAGTTTAATAAGAGTTCTTTGGGTGAGGTTTCCGGAGTCTTCCAAGTGAAAAAGGAAAAACATGGCTATCTTTTTTTTTCTATTTGGAGAGTATATTTAAGTTAGAAATAAGAAGGAATTTACCTTTAAAGGCGGAGCTGAGTAGATATAAGATAGCAGCGATCCACCCAAAGCAAGATAGAATATTGTGGGGAAGTTATGCCCTGCCTGAAACGGAATGGTCCTTAGGAAATAATATTAAGTGCAAAATGAAAATTGAAAGGCAAATTACGATACATACCCACACATCCAATATACCAGCTGTTGCAAGGCCTCCTAAAAGAAGCACCCAAATTTGAGTGATGACCTGAAGGTGTAGAAGAGATTCAACTGAGTATCCCTTGTTATAATGAAGGAAATACTCAAATTTATGATAACGAATTACAAAATTGACCTCGTTTTCAGATATGGCTCCTGAAGGAATCGGGCGGTAAGGTTCATTGATAGCATCAATGTCTCTATCGTACCAATCATTGATTGTCTAAAGAATGGAAATAAGAAGACGAATTTATCTACTTTGACTGTCAAAAAGTTGCGTAAAATTGGGAGATGGTAACTTATTAGCATATGAGATATTTACCTGTGTGTAACCAGTTAGAAATGGGCCGGACATCATCATGCAAACAATTGATTTAGCAACATCTTCCACAGTCCAGTGGAAGTTACCTGCAACGCAAGCAAAGTTATATCATACATAATCTATATATGATTTTTAACATAAGTATCAAACTTTCAAGATTTTTTCTATCACAATCACCTAACTCAAAGCATCCATAGCTATAAACGCATGCATTATAGAATACAGTATTGAAAGCATTCAGATGTCCCCAAGTGGCTTGAGGTTTCAGTTCATTTTAGCCATTTGACAGTCTCATTCTGTGGGTCCCATGGGACCCACAAATCGTTGAATGGAATATGGTTAAACTAATTCATAATTAATGGCCTAATGTTCACTTCAAAACCTCAAGATTCAACCAGGATGAAACAGGTTTCTTTTAATGTGGCTTGTTAGTTGCCTTCAAGATAAAAAAACTGCTTCAATTTTTAATATACCAGAAGCAGCAGCTCCACAAACTACTCCCCAAATCAATGGAGGCCAAGTAACAGGCTTTGTAAGTTGAACACGGATCTTCCACATATCCTGTACCAGAAACAAAAAAAAGCATTGTTAAGATCCAAAAGTAAGCTTAAATGAGGCGAGTATTGGCCTAAATAATCAATCCCACTACATTAAAATTATCGCATATTAAGCTCATTCCCTTTCTTCTGCAAAACTATGATGCGGAAAAAGAACTCAAGACACTATATCCAAGCTAGTAATCAGAAGTCTATTAGTTATGGTGTATAGTTGGAAATAATGAAAAAGCGGTTTAATTGAGAAGCAAAAGAAACTGAAAACTCAAAAGTGATCTTCATTGGTCACTTCAATATGCATAGAAAATAACCACAAAAATTTTCATAACTCATAATACATTAAGGACAAAAGAAACGAAAAACTTAACAGTTTCTTGCTTAGCCCCTTTGATGCCAAGAATTTGATTAAAGCCCGAGCCACTTGCAGCCGGCGCCTTCTCCGGTGCTTTAGCTTTAACTGCATTCAAAACCCCCAAAAACGAGTAACATTAATCCCAAACAATAGTGATCCATTTAAGCTCAACAATAAGAAACATACACTCTGAATTTGGATTCCAAACCAGTTTTTTAATATAAATTTGATATAGATTTCTAAACCTTTCAGAAGAAAAAGAAAAAATCGTTACTGATTTTATTCAAAATCAATAGCAATCACTACCATATTTGACAAAAATATGCAGGAGTAGCATTTAATTAAGTTAAATGATATTATGTTCCCCCAACTAACCTTCGTTTGCATCTGTCTCCGTTGCTCTGATTGTTAGTCTTTTTCCTGATCAATTCAATCAAAAGTAAACGAATCTCAAACGCAAATATAAGAAGGTAATCTGAAAGTTGAAAACTAATGAAGAGGTTCAGATTGAGGTTACGAGAACGAGATAGAGAAATGGGTGTTGCCAATGGTAAAATACGCCGTGGATTTGAGCTGGAATTGGAGAGTCTAATAGAAGAAGAGACAGTAGTATTGAGCAAAGAAGAAGCCATGGTAGCCATTGAAGCGTTATGGGCAGTTTTTAGCAAGAGATAACTCTTTCTTCGATATGTTTGTTGGCTTTCTCCTTTGTTTAGCTCTAACCGGTGACACTCTTATGTAATCAATCACACACTTTGACTTGCCCAACTTTTATTTTGACTTTTAGAATTGACCAACTAACTAGGGTTAGCTTCAAACCTGGTTCTACTTCTAACTATGGTTAGTTCTAAGAGTGTTTACGGTATTGTCATTTATCTGAATGGTTTAACCCCGAAACCGAAGTGCGGTTTAAAGACTCGTATTAGCATCGGGTTCGAAAGTATTCATCCATTTATTAAATGCACACCTTATTTACCAATATCTTTTTTCATATACATCAAAATCAGACTTTCTTTACATTTTCAATGTATATAATAGGCCATTCTTTATATGTGATTTTTTGGATTTCACATTTCTAATGTTGTTTTCTAGTGTAGTTTACCCAGAAAGAGCCACCATTCTCACTTACCTTATCGAATAATATTCTCATCCCAGAAAAATGGATTATGAGTAAGCGTTAATCAGGTAAGAGTATTTCTTCCTCACTAGATATGATTCTCGATTATTGTCAGGCTCATTCATTAAAATAATAACACCCGATAAACATTTATCCCCTTAACAGTTGCTTTTGAAGGATTTATGTAGTTGAAAGTTAGAGAAATTAATTAAAATGCCCCATAATCCCACGATTGGGCCCACCATCGCGGATCAAAACATTTTACCAGGGATTTCATCACTCTATCGCCGACTCCCTCAATTTGGGTGAAGGAGTCCCTCGATTTGCTCCATTTTTAAGTTTTTGATTTGAATGTTACACTTCATACCCCTATATTTATTTAGTTAATTTATTTTATATCTATTACTTTGCTAATTTTTATTTTACACATTCATCATATTAACACATATAATTGTATATTAACTAAAATACGTTAAAAAATACGTTTTAATTTTAACAAGTTACACCATTGTAATCGTCTCTTCGATACCTTCGAAATGAGCTCAATATTGAATATTTTTTGATTTAATTATTTTATTATATACTACATAAAAATATTTTTAATATTTACAATTCATACCCTTATAGTTAATTATTTAATTTATGGTACATCTCTTACTTTTTCAATTTTCGTTTTACACTCTTATCACATTAACATAATAATCATATATTAACTAAATGAAAAATAAAAAACTAAAAGATATAAAGTAAGTTAACTAAATAAGTATAATATAATTAAATCAAAAAATATTCTATATTTGGGTCATTTCGAAGGTATCGACGAGACGATTATAATGGTGTGACTTGTTAAAATTAAAAAATATTTTTTAACGTATTTTAGTTAATATACGATTATATGTGTTAATATAATAAAAGTGTAAAATGAAAAATAAAAAACTAAAAGGTATAAAGTAAATTAACTAAATAAGTATAGGAGTGTGAAATGTAACTTTCAAATCAAAAACTAAAAAATCAGGAATCTGCAACTTTGTATACCCCTCCCCTTACATCCCTTAATTTTTTTATTTTTTAATTTAAAGTTAAATTTTACACCCTTAGACTTGTTTATTTAATTTACTTTATATCTTTTAGTTTTTTATTTTTCATTTTACACTTTCATTATATTAACACATATAATCATATACTAACTAAAATACGTTCAAAAAATATTTTTTAATTTTAACAAGTTACACCATTATATTCGTCTCGTCGATACCTTCGAAATGAGTCCAACATTGAATATTTTTGTATTTAATTATATAATTATATATCATATGTACTACATAAAACGTAGTTTTTAACATATATATATATATACTATATACAAGCATGAAACGACACTTAATGTTGAAATTTAAGTCGTATGACTTTTGATGTTATACGTACATGTCTCACAACTACTAACCTTTCACGTCCTCAATTATACAAAGCACCGAGTTACATTTTATACACTTTAGAAATTAGTTATTTAATTTACTTTTAATTCCTTACTTTTTCATTTTTTATTTTACACTCTTATCATATTAACATAAATAATCGTATATGTACAACAATGCATTAAAAATACATTTCTTTTTTTATAAATTACACCATTGTAATCGTGGCCTTTTGGATTTAATCCTATTATTAAATATCATGAACATGTACGAATTAATTTCTTTTATATCCCTTACATTATTCATTTTCAAGAATAACGTATCGAGATTTTTTTTTAAATTTGTACATTTTACGCTCTTATCTATATTTATCTATTATATACCTTTAAAATTAATCCATTTACGGTTACACTTTATACCATTATAATTAGTTATTTAATTTACTTTATATCCCTTCTCCTTTCATTTTACATCCTTATCATATCAACATACATAAACCATATTGACTAGGGGTGCTCACGGGTTGGGTTGATCGGGTTGAAGGCATTTCGACACATCAACCCAATGTTGGCGGTTTGAAAAAATTTCAACCTAACCCAACCCAAACAAAGGTACAACCCAACCCAATGTGGGCTCATTTCGAACGTATCGAAGAGACAATTATAATGGTGTAATTTGTTAAAATTAAAACGTATTTTTAACGTATTTTAACTAATATACGATTTTATGTGTTAATATGATAAACGTGTAAAATGAAAATTAGAAAAGTAAAAATTATAAAGTAATTAATTAAATAATTTTAGGGGTATAAAATGTAAATGTTTAATTATTTTTTGGTTTGTGAGAGGAATAAGTTGATAACCAAATCACATCAATCAGCTTAATGCTTTGTCTTTTCATGTTGTTTACATCTTTTGAAAAATTTCTTTTTATATCTTGCAATAATCAATTTGTTTCACCACTGTCAAGGTATTGTGTTATATCAATCTTTTTTTTGTCCACGTGTAATCTAATCACCAACATGTTGAATTTTAACAATTAGGAAAAATTCAAATAAGAAAATAAACTAAACTTTATTGATAGAAATTTAGTTTATTAATGGAATTGCAATAAGAAATTAGATAACTTTAATAACCACCACTTTATAAATATAGTTTGCAATCTTATTTATAAAGATAACAGTTTTATAACTCAAATCGTTTTAAAGCAATAAAATTATACAGTTTATTAATCAAAACTCAGATTTAAATAATCCTAAAAAAACGATTATATCCTTCGCGATAGATTCGTTAAAGAAAGGGGTAGAAGCAGATTGTTCACTCTAGTGAACGAAAAATAAATAACACGCAAAAAATTTAAACCAACCTGTTTTTCGTTGATCAAAGTGTAAACGAACTGCACAGTAAGAAAACCTGTCCTTAAAGGTTTTATACGGTCACTCCGAACCTGTGAGTCTCAAACCGCAAAGCCCAGGATTTGATGCAGTATAATATTTCGGATTAACGACAGCAACGATAATCGAAATCTTAAGCGAAATCGTGATGCAGAAAGGAGATGGAAAGCTGCTGAAATAGAGAGAAATCGGGATGCAGTAAAGAGCAGAGAGAGTTTTTTCGTTTTCTGTTGTTTAGAAAGCCAGCCAGCACTCAGTATTTATACTAAGAAAACGGACCTGATGGGCCTAAAAACGTGGGCTCGTCCTCAAAATAGGGATCCACTTCGAGATCAGTTGGAGACTTAGTCTCCAACCGTGTTTAACACGTTTTTTATTAATTTAAAAATCAAATCCGAGTTTAAACTGGTCAGAACCCGTAACTATCAAAAATAAATCTCGTTTTCTATAAAAGGAATCTTGGGAGCTCAGGGCGAGGCTCCTTAGCTCCGATGCGAGCGTGCGAAGTGCAAAGTGCGCCTCCTCGCGCCACTCCACGAAAGTCGCGTCCGCGCCTTCGGCATCGGCCACGACCTCGGCCACGCGCGCGCACGCGTGTGAACTGCACTTCTTTGAAACCCCCACCATAAGCCCTTTAATTCATTCAAATCCCAATTGAGAGGCAAGGCTTATAAGGTTCTCTCACTTTCCCATTTCCATCTATGTGGGATGGAAGTAAACTTCCAACCTCCACAAATATTTCCAACAATCCCCCACCAGGTTGGAAAGTTTTCTGACATTCATATAAAACGGTGTCACAGTGGTGTCACTAAGATTAAACCTTGTTTGATGCACGTATGCAAAAAGAGATTAATTCAACGATATCCTTAGGATTTAAACCTTGAATCTTAGGACCGCTTCGGCTTACTTACACACATCATCTTATTTCTTTTGCTTTCTCACTGAGCGCAAATATGGCCATGCGCTAAATCCTTTTCATGACTTTCTAGAAGAGGAACCACTACTCTTCAATTAAGGTGGCACCACCTCTTGGTCATATAGGCAAAGTTCTATATCATCTCCGTTGCTAAGATGCCTTCAAACTTTGTTAAGAGATCAAAACTCATCCTCGTTCTCAGCAACGACATACTATCTAATATCTTACATGAGTCTATCTTGATTGACGGTACCTTCTATCGGTTGAATGACTTATTATTACCCATTAAACTTGGGAGATAGGAGCACTAAATCCAAGTTGGGTTCCCATCACTAACCGATTCTGCGTGGTTTCAGACCCATGTGTCTGGTAGTTGATCCTACTAAGTCTCTAGTCATAGGCTTAGTCAATGGATCTGCCAAGTTTCCACACGACTTGACATACATAATACTAATGGTACCATTCTCTATCAGTTGTCTCCCATAAATATGTCGGAGACCTATGTGTCGCGACTTCCCATTATACACGGCGTTGTAAACTTTTGACAGTATGGCCTCACTGTCACAATACATGGGAATCGAAGGAGTTGGCCGATGCCATAAATGGATATCTGACAGCAGATCTCTAATCCATTCGGCTTCTTTACCCGCAGCAGCTAGGGCAATAAATTCAGCTTCCATAGTCGAATGAGCGATACATGTTTGTTTCTTACTCGCCCAAGATATCGCTCCACCACCAAGTGTATAAATCCACCCACTTGTGGATTTAGAATAACTTGAATGATCTATCCAACTGGCATCAACGTATCCTTCCATGATTCCTGGATGTGTCGTGTATGTCAACTCTAGATCACTTGTTCTTTTCAAGTATCCAAATACTCTACTGATTGCCTTCCAGTGATCTGGACCCAGATTACTTGTATATTGACTTAGTCTACTCATAGCAAAAGCAATATCCGGTCTAGTGCAATGCATTGCATACATCATGCACCCTATTGCACTAGCATACTCTAATTGAGCCACCGCTCTACCAACGTTTTTATCAAGTTTTACAATTGAATCAAATGGAGTATTGAACTCCTTTATGTTCAAATGTTGAAACTTAGTCAATATCTTCTCTATGTAGTGGGATTGACTAAGATAAATTTGAGATCCTGACCTTTTGATTTTAATCCCAACAATCGTATCTACTTCTCCAAGATCTTTCATCTTAAAGTTTAAGGATAAGTAGTTTTTCGTTTCACAAATACCTTCTAGATTGGTCCCGATGATCAACATATCATCAACGTAAAGACAGATTATTACAGTGGATTCTTTTATACATTTTGAGTAAATGCACCGATCGGCTCCATTATGTCGGAACCCGAATGAGGTGATAGTAGTATCAAATCTTTCATGCCACTGTTTGGGGCTTGTTTTAAACCATACAGATATTTGATAAGTCTACACACTTTGTTCTCTTGTCCGGGTACCACAAACCATTCGGTTGCTCCATATAAACATCCTCGTTTAAATAACCATTCAAAAAGGCTGTTTTCACATCCATTTGATGAATGTACAGTCCTTTTATGGCTGAGATTGCTATAAGAGTTCGAATAGAACTAATTCTAGCAACTGGAGCATAGGTGTCGAAATAATCAACACCCTCTTTCTGTCTATATCCTTTGGCTACCAATCTAGCTTTAAATGCTGAGATTGAACCATCAGGGTGCAGCTTTCTTTGGAATACCCACTTGGAACCTATGGGTTTTGTTCCCTTGGGTAAATCAGCTAATTCCCAAGTTCCATTTCACATAATAGAGTCAATTTCATCATTTATTGCTTCTTTTCCATAGTGAAGCATCCCTTGAAGACATTGCCTCTTTATAAATCTTAGGATCATCATCAATGTTAATTGAGAAAATGACCTCCCTCGTCACCTTCTTTTGTGTCCCTTCTACTAGGTATGAAAGGAAATCATCTCCTAGACTTTTCTCTTTTCTTGCTCTAGTACTTCTACGTGGTTCGTCAACCTTGTTAGAGGTTTTCGAACTATCACGAGATGTACTAGGAAGATTTGGAGCCAATGTTCTTTCTGAGTTTTCAGCATCTTCTGAAAACTTGTCTTCAAAGAATTCCACATCTCTGGATTCTACTGTTACTCCTGTTCCTTTATCCAGTAATCTATAAGCCTTGCTATTTCTAGCATAACCAACAAATATGCTTTTAATAACACGGGCTCCCAGTTTAGATCGCTTTGGATCAGGAGTTCGATAGTAGGCAACACAACCCTAGACTCTAAAATAGTTCAAGTTTGGCTTCCTTCCTTTCCATAGCTCGTATGGGTTGGTTGGGATCACACGACTAGTGATCCAATTATGAATATGGAAAGTCGTCAGTAAAGCTTCTCCCCACAGATTGGTTGGTAGACCCGATTGGTTCAACATACAGTTGACCATTTCAACAAGGGTTCGGTTCTTACGTTCCGCCAAACCATTCTGTTGAGGAGTAAAAGGTGAGGTGCGTTCATGTTTGATACCATTCTCTTCGCAGAATGTTTCAAATTCTCTATTGAAGTATTCACCTCCTCTGTCTGGGCGTAGGATTTGTATTCGTTTTTCAAGTTGATTTTCTACTTCAGCTTTATAAATTTGTAAAGCATCAAAAGCTTCATCTTTTGAGTGTAATAAGAAAACATGTAAAAATCGGTTGAAGTCGTCACAAAAAGTAATGAAATATCTCTTACCTCCACGGGTAAGTATTCCATTCAATTCACAAATATCAGAATGAATCAACTCTAAAATCGATGTATTTCTTTTAACAGATGGAAAAGATTTCTTTGTAAATTTGGATTTTACACAAGTTTCATATTTTCCAAAATCTTTGTTGTTAATATTGATTAATCCTTTACTTTGCATTTTTTCAATGTTCTTTATGTTTGTATGAGCTAAACGTTTATGCCATAAAGAAATAGAACAAGCAAGATAATCAAAACTAACTTTATTGATTGAATTAATTACATCAAAAGCGCAAACAGAAAAACCTACAGACTGCTCAGACACAGACAAAGCATTACTAGCTATCGACTCACTTGCACTAGCCTCAGAATCAGAACCATTTTCATTCAAATTTAGGCGATACATGCCCAAATGACGGTATCCCTTGCCAATGAAATGATGTCTCTTGTGAAATACAATCTTCCCATCTTCGAGAGCAATACCGATTATGTTCTCATCAAGTTTGTTCAAAGAGACCAGGCACATGTAAATCGAGGGCACGTGCAGCGCATTCTGTAACGTTAAAGTCTTTCCAGAGGAGAACTTTAATGGAACAGATCTGATTCCGACGATATCAGCCCTACCGCGGTTAGCCGTCACAATCTGTTTTCCAGCTCTTACCGGATTATAATCAGTAAATTTAGATCTGGAGTCACAAACATGGACCGTGGCTCCAGAATCCAAATACCAGCCTCCTCTTCCCGCCATTACCCTGGTCGAAGCTTCGGCTATCATGTCAATCTCATTCATTTGCAGATTGGCCACAAGATGCTCAATATCGACAACCGTATTCGTTGCCGCTGGTGGACCAGATTTTCTCAACTTGCACTCCCTAGCATAGTGCCCTGCCTCTCCGTAGACATGGCTCTTACCCATTCGTTTCGGCCCTTGACTTGAAAATTGGCCAGACCTCTTGAAGTTTTTCTTCTAGGGACCCAAATTCCACCTTTTAGTGAGTCCTCCAAATTTAGCTTTCCCTTTGCCACCAGCCTGCACGTTGTTGGCCCTCAAGATGGTCTTGCCTCTCTTATCCCTATTACATACCTCTTCCTCAATCCTGACATGTTTAATTAAATCATTCAAAGAATAATCTTCGAATTTATGCATCATTCGTTTTTTTAAATCCTTCCAAGTTGGGGGCAATTTGTCAACAACTGCCCCTACTTGGGAGAGTTCGGGAAGAGGAATATTGAGAACCTTCATCTTATTGACCAATACATGAAGTTCACGAATTTGTTCAAGTATTGGTTTCTCGTCTACCATTTGGAACCTCAAGTAGCGACTAGCGAGACACAAGGTACTTATTGGTACATTCTTCTTGTGCCTTGTACTTGAACTCCAAGGCAGACCAGAGTTCTCGGGGGCACTTAATAGGGGCATATAGGTCATAGAGCCGATCATACATGGCATTTTTAATGTGCAAAGCAAGCCAAGGTTTCAGACTCCTTTCGGAGTAGCCGCTGCTTCTCCAGTTCGGCTATTTGGCTCAGTCCGACTCTTCCCCCTAGTGGGTATCGGGTTTTCAGGGATGGGTTGCTGTTAGCTCCAACTTCTATGTAAAGAAGTATTGAAAAATAGGCTAAGTATAAAACATCGACAGAGCCTCTGCCAAGACACCGAGTAAAGATCCAAGTGAATGATCTACAGAAGACGTTCTCAGAGGACAAGGCCACAGAGAATCTGTCATACTTGACAGAGCCTCTGTGGTAAGAAGACTTAGAAGAATGAAGAATCCTGAAGTTCAATACAAGGACATTCGTGCCTCTCACGTGCCTCTGCTGTACGAAGATCCTGAAGATCATTCGTACAAGGTGTGCCCTGTACATTCCACGTGTCTACCTCTGATGGGTTACAGCCTTTGCAGAAAACGACGCACTACATTAACGTTGTACCTGATGCATACTCATGTTGAGCTCTTCTATTAACTTTGCACATCTTCACACACACCTGATTAAGAGCTGTTCTTATCTTTTTACACACACATTACGGTGTTCTTGGTGTCTTTTATAGAATCAATATAAAATGAATCTTTGAGTTAATCTCCTGTTTATTAATACTTTATATGCTTGATTCTGTGTGAAATTTCTACCTACAATATCTCTTTAGTTCGTTAAAACGCTTCCGCACACTTATTTGTTTGAACTAATAGATATTTATATCATTGTTGAGTAATATCGGGAACAACAATTGGTATCAGAGCCATCCTTGATTTTCTATATCAAGAGATCTACTCTGACAATGATTTCAACTCTTTTCGGTAGAAACTTGGACTGATTTTAGCATGTTCTTCATTTATTTCAAGCAGCCTCTGTTTTTCTGCTACTCTCGACTAGTTCGACTTTAGTAAACTAACAGAACCTGTTTCGTTGGTTAAATCTTTCCATTTTAGTGCATTGTTCAAGGTTTTAAGCTTATAAACTCATTTAGAAAAATCCATTCCATCATCTGAAAGTCTGCTGTTCATACTCTGTTTTCTGGATTTTTCAAACTTCTTTTAAAATGGCGAACACGAACAACTTCTTCACCGCTGGTTCTTTAACCAAGCCACCTACTCTACTCAGAGATGAGTACCCTCAATGGAAGATACGAATGATTCACTTCTTCGAGGGTACTGACAAAGAACTCGTTCACTATATCCACAATCCTCCTTTCGTTCCCATGGTCACAGTACCACGTGTACCTGCCACAGATGATACTCCAAAGGTTGTTGAGTACGAGAAACCAAAGACAAAGGATAAGTGGTCCAATACTGACTGGGAGAAGTATGAAATCGCTCAGAAGACCAAGCGACTTCTGATAATGGCCATACCCAATGACCTCTTCCAATCCCTAGATGCGTGTGAATCTGCATACGATCTATGGAAGGAACTGGAGAAACAATTGGAGGGAGTGGCCAAGACTCAGAAGAACCGCAGAGCCCAATGCATCAACAAATACTACGCATTCAAAGCTCTGCCGACAGAATCTCTGCAGTCAACATACGACAAGTTCAACTCTCTTATCAACAAGTGTAAGAAGTTCGGAATTCATAGAACTTCTGAAGAGAACAACGTCATGTTCCTAAAGAGCCTTAATGAAGAATGGCTCCAGTTGTCTATGTCTCTGCAAACTAATCAGGACTTAGACACTTGGACTCTGTCAGATCTTTACGGAACACTGGCTGCCCAAGAACCTCAGATTGCACAAGCAAAAGCTCAAACCGGTGGGCCTCTTGCACTCGTTGGTAAGGCTACAGAAGCTAAGGAGAAACCAAAGAAGGAGAAGTCTGTGGAGGAGAAGAAAGAGAAGAAGAAGAAGGTGTTGGTCGTTGATAGTGAAGAGGAGGAATTGGTAGAAGAAGAGGAGGCAACAATGGCCTCGATAGCTAAATCATTAGCTCTATTGACAAGAGAGTTCAGCAGAGGGTACCAGAAGAAAATAGGATATGAACGCAATGGGAGAGATGATCGTGGCGAGAAGTATGAGCCTAGGAATCAAGGAAGAGAAGATGGAAACGACCAACAGAGGTCAAATGACAAGAATGACAGAGGTGGTGACCAACAGAGGTTAGGCGACAGAGCTGGGAATGCACCCCAGAATCAGGGTTGTTTCAACTGTGGCAAGTCAGGCCACTATGCTGCAGACTGCAGGAGCAAACCAAACCGCCCTTAGAGGGACTCTGCTTTTTACAAAAAGAAAGCAGAATACTATGCTCAGAAGTCGCTCATGGTAGAGCAAGAGAACTGGCAGTCAGATGAATCCCCTGACGAAGGTGAAAAGAAGAACGCCCTGTTCTGCGGGATGGCAGAGGTCAGCTCCACCGACACTGACAGTGAGGTATTCACTTCTGACTCTTCCTCTAATGAAACAGAAGCTGATTTGCTTAAACTGACTATTGAATACATTGAACTTAAAAAGACCTGCAAAAATGTCCAGAAGAAGCTTGCATTCTTTGAGAGAAAAGCCAGACTTCTCACTCAAGAAAAGGCAAAAATATTTCAAGAAAAGGAAGAGATTGAAACAAATTGGCACAAACATCTAAACCCTTTAAAAGAAAAGATTTCAGAACTCAACTTTGCCTTAAAAGCTAAATCTAAAGAACTTATGGATGTTGAGAGCGACAGAATGAATATTCTTGCTCTTAAACACTATTTTCAAAAGGAAAGAGAAGTCCTTCATCAAGACCTACTCAGAAGAGACCTTTTAATTAAAAAATACCAAGATGCACAGATGGTATATGAAAAGGTGAATACACAAATAGGGAGATGGGGAATTGGCTTCTGTGATATAGATCCTTATACTGGAAACAAAAGAGACAAGTCCATATCCTCACTATTTTGTATTGGAAGTACAAGAAAACCCGGTTTTCCTAATTTACTCTCTGTAAGCAAAAGGCAGAAACATCTAGGGAACCGCACAAGAGGAAACCTCTGAAGATGATAAATGTGTGGTATCAAAACACAAATTTATCACCCTCAGCCTCTGTCAAAAGAGCCTCCAAACCCAAAAGATATCTGAAAACTCAAGATCAGATAGGAATCTTCAAGTTTGGTGACCCAGAGACATAGACCCAGGTTGCTTTTGTCTGCACAATAGACTCTGAAAAGACTCTATCGGCAGAGGCACCTGAGTTCATGCCTACTTCTTCAGAAGAAAAACTAAAACACATTTCTGAAAATGAGTTAATGGAAATCGGAAAAAATAACTTTTATGAGAACCTCTGTACATCCTCTGTCGAACAAAACCTCTCTGAGGAAATCTTGACAAATACTTCTGCTAACTTGGAAGATAGTCCCAAAGAAAAGGAAGAAAGTGAGTATGGCACATGCTCAGAAAGTCCAGCCTCTATCGACAGAGATCTCAGTGACTCAACCTCTGTATATGAGGACGATTCATCCTCTGACTTTTCTGAGACTGACTCAATCGAGTCAGAGATAGTTCCTTGTGATACAGAAGGATTTAAACTTCCCTCTGGAATTCTTAACAGAACCATTCCTCCTAAGGAGAAAATCACAAGGATTCCTATCTGTCCAGACTTTTTGGACATATGCATACAAGCCAAAACCTCTCTTGAGCTTGAGAAAATCAAACAACAAACGGAAATGTCTTCTCAGAATCCAACAAGTTCAAAAACTTCAAAACCCTTAAGGCGTTTTCAAGAAAAATTAATTTGGCAACAAAAGGGTAAGTGGATTAAAAATAACAAATCTTTTTCTTCTGTGACAGTGAAACCTGCAGAAGTTCACCACAGAGGAAGGGGTCCACAGAAGGCTACTCCCTACAAAGAATTTTCAAAACAATAATCTAGCCTACATAGGTCTTCTTGTAATAGGAAGTCAAATGCTAGGGTAAAATGTAATAATAAAGCCTCTATACCCTGTTTCAGTGTTTTTAATGAGAAGTTCAAGCAAATTTCTTCGCACATCCATTATTGTCATTGTTTTGAGCTTATGCATCAATTGAACCAACACTTCTCTAGTCCACATTGTTTCCTCTCTTTACCCCAAAAGAATGCAAAATTCAAGGGAAAGAAGAAACAAACTGGTTCTTCAACAGAAGTTAAAACCAAACCCAAGGATGCCAAGGCAACCTTGAAGACCTCTGACAAAGTTGGACCCATTTGGATATGGGTACCTAAAAATCTATGATTGTGTTACAGAAGCAGTATGTGCCGATCTGGTATCTAGACTCCGGGTGCTCGCGGCACATGACTGGTGACAGAGGTCTACTATCCTCTTACAAAGATAAACTCGATGGAGGATTTGTAACCTTTGGCGACAACAAGAAGAGATATATAAAAGGCTATGGAGTCATCAAAAAGGAAAACATAATAGTTTGCATATGTGGATGGCCTTAAGCACAATCTTCTTAGTGTTAGCCAACTTTGTGATACTGGTTTCGACGTTATGTTCAAAAGAACTTTATGCTCGTTACAAGGGGAAGATACAGGAGTTGAACTTCTATGGGCTGAACGAAAAGGTGATCTGTACCTTATGAACTTTAGTGCAAAGAACAAGAAAGACAAACTCTGCCTTGTTGCCTGTAAAAATGAAGAAGCCTGGCTATGGCATAACAGGTTCTGCCATCTGAACTTTCATACTCTTGATAAGCTTGTCAAACTTGATCTTGTAAAAGGTCTGCCAAATGTCAAATTCAGTAAAGATCATTTGTGCTCTGCTTGCGAAATGGGTAACCTCAAAAGAGCTTCCCACAAAGGCAAGACTGATATGTCTTGTCCTAAGCCTCTGCATATGCTTCATGTTGACCTCTGCGGTCCAATCGCTACACAGAGCCTAGGAGGCAAGAAATACATACTAGTGTTGATTGATGAATACTCAAGATATACGTGGGTAGAATTTGTCAGAAAGAAATCAGATATTCCTAACATTCTGATAAACCTAATAAAAAGAATCCAGGTTCTGTATGAGTGCAGAATTCTAAAGTTAAGAAGAGACAATGACACAGAATTCAAAAACTCTGCCATTGAAGCTTACCTTACAGAAGAAGGCATATCTCAGAACTTCTCTGCTGCACGCACCCCACAACAGAACGGAGTGGTTGAACGAAAGAACCGCACACTTGTGGAGGCTGCAAGAACTATGCTGACAGCATCTGGATTGCCAATTTCTTTCTGGGCAGAAGCTATATCAACCGCGTGTTATACCCAAAATCGATCAACAATAGTCAAAAGGCACATCAAAACACCTTACCACTTCATCAACAAAAGGCGACCAAACATCAAGTTCTTCCATGTATTTGGATGCAAGTGCTTTGTCCTAAACGACAGAGAAGCAAGAGGTAAGTTTGATGTGAAAGCAGACGAAGGCAAGTTCCATGGGTACTTTGCCACCTCAAAGGCCTACAGAGTTTATCTTCTGCGATCACGAACCATTGTGGAGAGTATCAATGTCTCTTTTGACAATTCTTTTTAGAAGACTTCTGAACAAATCAGTTCAGAACTCGGTCTGAAAAAGGAATCCTCTGGCATCTCCAAGACGAGAGAAGCAAAACTTAATCTGCTATTTGAAGAGATGTTCCATTATGATATTGATCCCTCTGCTAGAGCCACCAGAGCCTCTGGAGAAACATCTTCTGCCAACCAGACGGAGTCAGGTATATCTCTAACTGGTCCATTAAATACTTCATTCTCTTCTATAAATCGTGCAGATGCAAGTGCTGTGGGGGAGCCAACAGAAGATGATACAAGCGAAGATTCTACCACAGAGGCATTGGAAATACCAACTCCAACTACAACAGAGGAAGCAATACCAGAGGAAAACGAGGATTTTGTCTCTATAACCTCAGAGGAATCAATTCCAACTCTTATCCCAATACCACCACAAGCTGAAGAACCAAGTTCAAGCACTGAAGTACCATCAACTACAGAGGTTGCACCAGAACCACAGTGTGCAACTACAGAGGTTCAACTCGATGATGCTAATGACCATCTTCCAAAAACGACAAAGTGGACGAAGAGCCATCCTCAGAGCCTAATAACCGGCGATCCTTCTGAAAAGGTCAAGACAAAATCAGCCACTGCTAACTTTTGCTTCTTTACAAATTTTATCAGTGTGATCGAGCCAAAACGTATTACTGAAGCCCTAGATGACCCAAACTAGGTAGATGCGATGCAAGAAGAGCTTGTACAGTTTGAACGGAATAAAGTATGGACCCTAGTTCCTCTGCCAAGAGGGAAACAAGCCATAGGGACTAAATGGGTCTTTAGAAACAAGAAGGATGAGGATGGAGTGGTCATAAGAAACAAGGCGAGATTGGTAGCCAAGGGATATTGCCAAGCAGAAGGTATAGATTACGATGAGACTTTTGCCCCTGTCGCACGGCTCGAAGCAATAAGAATCTTCTTAGCCTTCGCAGCCCACAGAGGTTTCAAAGTTTTTCAGATGGATGTAAAATATGCCTTTCTGAATGGTCAAATTCAAGAAGAAGTATACGTCCAGCAGCCACCAGGTTTCGAAAGTGCCAAGTACCCAAACCATGTGTACTTCATTGACAAAGCTCTATGTGGACTGAAACAGGCTCCAAAGCTTGGTATGAACGCCTTTCAACCTTCCTTCTCGTTAATAATTTCGAAAGAGGTACAGCAGATACTACTTTGTTTTATAAAAAGAAAAGGTGAGGAGATTTTGCTTGTACAGATTTATGTGGACGACATTATTTTTGGTTCTACAAATGCAAAACACTGCACAGATTTTGAAAAGCTCATGCAGAGTGATTTTGAAATGAGTATGATGGGAGAATTAAACTTCTTCCTAGGACTCCAAGTCAAACAATCATCAGAGGGAATTTTTATAAATCAAGCTAAATATGTCTCTGACATTCTTTCAAAATTCAATCTCTCTGATGCCTCTGTCATGAAGACCCCCATGTCAACTGGAAATAAGTTACACTCAGATCCAGTTGGAAAGTTTGTAGAGTGCAACCTCTACAGAGGCATGATTGGGTCTCTTTTATACTTAACTGCAAGTAGACCTAATATAATGTATGCCACATGCCTTTGTGCATGATATCAAGCTAACCCAAAGGAATCCCACCTTCTTGCTGTAAAGAGGATCTTCAGATACCTAAAGGGAACCAAATATCTTGGCATCTGGTATCCGAAGAACTCTGGCTTTGATCTTATGGCCTACACAGATTCAGATTATCGAGGATGCAAGCTTGACCGAAAAAGTACCTGGGTGGTAAACCAGTCAGCTGGACTTCAAAGAAGCAGAACTGTGTGTCGACATCTACAACAGAAGCTGAATATGTTGCTGCTGCTAGCTGTTGCTCCCAGGTTCTGTGGATGCGTACTCAGCTAAAGGACTACGGTTACAACATATACAAGATACCCATCCTTTGTGATTCAAAAAGTGCCATTGCAATCTCTGCCAATCCTGTACAGCACTCCAAAACAAAGCATATCGATATCCGTTACCACTTTCTGAAGCATCATGTTGAACAAGGCATAATCGAGATGTACTTTGTGTCAACGGAATTTCAGCTTGCTGACTTATTCACCAAGGCACTCGATGAGAAAAGATTCCTTTTCTTGGTGGGTAAGTTAGGTATGTTAAACATGAGTTGATACCTCTGTAAGTAAGACTTGATCCTCTTGTATATATGTATATATTTAAACTCTTCAGTATGTAAATTCCTTATCATCAAAAGTTCTGTACCCAACAGAGCCTCTGTGGGAATTCTCAGAACCTCTGACAATCTCCACAGAGCCTCTGGTGAGTTTGACCTATGTTTTATGCTCTACATATCTTGTTTGATCCAAGCATAGGTCAAGGGGGAGCAAAATGAGACCTTGAATTAATCTACATAAGTGGTTAATTCAAGGGAGAGCCAAAGAAGAGTAGTGATCAACCAAAGCCACAGAAGTCGGGTAGTTTGCCGAGCAAAGGTGAATCAAAAGGAGAATGCCTCGCACAAAACAACTTTCCAAAACTGTTTTCTAGGACACCAATTTCCAAATATGTCCTAGACACACAGTTTAAAACATTAAAAACCTTGGATGATCAAAAAGCTTTATGAGCTCTCCGTTATTAGAAATTTTCGGTCACAGAGACTCTGCGGAGCTCAGCAGAGCTTCTGTAAGCCAGAGCCTCTATAACTTTAAATTTCAACACAGAGACTATATCGATCATTTCCACTGTCTTTTCAAACGTTTTGGTAAATGTGCAAGCTCAGAGGTCATGGAAGAAGGTTTCAAATCACAGAGCTCATTCCACCACAAAGCCTCTGTCGATTTGACACTTGTGCACAGAAACGGGATTCTGTAAGATGCGGGTTATTTCTGAAGGTGACAGACATTTGAGAATAGAGACGCCCACGCGCTCAGCATTAATGGGCCGCGCACGACATCTAATCGTGCATTGACAACTCTGACGTGGCACGTTTTCACTGGACATACATGCCACACGTTCCTCTGATATGTTGCACCCAGTTGTTGTACTCGATTGCGGACCCCAAAGGTTTATCAAATTGTTACTATTAACCTCTTCAGATTCTACCACCGTTAAAACCCTATAAAACCCCATTTACCATCTTCTTCATTCCTTTACGATTCTCTCTCAAATACCTTTGGCGAACAGTGAGATCCTGCAACTTTCTTCTTTCTACTCCATTTCTTCAAGATTTTAGCAATGGCTTCCACCAGAAACTCACCGGCGACATCCCATGCTCACTCTGAGCACTCACAACACGGAACCAGAGACACAAATCCTGAACATGAACAAGGTGAATCTGTTGATTTCACTCCGACCACTCACCTGCAGCTCTTTCTCGAAAATGAGCATTTCGAGAACTCATTACCCCTCAAACCCAACAACCCTTCCTTGTGCCTTCAAGAACAACTTTTGGAGCTGAACATGCCATTCTAATGAATATCCTTGAAAACCACCCATTGAACACCCTACTCACCAAAAATGTCACTTGCATCCCTGCCAGATACCTGAACCAGTTCTGGCAGAGCTGTTATTATGATTCAGAAACAAGGGAAATCAGAGGTTACATCTCCAAACCTGATAAATCCGAGAACATGGAGCTTAGGTTTAACAGAACCATGTTGTCTCTGGAGTTCAATCTGCCCACAAGAGGGATTTTAGGGATTAAGGAGTATGCAGAAATCCCCTCTGATAGAGAGCTCTGCGACTTTGCAGAGATGTTGGGATACAATACCCACCTGAACAAAAGGAATGACTTTAGACGAAACCGATTCCCACCTCTGTGGAATACCTTATTCTCGATCCTCAACAGATGTCTCACAGGCAAAGTAGGCCGTCCAGATCAAACCTCACACCAAATCCTCGCCATAATGTACGGGGTCTATTATGACCTACCCCTTGATTTTGCAGCTCTGATGATGCAAGAGCTTATGAACACAATTGATCGCCGCATCTCAACACGGAAGGCCAAGGGTCCAAATGTTCAAGATCTCCCTGCCCTACAATTCCAGAGGACTATCAGAGTCATTTTGGAACCTCTGCTACAAATCAATAAATGGCCAATGGAAGGGCATATTGTCAAAACTTACCCCATGGGCAGAATGACAACCACAAAACACGTAGAGGGGTATGCGATCTGCAGACCTCTGACAGCCAAACTTCTGACCTATGCGACAGATGACCAACTTAGATTAGATTACATACGCGATCACAGGACTCCAGAACCGAGACCTGCGACACCCCCGCGTTTAGGTGTCCCCCTAGGAACCATAGTGGTAGAAAAAATGAGTCCCGAAGAGCACGCAGAAGCTGTGACCAAACACGAGCAAAAACTTTCCAAAATCCGTCTGCAGAGGAAAAAGATGATCTCCTCTGTATCTACGACCAAGGCAGTCACACCCTCCAAACTGCAAAAGGCTCCCAGAGCCAAGAAACCCTCAGAAGGAACCTCTTCGAGTGCTGCACAGATCCCCCAACCTCCACCAGAAACGGTTGTTGCATCCTCTGCTCCCCCTCCTCCAAAAGAGAAGAAGAAACGCAAGACTAAATCTTCAGAGGAGGGAGCCCCAAATCCCAAGAGGAGAAAGGCTAAGAAACCCAAGATTCCTCTGCAAACTATCGCAGAGGAAGTCGTTGCAGAAGAAGAAGCAGCCGCTGACCAACCTCTGCCATCCCCCACTCCAATCCATTATGCAGAGGAGACTGACTTCTCTGCTTTCATCCAATGACCCGACATTGCCGAATCTCTGGACACCTCTATGTGGAATGCAGAAGCCCTCCCAGAGTTCAACTCTGAACAAGCCCAAATGGACTCTACTGTGCCAGAGGTTGACTCTGACCTAGAGGAACATGGTGGCTAGTTTCACTCTCCTCCGAGTTATGATCCAGAACTACAAAACACAGAGGAGATGATTGAAACTGAAGATACTTGGGTAGAAGTTCAATCCAGGTTAGAATCCCCCATTCTAGGCTGCATGACACATGAGGAAGCTTCAAAAGATGCCACCACAAAACCATCCGTCATCTTCTCAGAGGTGGATTATGATATGGAGGCTGACAGAACCTCTGAGGGTATCCAGGCACAAACTCCAGGACTTTTGCATCCATATGTACAGAGACTAATTGGCTCTCATCTATGCTACGACTCCTTAGAATTAAGGATCGAATCTCCAAGGTTAGGATGTTTAACAGAGGGTGAAACCCAAAAAGATGTCGAAGTTGGAAGAGGCACACAACCCCAACCACCTCCCAATGCAACCCTTATTTCTGACACCGCCAGTCTAGTGGCAGAAGGTGTCATTGAACAAGAGCAACAAAGCTCAATCCTAACCCAACCAAACCGGGCAGAGGTACCTTTTTCCACCTCTGTGCCACTGATACCCGGGGAAACCATTCCAAGGGAGTCCTCTTCAAAAGACTCATCTTTAGTTCGTGATCATTCGCCCCGGATCACTTCTGAAATCCCAACAGAGGAATTCGTTTCCTCTAACACGCACACACTTATAGGTCCCAACAGCTCTTTAGAGGAGCTTAGAAAGCACAACGACGAAGGGACTCTAGACAAGTCCCCAAGTCAACTTAAGGATACTCCTGTACCCACCTCTGGAGTGGATCAGGACAATGTGCTTAACAGAACTTCTGTAGAGCATGAGGCCTCAAAAACCTCTGCTCAAGGATCAGAAGGAAATCCTTCCGCCCTAAACATCAACACAGGGGCGAAAGAAGGTGTCCTAGGAACAGGGACAAAATCTGGGGAAGAATGTGTTCCCCCAGAGGTTACAACTGGTTCGTATGTAGCAAGAGATGAGTTCCAAACCCTTGTCACCTCTATGACCAATTCATTAGAGGAGTTGAAAAGCTTCTTTAATAATTTTGAAGAATCCTCCAAAGGGCAATTACAGATCTGACCACCAAAGTGGACCACCTGTCCACAGAGGTGAAAACTGCCATGGCCAAAATGCAACCAGCTGCAACAACCTCTGCAACCCCTGCGCCGGCCTCCACTTCTGCTCTGGAAACCTCCATCGCCAATCTTTCGAAACAACTGAAGAAGGCCCGAAAAGCATCGAAGAACATCCCACAAACCTCTGCCCCCGTCATCACCATCGAAGATCTTCAAAAGGCTCTGGATAAAGTCCAAGAGCATACTCTTGATCAAACCAAGGCTCTGAAGCCTACGGACTATATCACCAGAGCACAAATCACGGAATTGGGTCAAGGTGTTCTGAATGAGATGACTGAATTCATCAGGGCCTTCACCGCTGCCAACGCCAATTATGTCAGAGATTTCCAAACCAGCATGGGGAAACTGCGTTTCAACTCAGAGGCATAGGTCGCCTATCTTCTTGGCATCTGTGACGACTTGTGTGCCAAAATGCCCGCCGCAGGTGCCTCTTAACCCAAGAAGCCAAAAACTACATGCAGAGCAGAGGGTACTAAGGATGAGAGCCAGGATGACTCTAATGATGATTATGATGGATCATCAGGTCATCCTGAGGGTGAGAAGAGGAGAAAAGATAGAGCTGCCACCAGAGGTTTACCAGCTCCACCACCAATTAATGTCGAACCAATAACCCAAATACCTGAAACCACTGAAGATCAACAACAGCAACAAGCAACAGAGGACATACCCACCTCTGTGGAAACCACTCATCATGAGAACCTCCCAAAGACTGCAGCTGAGCATGTCCAAATACTCACATCTTCTGAAGATGATCAACCATCCCCAACACCCAAGCAAACAGAAGAAATCACACCGCCATCACCAACACTTATACCAACAGAAGAAAACCTACCTTCCCCAACACCAAAAACACCAGAGGAATTACCATCCCCTACACCAGAAGCTGAAAGGACAAAATCCCCATCTCCCAAACCCAAAACAACAGAAGAGCCCAAAACCAAATCCATAACCAAAACAGTAGCTCAAAAACCAAGGAAATATCTGAGCAAAACCACATTACCAACCAAGCCCTCTGACAAACCAACAGAGGCAACCCCACCAGAATCCACAGAGAAAGCTCCATCAGCAAATACCTTAGAGGCTCAATCGCTAAAACAAACAGAGGCAACCCAAACCCAACTAGCAGAAGAAAAACAGCCTAAGGCCAAAGACAAGGGAAAGAGAATACTGACAGAGGAACCTAAACCCAAGAAGCAGAAGCATCAACCCACAGAGAAACTGATGAAAAGCGCCTTCGACGCCTTTGTCACCCCTAAGCCAGAAGAAGAAGACTGGTCTTTCGGGCTTACCCCTCTGTCAACCAAGCCTATAATAGATCCTAAGGCCAAGCCTTCAGAAGACAGGGTCGCCCAAATAAAAAGAAAAATGGATGCTCTACGCAGGCCCATGCCTCCACCCGTTGCACCTCCACGACAAATGGAAGAGGTGGTGTACAAGTATTTGTACAACAGAGCTATCAACGATCCTCTGCCAAAATCCATTCTGCCACCTGATCTTCTTAAGGAACTGAAAGAAGACTTCTACCGAACAAAAGCCAAACCTGTTAACCAAGTCTTCTCCAATTCTAATATCACAAAGGTCATATACTGCAAGCTCTCTCACACCAGAGGTACAGCGATACACTACAACATCTACCACGTCAAAAGGGCCGACAGAACCGAGACCAAATTCTCAGATGCTGATCTGAGGAACATGAGCCCCTATGACCTGCCTGGCCTTCTGATCTGGGCTAGATAGAACTACAACACAAGACTCAAAGTACAGAGGGCTTATCGAGTGATCAAAAAGATAATGCGCGAAAAGCTTCTGATATACAGCATGACTGACTTCCAAGTGGGACTCGACCTTGGAGTAAAAAGCTTAAGTCTCCCACCACCAGAAGATGACTGCCCCTCATTTGCCAGACCCAACTCCATCATTACATTTCCAAGGATTGGGTACGTCTACAGAGATCCTGCTGGAAAGTCGAAGTTATTCCTAGAGGTTGACTGCCAAAAATACGCAACACGTACTCTGATCGAATTCAGAGGCAACCTCATGGAGCACAGAGGAACAGAGTTCATGGATCAAGCACTCGCCGACAGATTGATAGAGGTCATCGATTATGTCATAAGCTTCAGAAACCTCTGCTTCAATATATATCGTGAACTCAAGGATGGAGGAATCGACAACAGAAAAATCAATGACTTCCCAAACGCCAGAGTCTGACTTCCACATCCTTCCTCTGCTTACTCTTTCATACTTATGTAATCAAATGTAAATGCCTCTGGCATATCCTTATATGAAAGAAAATCTTCAACAGAGGTCAAACACCTCCTGTCGTGTACTTAGCCTAGAAAACCATGCATTTTTCAATTTTTTATTTTTCAATACTTAGGGGGAGATTGTTAGCTCCAACTTCTATGTAAAGAAGTATTGAAAAATAGGCTAAGTGTAAAACATCGATAGAGCCTCTGCCAAGACACCGAGTAAAGATCCAAGTGAAGGATCTACAAAAGACGTTCTCAGAGGACAAGGACACAGAGCCTCTGTCATACAATTGACAGAGCCTCTGTGGTAAGAAGACTTAGAAGAATGAAGAATCCTGAAGTTCAAGACAAGGACATTCGTGCCTCTCACGTGCCTCTGTTGTACGAAGATCCTGAAGATCATTCGTACAAGGCGTGCCCTGCACATTCCACGTGTCTACCTCTGATGGGTTATAGCCTTTGCAGAAAACGGCGCACTACATTAACGTTGTACCTGATGCAGTCCCACGATCATGTCTTTGTACCCTTAGTACTTCTTGTCTAAGGCTTGTCCCCTGTAGAATTAGTATAAATAGAAGGCTCATGTTGAGCTCTTCTATTAACTTTGCACATCTTCACACACACCTGATTAAGAGTTGTTCTTATCTTTTTACACACACATTACGGTGTTCTTGGTGTCTTTTATAGAATCAATATAAAGGGAATCTTTGACTTAATCTCCTGTTTATTAATACTTTATATGCTTGATTATGTGTGAAATTTCTACCTAGAATATCTCTTTAGTTCGTTAAAACGGTTCCGCACACTTATTTGTTTGAACTAATAGATATTTATATCATTGTTGAGTAATATCGGGATCAACAGTTGCAAATTAGGGTCCATTACAAACCACCATTTCAGTACCATGAGCATGAATTTCATTTTTTCTGCCCATCGTGTGTAGTTGGACCCATCAAAACTGTCTAACTTGACCAAGTCTTGTTGCATCAACCGGAAGTTGCCAGATTCCATTTATTGATTATAAAACCTTTAAGATTGTTAAATTTTAACAATTAGGAAAAATTCAAATAAGAAAATAAACTAAACTTTATTAATAGAAATTTAGTTTATTAATGGAATTGCAACAAGAAATTAGATAACTTTAATAATGTAACACCCTCAAAATTGGAAGAGCAACTAAATAAAAACTTCGATTAAATAGACAAAAGGAGATGAAATTCTTACTATGAACCATCCATGAAATCACCTCAAAATTTAAAACATCACAACTCCAACGTTAACCATAATCTAAGTCATACAATAAGACCAAATAAAGTCGGGTATTACTTAACACAGTTACGAGCTGCTACTCCCAAAATAAAAGCGGAAGACTTAACTAAGCACTTCACTCCTCGAGCACGCTACTAGCACTCAACTCTTCACAGTGTCATTAGTATTATTCCCAACCTGAACATGTTGCATATGCCGACAAATAAAAAGGTTAGGCTAACGCCTAGTGAGTTCAAGAGTTTTATCATGATTGCGTAATTCAATAAACGGGGAGGGTGTAGTTTGAAAACATAATTTTCCCAAAAGAATTTATAACACTATTATATAAACAACTCATTTTCCCAACACACACAAATCTTGAACCGGAAGCTCTCACATGAAACATTTTCCAAGAATAAACTTACTCCACAACTCACTCAAAATGTGCTTTGACGTTAAATATCTCAAGTAATATAAACGTGAATAAAACCCCAATATTCAAAACATCCAATAAGGATGAGACATGGTACTCCGCTAATAAACCACGAGGAAACAATTAGTTTTAATATAATATGTCACCGAAAATATGGATACAAGTAAATACCCAAAAACAACACCTTTCGGTGACGGGGGAGACCCGGTTCCATCAAACGTGACGGGCACACAAAGTTAGGTCACTTATGATGTTATTGGATTACACCTCAAGTCCTGGTTTTAGTTCCCATGCCATAAAGACATCACAACCTCAAACCATACACATGCCTTCATTGCCTACTCCGTCGAGTTACACCTCAAGGACTTATGAAACCACATTGCCTATCCAATCTAGACGAGTTACACCTCAAGGACTTCAATGTCCCTTATTGCCTACTCGCTAGAGGCCCCGAGCGGCCTACCACATATAACCATGTGTTCCAATAGTCTACTCCTCGTGCACAAAGAGATAGACACCAAAATAACTCATAATCCCGGAGTACAACCCATAACGGTTCCTCTCCACAAAAAGAACGAGACATCAACAACGTCAGTTCGGCATAAGCCCCAAAGTGAGAATATCAAGACCCATCACTATTAAATATGACTAACTTACATGTCTATGGATCCAATGCATTACAGTCTAAAACGTTACATGACTCAAAACGGATGAACTAATGCATTCAAAACATGTAACCTCCAAATAAGATGCAAATAAGTGCGTACATAACCAGAGCTCCATCTCGAGCTATTAAAACTGGGCAAAAGGCCCGAGACTCGTTTGAGTATGATTCAAGCCTAGAAAGGCAAAACAACATTTGGCTAACTACACGAGCCCATACGGTTATATAAACCAAAACATGTTTTTACTCAAATATTTGACTCATAAAACACAATTGGCCCTCGGCCCAAATCTAAAAGATTTACAATTCGCAAACGTCCATAAAGTCGAGATTGACCAAACTCTAACCACTTACACATTTGTATTTTTCTAAAAACGTACCGTATCATAGTTTGTGCTTAAACGAGACAACACTAAAGGTACGTTTTACCCAACAACCTCCATTTGTGAACATAAGTTAAATAACACTTTCAATCATGATTTACTTAACAAAGCGTTCAAAATCCCAAAAGAGGGTATTTTATAAGATTTTATAAAGTGAAACACTTTCATAATCAAAACCCACCAATTAGCTCCACAAAGAATAATTTACATGTAAACACAAAATCACTTTAAAAATGACATTTTAGCATGTGCAACATTTTCACAAATCAACTTGAACTCACCTTGCTAGATTTAGGCTAAATCTAGATTTTCCCCAAACTTGAGCTCCTTTGAAGGAACTTTAATCCTTAAGTCAAAGCTTCCAAAATACTAGATCCATAAGTTTCCACTCATCAATAAACATATTTAACCATACAAATTCGTTCCCCAAACATTTTACATCAATAACTCAACATATACCAAAACCCTAATTTCCATAGATGAAGATAAGAGAAGATTACCTTAACCACAACTTGAATCCACCAACCAAAGCACTTCTAGATCACCAAACAAGCTCCAGCTCTTCAACATGGATAAATAGGTTGGATGAACCCTAGAATCAAGAAATCTTCAAGGTAAGATGAGGTGAAATGAAAAAGGGTTTCAATATTTGTTTCCTATACCATGGTAGATGAAGAAACCCACTTGGAATCTTGAATCTTGTGGCTAAATGACTCAAAATCCACTTTTGGGGCTTAGGGTTTCGGTTTGGGAGAGAAGGGAGTGAGTGGGAGAAGAGGGAAATGAAATGGGGCGAAAATGGGTAAAAATCGGATTTTAAACAGCAACAGTACCCCGACCGCGACTATTCCCCTGGGCAATGTTGCGGGCATAGTCGCCCCCGACTACCCACCTTCTGCTTGGTTTTCGTCTATCAGTCCCTCCCTCGCGATAATGCCACCGCGACTATGACCAGGGCATTGTCGCCGGAGACGGTCCCCCTGCTGTTTCGAGCGAGAAACTGATCCAAACGAGCCCTCTTTCGGCGTTTACTCACGACCCGGAAACATGCATGCGAAGATAAACACAAAAATCCAAATACGAGCCATTTGAATGCGGAGATACGCATATGGTTGAGACATGGTTCAATTTACTTGGAAATTTGGGGTGTTACAAATAACCACCACTTTATAAAGAAAGTTTGCAACTTTATTTATAAAGATAACAGTTTTATAACTCAAATCGTTTTAAAGCAATAAAATTATACAGTTTATTAGTCAAAACTCAGATTTAAATAATCCTAAAAACGATTCTATCCTTCGCGATAGATTCGTTAAAGAAAGGGGTAGAAGCAGATTGTCACTCTAGTGAACGGAAAAAAAAATAACACGCAAAAAATTAAAACCAATGTGTTTTCGTTGATCAAAGTGTAAACGAACTGCACAGTAAGAAAACCTGTCCTTAAAGGTTTTATATGGTCACTCCGAAGCTGTGAGTCTCAAACCACAATGTAACACCTTAGGCATATCCCACATCGTCCGTGGACAGGAGAGATGCTGGGTATATTAGTAAACCTTGGCCTTACCAGGCACAACGCGTTTTGGGGCCACAAGCATGCGGGTTCCTTGGGAACTCTGTGGTTAAGCGTGCTTGGGTGGGAGTAGTACCAGGATGGGTGACCTCCTGGGAAGTCCTTGCGAAGTCCTTGCCAGGTCGTCAAGAACAAAGCCGTGAGCCAGTGGGGCAAAGCGGACAATATTGTGTCGTGGTAAGCGGGGTGTTACAAATGGTATCAGAGCCACTCCTGTGCCGTTCGGGATGGTGGGGCAAACCTCATCGAGGACGATGAGTCCCTAAGGGGGGTGTGTGTAACACCTTAGGCATATCCCACATCGGTCGTGGACAGGAGAGATGCTGGGTATATTAGTAAACCTTGGCCTTACCAGACACAACGCGTTTTGGGGCCACAAGCATGCGGGTTCCTTGGGAACTCTGTGGTTAAGCGTGCTTGGGTGGGAGTAGTACCAGGATGGGTGACCTCCTGGGAAGTCCTTGCGAAGTCCTTGCCAGGTCGCCAAGAACAAAGCCGTGAGCCAGTGGGGCAAAGCGGACAATATTGTGTCGTGGTAAGCGGGGTGTTACACACAAAACCCAGGATTTGATGCAGTGCAGTATTTCAGATTATCGACAGCAACGATAATCGAAATCTAAAGCGAAATCGTGATGCAGAAAGGAGTTGTAAAGCTGCTGGAATAAAGAGAAATCGAGATGCAGTAAAGAGCAGAGAGAGTTTTTGTTTTCTGTTGTTTAGAAAGCCAGCCAGCACTCGGTATTTATACTAAGAAAACAGACCTAATGGGCCTAAAAACGTGGGCTCGTCTTCAAAATGGGGAGCCACTTCGAGATCAGTTGGAGACTTAGTCTCCAACCGTGTTTAACACGTTTTTTATTAATTTAAAAATCAAATCCGAGTTTAAACTGGTCAGAACCCGTAACTATAAAAAATAAATCTCGTTTTCTATAATTTTCTGTAAAAAGAATCTCGGGAGCTCGATGCGAGGCTCCTCAGCTCCGATGTGAAGTGCGAAGTGCGCCTCCTCACGCCACTCCGTGAAAACCGCACCCTCGGCCACGGCCACGTGCGCGCGCGTGTGCGTTGCACTTCTTTGAAACCCCCACCATAAGCCCTTTAATTCATTCAAATCCCAATTGAGAGGCAAGGCTTATAAGGTTCTCTCACTTTCCCATTTCCATCTATGTGGGATGGAAGTAAACTTCCAACCTCCACAAATATTTCCAACACAACATTTGTTGGTTAAAACCATTTTTTTGGTATTTTTAGTGATCTAATCACTAATTTATGGTTTGTTAATGTTATGAGTAATCAATCATATATACAAATTATGTATATATGGACAAAAATTCGAAATAGAAATTCGTATATATAAAAACTTAGTGTTTACATAACACAACAAACAATCAAATGAAATATCAACAAATAAATCTTACTTGATTTGTAGATTCTTGTAGAGATTGAAATCGATTGAGGCCTGCACGGATAGCAGTGTCCTAAGACAGAAATTTCGCAAGTATTGCATCCGTCTAGAGGATACAACAATCGTATTCAAGTTTGATACTTGAATCTATCGAATTAAAGCATGTTTGGTGATGAACGAAAGAAGAGAAACCCAGAAAAATTGAGAGAAAACCACACTCCAAGTATCAAAGAGAGCCCACCAAGAACACCACACTCCAAGGCCCAAGCAATTAAATGATTCATTTAATGCTTAGTGGTTGGAGTTTATTAAGTGTTCTATACTTTATCTTAGCTCCTATGTGGGACAAGGTTCTTCTCTTCTTAACTAAGTTCCAACATTTAATTGTCAAGAGGTGTATGACCATGCAATTTATATATCATATATAATAAGATAAAAAAATACAATGGTTATAGCCGTACATATGCGATGTTCCTTCAAGCTAAAAGAAATATCATTTCAATGTTTAAAACCCTATTTTTTAACTTTCGTATCATGAAGGTTTCATAACTCCTCCTTGGTTGCTTTCGTCCAATAAATGCTTCATTGACACCATATTTAACAGATAATTACATCACAGTATCGAAAGAAACTTCGATTTATATTCAAGGGAAATCATATGAGAATGGAAATTACAGTAAAAACCCAACGAAGAAAGGCATGAGATGAAGGTCATCTTTCAAATTTGAACTATTGATACAAGAGATATAATCAATTGATTTATAAAATAGATCAAAGATGAAAAAGCAAAGAAAATGATTTTGGGTATACTGAGAACGGATAGCGAAATTTGCCCCCGGTTTTTCAGTTTTTTGTTTTTCTTTGTTTTGATACTTGTTTGAACAATTAGTACAATTTAATGATGTTTTAGAACCAAAAAAATATAAATAAAGCTCAAAACTTTATACCGTTTTATTTTATGGAAAATTATCAAATGACCAAACAAACCCGTATGACACGTGCAACTAATAGAGTTGGTATTTATAGTTGGTAGCCTCTGTTGTTTTAGTGGGTCATGTTGGTTTGTGGTGTAGCCACTATAAATATCTGTAAAGTGTTATTTTGTTTCATAATAACAAAATGAGAATTCTCTCTCTACCTTTTTTTCTCTCTAGTTCCACAATATGGTATCAGAGCAATTAAGCTTCCCTCGCATTTTTTTAAATCCAGATTTGGTCATTGTTCGATCAAATTAAACTCAACTGATTAGATAATCTTATTTGATTTTGTTGGATCATATTTTTGTCCGATTCATTTGTGATTTCAATCTGATCATTGTTCGATCAGATCTCGTTTTTCCTCTTTCACCGATTTGATCAAATTAAATCAAATTTTCTTCTCGTTTCTCAGATTTGTTTGAGATGACTAATAAAACAACTGATCGTGTTACTATGGATGTTGATAGTCCATACTTCTTGCATCATTCGGATAGTCCTGGTCTCGTGTTGGTTTCACAGATTCTCACAGGTGAGAATTATGCTTCTTGGAGCAGGGCCATGGAAATTGCTTTGTCTGTGAAAAACAAAGTCATGTTCATAGACGGTTTTCTACCGAAACCAAACAATTTTGATCAAGTAAGTTTGAAATCATTGATCAGGAATAACAATATTGTTATATCTTGGATCTTGAATTCTGTTTCTAAAAAAACTTCTGCCAGTATAATATACTCATATTCGGCTCATGATATGCGGAAAGAACTGAAGGAAGGATTTCAACAAAGTAACGTACCACGCATCTTTCAAATAAAACAGTTCGGATCATGTATGTTTGAAATCATGGATCAGGAATAACAATATTGTTATATCATGGATCTTGAATTCTGTTTCTAAAGAAATTAATGCCATTATAATACTCAGATTCGGCTTATTATATGTGGAAAGAACTGAAGGAAAGATTTCAACAAAGTAACGGACCACGTATCTTTCAAATAAAACGAGATCTTATGAGTCTGACGCAAAATCAAGACTATGTAAGTGTTTTTTTCACGAAATTGAAGGTGTTGTGGGAGAAATTGTCGAATTACAATGTACACTGCTCATGTGGGAAGTGCATTTGTGGTGGGGCAAAGGAGATAGAGCAAACAATGAGTTTCTTGATGGGCCTCAATGATAGTTATTCCCAGATTCAAGGACATATTCTGCTAATGAACCCGATTGCACCCGTGAATCGTATTTTTTCCTCTTATTATACATGAAGAGAAGCAAAGAGATGTTGGAATTCATCAATCTCAGAGTCAGCCCATGGCTTTCAACATTCGAATCAATAACTACAATAGATCTCGTACATCTAGAAATCAGATTTACAAGGGGTTCAAAAAGGATCAGCCACCATTTTGTACTCACTGTAAACGGATTGGGCATACTCAAGAAAAATGTTATCGTCTTCATGGATTTCCCCTGGTTATAAAGTGCATCAATCTTTTGGTCCTAACTCTATGATTGATCATCGTGCTAACTCTGTTTGTTCGCAGATGAAACAGCAAAATGCAATACCAAATTATGATAATGATCAGAATGTTCATAACAATGTTCATAGAGTTCAAGAGGTTATGAGTGGCCTTACAAATGTTCAATGTCAACAACTAATGGCTGCATTATCCGGCAAAATAGCTTCTGTTAATGTTGTTGCTACTACCACCGAAAAGTACCCAGGTACTTGTCATGTCCTAACGTTTATTTTGGGACTTTGCAAATCAAATGTTTGGGTTTTGGATTCGGGTGCAACTCAACATATTTGTAATGATCAAAGTTTATTTGTTTATGCTAACATGGTTAGCAATATCAAAGTGGTGCTGCCTAATCAGGATGTTGTTGAAGTTCAAAAGATGGGGAGTGTAAAACTATTCTCAAAGATGTTTTACTGGTTCCTTAATTTCATTTTAATCTGATATCAGTTAGTGTGTTAACAATGGATCAAACAATTATGGTTCAGATTTATCATAACCTTGCTTTGATACATTAGACCTGGACCAGGAAGACGATTGGCAAGGGTAGCATGCAAGGTGGTTTGTACATATTGGAAAAGGAGTTGGTGAAGGTTAATGTTGTTTCAATACGAATGTGGCATCAAAGATTTGGTCACCCATCTAACACAAAGCTAAGGATGCTTGATAGTAAACTTTTTATTGTCAAATACATAGATAGGCATGTTTGTTCTATTTGCCCTTTGGCAAAGCAAAAACATTTGCCATTTGTTTGTTCGAATAATATTACAAATAAACCATTTGATATTCTTCATTGTGATATATGGGGGTCGTATCATATTGTTTCTCATCAAGGACATTGTTTCTTTATAACACTTATTGATGATTGCACCAGGTTTACGTGGGTTTATTTGATTAAGCATAAATCAGATGCTCAAGTCATTATTCCTAAGTTCTTTGATACGGTCCTTACACAATTTGGTGTTAAAATCAAGACATTTCGGTCAGACAATGCTAAGGAGTTGATGTTTAATGATTTTTTTCAAAATAGAGGTGTTTTACACCAACACTCATGTGTTGAAAGGCCTGAGTAAAATTCGGTGGTTGAAAGAAAACATAAAAATCTGTTGAATGTTGCAAGAGCCCTGTATTTTCAATCTAATATGCCATCTAAATACTGGTCGGAGTGCATTCTAGCTGCTACCTACTTGATAAATAGGACCCCGTCGCGTGTTGTGGGTAATGTTTCTCCCTATGAGAAACTATATGTTGAGTGCATCTTTTGGTTGTCTAGCGTTTACTTCTACTCTCCAAGCTCACAGAACAAAGTTTTAACCAAGAGCAAAGGCTTGCATGTATTGGATATCCTCAGGGTATGAAAGCGTATAAGTTGCTTGATCTTGAAACACGACATATTTGTGTCTCAAGAGATGTAGTGTTTCATGAAGACATGTTTCCTTTTCTCCATTCACATCAACGCATTCATGATAATCCTTTTCCGATGCATGTAGTTCCGATTGTTGATGGTTCATCTTTTGATGATTCGGTTCCTGATGTTTTAGATCAGCATGTTGGTTCAAATCCTCAACATTTCATTTCCACAGATGTGGGTTCTAATAATAGACCAGTAAGGGCTCGTAATAGACCCTCGTATTTGCGATATTACCATTGCAATCTAGTGCAGGATAAGGATTGTAATTCGTCAGATTGTCGATATCCATTTTATCCTATCAAAAATTATCATCACAACATAAAGCTTATGTCGTGGCTTTATCTACTCAATGTGAACCCAAAACATATGATCAAGCACCAAAATTGAAGGATTGGCAAGATGCTATGAATGATGAGTTACGTGCATTGGAACAAAATAAGACATGGAGTGTTGTTCCCCTTCCAGCAAACCGAAAAGCTCTCGGATGTAAATTGGTATACAAGATCAAAAGAAAGGCTGATGGATCAATTGAACGATATAAAGCACGACTGGTGGTGAACGGTTTTAATCAGCAAGAGGGTATCGATTTCTTTGATACTTATTCTCCGATCAATAAGATGGGTACTGTTAAAATGTTGTTAGCATTGGCAGCACAACACTCTTGGCCTTTGTTGCAATTGGATGTCAACAATGCTTTCTTAAACGGAGACCTTGATGAAGAGGTATACATGTAGTTGCCAAAAGGATATACTTTTCAGGGGGCGAGTTCTTCTAATGTTCCAATGGTGTGTAAGTTGTACAAATATTTGTATGGCTTGCGTCAAGCGTCAAGCATCAAGACAATGGTACGCTAAATTCTCAAATATTCTAATTTCAGACGGCAATCCAAAGTGGATATTCTTTGTTTCACAAAGGAACGGGATCTTCATATGTTGCTCTTCTTGTTTATGTAGACGACATAGTGCTTACCGGAGCTTCTCTAGACACGATCAATGAGGTTAAGATGAGGTTAAGCACTAAAAAATCAAGGATTTGGGTAATTTGAAACAATATTAGGTCTCTAAGTTTCCAGATCTAAAACGTGTCAATACGAGACCCGGACCCTATGACACGACACACGCTTAAACCGTCACTAAAACCATTTTCCGCTCTCGCCAAACAGGTCTGTTCGGGACCTGTTTCGACCCCTTTAAACCCATAAAATTCCCAATATTATTTCATGACCAGAAAGTACTCTGAGTTAGGGTTCCAAGGACATATTATACGCCTCCTAACGATTTTTCTACAATTTACTACGGATTTTACAAAAACAGATTCCAGCACAGCGAAAATTCAGCACCTTTCAGTAAACAACGACAATTCGACCCATGCTACGTCCCGAACTGGGTTTTGCACAAAACACAGAAAAGTTTCTAGACTCAAAAAGGGAACTTTTGACACCGGTTTCACCCTAAACCGAGTTACGAGCAGAAAGTTATGGTTTTCGCAAGATCAAGGCAGATTCCAGAAAGTTTTACATGAAATGACGAAACACCGAACTTACGACCACTTTTCCACCCAGCTAGAGGCCGAACAAGTTTTCCGCTAAAACACGGAAAACATGCCCGACCCCGAGCTTGAACCGTGGGCGCCAGTTTCGGCTCAATCGGAGTTACGACAGAAAAGTTGTGGTTGACGCAAAACAGTGGCGGAAGGACGTTTTTCACATAAATGACGATTTTATAAAACGGTTTACGTGATCGATTAAAATTGATACGGGCTTGCACCAGGGTTCACGCGATTAGTGTTATTAGGTTACAAAGGGCTGGTCACAACCGCGCACCACCCGCTGCCACTTCCGGCAGCGGTGGTCACCGGCGACGGCGGCGGTTTACGAAATTTCGGCGAGAAAATAACGCGAAACCCATTCTCAACTCGACTTTCCTTCACATACACATACACGACCCACCATCCCCGACCACGCACAAGGCCACCACCACAACTGGTGGTGTGCGCTGGTGGTCACACCGCCGGCAGCCACGGCTGACGGCGGCGGCGGTGGTTTCTTCCGGTGGTTCAACGACGACAAAGGAAACGAAAGGGGGCGGAGAAGGACCTTACCTCGACGACTACTCGCCGCAACCACAGCCGACCTGCTCCCTCTCTCGATGCTCTCTCTCTCTTCGCTGCTCCTCTCTCTCTCGCCGGCAGAACCAGCGGCGACTGCTGGTGGTCGTAGGGTGGTCGGCGGTGACAGCACACAAGAAGGAAGAAGCTAGGTTTCTCTTGGGTTGTTTTCTTGCGATGGGATACCAAAAACGAACAAAGAGAAAGGAGGATGGAAAGTAGGGTTTGTGGTTGGTTTTCTTTTTTCTTTTTGAACGTCGCAGGAAGGAAAACGAGAAAGAAAGATGTAACTCATATACACATTGACATCTTTAGACCCTAGGTTTTAAGGCATTTTCAATTATAACCAAATAGTTTAGGACTTTGATATATAACCCCGTTAGGACAAAAGTGTTAACAATTATGGTTTCCCTGACAACTTATTATCACGAGATCGATTTGAGAAACATATTTAATAAATAAATACGTAACGGGAAAAATAAAACCGTACCGGGACACGGGTTTTACAACTCTCCCCCGCTCGAATTAGACTTCGTCCTCGAAGTCTCTGCCCACGAATAGCTCTGGATAGTTCTCCCTCCTCTCAACCTCAGGTTCCTAAGTCCACTTGAAATCCTTCTAAAACTTCTCGAATACTTTTCTAACTAACGTACCCCTTCTAGGACACTGAAAATATGATCGGAAGAACACCCCAACAATTGGAAACATTCCTAGCCAACCGACTTCGTTTGTTCTCCCAACCTTAGATATTCCATACATCTTGATTCAAATTTCCAGCTCTAACCATTCTAAAAGTTGCTCACCAATATACCCTGCAGGATACTCGAATCCGATCATTCCTACCATTAACTGCCGATTAACTTCTACGAGTTCTACTAGACTCCCAAAATTTTCAACAAATTATATTAACAAAACATCGACCCCCTGCCGAACATCGGTCCAACCGATTACAATAACGGACATCGGCCACCCGCCGAACATCGGTCCAACCGATTACAATAAAAAACATCGGCCACCCGCCGAACATCGGTCCAACTGATTACAATAACAAACATCGGCCACCCGCCGAACATCGGTCCAACCGATTACAATGAATCACATAAGCGTGGTATTATCCTAGACACTAACACAAATAGATATCCCCCACAATCAAGTCAACTAACACACACATAGATCATTCCACCACAACCATCCATCACAAGTGATCATTTCAGGGTTACTACTACCATCACCATGATTATCTTAAAATCGGCTACAACTCTACGATTATACTAAAGGTGTTTGGCCTCAAGCCCAAAAGTCGACACCTAAATATACCACCTACCTCAAAATGGTTGATGCGCATTTATTCTCTAAATAACAAAGGGCACCAATCCCTCAACCGATACTATTCGGCCTACAGTACTAACGCGCGTGGAATATCTACCTCCCACCATCGACGTATCATCCACACTTGCTCTACGAAGCCAAGTCACACCGTATCGAGGATACACCTTGACGTCTACCTCCCTGGTAACGCCTCAAGACCCAGCACACCGGAACTACCCCCCAGGTAAGTGCCCACAACTATATCCTCCTAGTACCTACTGGAAAGTCTAGGTTAGAACACATGAATACCGGGGTCCCACCCCGAGATACCCAACCGACCATTACCAACGACTGACTTACTTGTCTAAGGATCCAAAGCAAACAGCCTACCAACAATATTGCCTATTCCTGATTGACTCACTCACCCAAACATGTAGACACTCAACGTGCAAAGAATGCCAAACGGTGCGACAAAAACAACTCATCAACTAGACTCCACATCGAGCCATTAAAACCGGGCAATAGGCCCATGACTAACTCCAAGTCATAACCGAGCAAAATGCTCCACGCTTGCTAGACCTATAGGTCGGAAAATGCGTTTAAACAAAGTTTAAGCAAGCAATACTCTGAAATCAACCTTAGTCTCAGACTCAACACGGGTTAAACAAAAGAGTTTTCCAAACGGACTCACACCCTAAAAATTTTTCGAAATGACACATGACACTTACAAGCACATTTCCCCAAATGGTTTACAAAATCATTTACAAAATACTTTCAATCATCAGGATTTTCATCTCAAAAGACAGTATGTAATAAAACTACTATTACCTGATCGATAGTTACGCAAAACTGGACACGCTCGTCCCACATAGGAAAATCATGTTGAAAATCGTTCCATTGCAGTTCTGTTTACTCACACAAAAGCAAGTGTAATAAATAATTTCTTTAAAATGAACCGCCTCGATTCCAGTATGGATTGACTCATGACGTGCGCTTAAAGTAACCGCTTGACCTTAAACAGGGTGCGACAAAGGTGTGCACATAATTCAAAATAAGTTTCACGACATTTGATTCAAAAATTCTTCTTTTTAACCATAAAATGACGTGGTACAGGGTTCGCCACAAATTTTTCGCGCGTCAGCTAGTCACACAAAACGATGACACGGTTTACAAATATATTTTTGTTAAAACACAACTGCCTCGTGTAAGTTTCAAACTTGAAGACAGAAACCAGTCCGCTCCTATTAATTGGAAATATCGACTAAAACCTCATAAAATCTCAAACTGGGGGCAGGCATGTAAGCTTGTAACACTTCCTCAAGTTTCGTACTTGGGACTTATAACGTCAAAACATTATAGTTTAAAAATGTATTTATCGAAAATGCTCAAAATACCCGTTTCCTCCAAAGCAAAAGTTTTTAATTTCCCAAAAAAAAATGATCGGTAATTCTAAATTAACCGAATGTCAAAAATCTACGCATTTATATTTCCAAAATATAACACATTTTAATCGTATGTATGATGCTCACAACATTAAAACACTCCTTGGATCAAATGGTCTTTCATTTCGACAAAAAAGGAACTAAAACATTTTCATGCACGACTCGTTCATCAAAATGTCGAGAACAAAGGTTACCCCAGTATGCATACCCCTAAGTCGATAAATCGTATTTTCATGGAAATGTCAATAAAACCTTTAGCTGACTAAAAAGCGCACTAAACAACTCCTTATGAAATGTTACCAAAACTCCTCCATGCATCACTTATGTCACGCATGAATCAATCCACACACTTAACTATTTGCAATAAAACACTTAGTAATACAAACTCTCGAACGAAAAGTTAAGCGACACTAGAATTCCAAACTCATTTTAGACAAATCACTAAAATCGCCTTTAAACAGGCATCGTGGAATGTAACTTTCCGTCTCAACTCTAACACATGTGGAGGAGTTCCAATGTTAGAGTCTCAAGCCGTAGTCACTTACCCAACATCTTAACCACCACAAAACACGGATAACATCGTACCCAAAAGAACCGTTGGAAAAATAACGAAAATGAGACAAATTCTAACAAAGTTTGCACTCCCGTGATAAAACGATTTCATACACTTTCAAAACCATATTTCAAAATCTTGTGTGTGCTGAGCAGTTCCCAAAGTTCCAAAACACCGCCCATACAAAGATTTAAAACACAAGAATTTGTTAATGCAATCTTATTTTCAAAATAACTTCGTGCATGACTCATTCGGCATTCAACGTCTCGACTCATGCTCCTCTCTACCTTTCCAATCCACTATCGTCCTCCGGACATTTAAACCTCTTAAGGCAAGTTGGGAAAACACATCAAATCATCTTACGGGTTTTCCTCAAATCAAAGTCGGCTCTATGAGCCTATGACTCTAGCACAATCTTCCATCTTGGCCCGAAATGATCTGCTTACAACAAATATCATCCTTATCGTCACTCCAAGTGACTAATATTAGAATCGTCTTTCTATTCCAACGACTACTAGTCTAGAACCTTCATCACTACCCCAACGATCATCACCTCAAGCAAATCAAGTACACACGTGTACCAGTGGATCTACTATATTTGTCTCTCCTCGTGACGGCTATTCAGGGTAGATAATACAACGCGTTATTAGCACATAACAACGCACACTAACAACACTCACGCCCAACTCCTTGGATTCCTCGTGACTTCCCCGACTCGAGCATTGATCTTGTGCTTCCGGTAGTAGGAGCTCTACTACTACCTTCCACACCTATCATCGCTCGTTCCGAGTCTCATCCCGAGGGTCCAAGTAGTTTCTCGCCGAAACTATACACATAATATAAATAATCCACACATGCCAGTTCAAGAACATATCCTAAACAGGCAACTCATCCAACTACTGTATATATATAAAACCATCGGTCTCCCCGATCAGACAGTCACAATTGTATACTTAATAAACCATCGGTCACCCCGATCATACAACGACAATTAAATATATAATTAACCATATGCCTGCACCAGCACATATATACATCCACCCTTCCTAGCTCCCTAGGAATTTCCTCTTATCCCACTACCCTTGCTACTACCGAATCCCTACTAATTATGACGAGTGACCTTGCGAATACCCGACTATATGCAGTGCGAAATAAATAGACAGTCGAATACAAGACTCTATCCTAAAACGGTTGGACTCAAACAAGAGCTGCGCAATAGAACTAAATCGAATATTCTAAGGCTATAAATCTCTTACTGCATACAACCTAGAGGGCATCCACTTAGTAACCTATCATAATTCGCATAAATTCCTAATAGCAAGCAGTTCAACATACCGCATAGTGTCAACAACAGGCAATCTAGCATGCATACTCTATGATCTAGAAAGCAATGAAACACTAAGTACTGTACCTTTCCCCTTTGGCTCCGGCTGACTGTACACACTGCGCCTCCAATCACCATTTCTCAAACGGATATTTCCTTCGTTTTATTTCCCAAAAACTTTAAAGAAAATTTTTATAGCCGTAAACTTGAGATCAAACACACCGAAATGCGTTTGATTCACTCAAGCCGTGCTCTGATACCAAGTTGTAACGTCCCAAAAATTACAAGCAAATTTAAATTTTTAAATAAACAATTCATTGATAACAACTCAATAAATGATCCCAACGTTTCGTTTGCAAACACATAATTAATGTCTTTATAAAATAAAACCAGCGGAATAAACGTTTAATTATTAAAATCATAAAGCAACCAGCTCTTCTCGCGCGCCAGTGTGTACTCGTCACGCCTTGGAGCCGCCCGTACCTGAAACCACAGTTTATTGGGAAAGGGTAAGCACGAAGCTTAGTGAATTCCAACACATGCGCAGATAGGAATTATATACACATCTCCCCTATCCGCACATAAGCAACAACATCACAGTTACATAAAACGAGTAAACATCTACAAGTAATTATGTATCCAACACCTCAGTACCATCGAGGCCTCGGTCCCACCGAATTGTAATGTATCCAACACCTCAGTACCATCGAGGCCTCGGTCCCACCGAATTGTAATGTATCCAACACCTCAGTACCATCGAGGCCTCGGTCCCACCGAATTGTAATGTAACACATTTATACCAAGCATTCAAACCAATCAAATATTACACACCACAAACAACTAGTTCACACCACAAAGACAATAGTACATACAAACTATTATGACATGCATACAACCCCTAACTACACAGTGAGAGAACTCATCTCGAATGCGCGCCCAGCTTAATAACGCAATTCAAGCTTCACAAATACGGTCACTTCCCAGCACCTAAACACATGTTAAAACGTGTCAATACGAGACCCGGACCCTATGACACGACACACGCTTAAACCGTCACTAAAACCATTTTCCGCTCTCGCCAAACAGGTCTGTTCGGGACCTGTTTCGACCCCTTTAAACCCATAAAATTCCCAATATTATTTCATGACAAGAAAGTACTCTGAGTTAGGGTTCCAAGGACATATTATACGCCTCCTAACGATTTTTCTACAATTTACTACGGATTTTACAAAAACAGATTCCAGCACAGCGAAAATTCAGCACCTTTCAGTAAACAACGACAATTCGACCCATGCTACGTCCCGAACTGGGTTTTGCACAAAACACAGAAAAGTTTCTAGACTCAAAAAGGGAACTTTTGACACCGGTTTCACCCTAAACCGAGTTACGAGCAGAAAGTTATGGTTTTCGCAAGATCAAGGCAGATTCCAGAAATTTTTACATGAAATGACGAAACACCGAACTTACGACCACTTTTCCACCCAGCTAGAGGCCGAACCAGTTTTCCGCTAAAACACGGAAAACATGCCCGACCCCGAGCTTGAACCGTGGGCGCCAGTTTCGGCTCAATCGGAGTTACGACAGAAAAGTTGTGGTTGACGCAAAACAGTGGCGGAAGGACGTTTTTCACATAAATGACGATTTTATAAAACGGTTTACGTGATCGATTAAAATTGATATGGGCTTGCACCAGGGTTCACGCGATTAGTGTTATTAGGTTACAAAGGGCTGGTCACAACCGCGCACCACCCGCTGCCACTTCCGGCAGCGGTGGTCACCGGCGACGGCGGCGGTTTACGAAATTTCGGCGAGACAATAACGCGAAACCCATTCTCAACTCGACTTTCCTTCACATACACATACACGACCCACCATCCCCGACCACGCACAAGGCCACCACCACAACTGGTGGTGTGCGCTGGTGGTCACACCGCCGGCAGCCACGGCTGACGGCGGCGGCGGTGGTTTCTTCCGGTGGTTCAACGACGACAAAGGAAACGAAAGGGGGCGGAGAAGGACCTTACCTTGACGACTACTCGCCGCAACCACAGCCGACCTGCTCCCTCTCTCGATGCTCTCTCTCTCTTCGCTGCTCCTCTCTCTCTCGCCGGCAGAACCAGCGGCGACTGCTGGTGGTCGTAGGGTGGTCGGCGGTGACAGCACACAAGAAGGAAGAAGCTAGGTTTCTCTTGGGTTGTTTTCTTGCGATGGGATACCAAAAACGAACAAAGAGAAAGGAGGATGGAAAGTAGGGTTTGTGGTTGGTTTTCTTTTTTCTTTTTGAACGCCGCAGGAAGGAAAACGAGAAAGAAAGATGTAACTCATATACACATTGACATCTTTAGACCCTAGGTTTTAAGGCATTTTCAATTATAACCAAATAGTTTAGGACTTTGATATATAACCCCATTAGGACAAAAGTGTTAACAATTATGGTTTCCCTGACAACTTATTATCACGAGATCGATTTGAGAAACATATTTAATAAATAAATACGTAACGGGAAAAATAAAACCGTACCGGAACACGGGTTTTACAGAAACTGCTAAAGAGATGTGGACCACACTGTGTGTACTGTACGAAGGTACAGTGGAAGTAAAGAAATGTAAGAAGATTTCTCTTATTAGAAAGTATGAACTCTTTGCTTTTGAAAAAGGAGAATCTCTTCCTATCTACTATAATCGTTTCAACTCTCTTTTAAATGATCTGAAGTTATTGGGCAAAGTCTATGATAATGAGGAAGTCTTATGCAAGTTCATGGATTGTCTTCCAGAATTTTGGGAGAATATATGTACTTGCATTAAAACTACCAAGGACCTTGAGTTCATGCCCTTAACTGTCCTGTATGGAACTCTCTTCAATTTTGAGCAAACCAAGTTACAAAGGAAATCTTTCATCAAAGAGATAAAGCGCTCTTCTATAGCTCTTGTCAGTGAAAGTTCCAAGAAATCTCAAAATGTTCCTAGAATCACCTATCCTTCATCAGAATCTGACAATGACAGCTAAAATAACTCTACCCACCAAACGGAGGCTTATCTTAGTGATGCTGATGATGAAGGTGAGGAAATTATGGTTGAACAGTTGTCTGATGAAATGGCAATGATGGCTGGTTCTAAGAACAAGTTTCGTCCTTTCAACAAATCCAGAAACTTTAGAAAATCTTCATCTTCCAAGACTTCATCTGATAAGTCAAATGAAGAGTGCTATAACTGTGGCAAGAAAGGACACTTTGCTTCTGAGTGTAGGAGCAAGAGTGTTACTAAGTCTAGGAAACCATCCTCTGACAAATACTCTTCAAAGACTGAGAAACCCAGAAATAATTCTTTCAAATCAACCTTTTCCAAAAAGGATTCCCAATCCTCTTCCTTAGACCATCAGGAGCGTGCTGAGAAGTATAAAGCCAAGTACAAGAAAGAGAAAGAAAGGAGTGAGGGTCTTGAAAGAAAAGGAAAAGGTCTAATGGCAGAAACTCATGACTGGGATGAAGAAGACACCTCTGAAAGTGATTCACACAATATGTGCTTCATGGCCATTTCTGAAGAGATGGAAGATTCTGAAAAAGCTACCTCTCCAATGGCTCTTGTGGCAACTGGGTGCTCGACAGCTTATGCTCAGGCTTTTGAGCATCATCAAATATGGTATCTGGATAGTGGGTGCTCACGCCACATGACGGGAAACAAATCTCTCCTTATCAACTATGTGCCTGGAAAAGGTCCATCTGTAACTTTTGGTGATAACTCTAAAGGTTATACCAAAGGATATGGAACTCTCACTAATGGATCTGTCACCTTCAATAAAGTGGCCTTTGTTGACGGCCTCATGCATAATCTTCTCAGCATTAGCCAACTGTGTAATCTTGGATATAAAGTTATCTTTGAACTTTGTGTCTGTACTGTGGTGGACAAGAACTTCAATGTGGTGCTATCTGGAAAAAGGATGGAAAATGTCTATATCATTGATATGGGACTAAATAACAACTCATCAAATGTCTGCTTTGTATCAGATGACACATCCAAAAGGAACTGGCGGTGGCATAAGCGTCTCTCTCATCTAAATTTCAAAACCCTTCATAAAATCTCCAACAAAGAGCTGGTGACTGGTATGCCAAAGTTGAACTTTGTCAAAGAGAAGTTGTGTGATGCATGTGAAAAAGGGAAGCTCACCAAAACTTCCTTCAAGACCAAGCAATGCTCTTCCATCACTCTTCCTCTCCAGATGCTGCACATGGACCTATGTGGACCAGTCAGCACTCCAAGTCTAGGAGGCAAAAGGTACATTCTTGTAATTGTTGATGAGTTTACTAGATATACTTGGGTGTCTTTTCTCAGGTATAAAAGTGATGCAACTGAAGAAATCATCAACTTTGTCAAGAAAAATGAAGTTCTTAATGGTCAACTTGTTCGTTCGGTAAGAAGTGATAACGGCACTGAATTCAGAAATAGTGCTCTTGAAGACTTCTTCACTGAGAAAGGAATTTCTCAAAACTTCTCTGCAGTCCGTACTCCTAAGCAAAATGGAGTGGTGGAAAGGAAAAACAGAACTCTATGTGAGGCTGCAAGATCCATGCTAAGTGAATCCAACCTACCCATCTATTTTTGGGCTGAAGCTGTTAATACTGCTTGCTTTACCCAAAATAGGTCTGTGATATCCAAAAGACATGATAAAACCCCATATGAAGTTTTCCATGGCAGAAAACCAAACATTGGTTTTCTTCATGTTTTTGGCTGTGTGTGCTTTATTCTAAATGACTGTGACAATCTTGGGAAGCTTGATCCCAAAGCTGATGAAGGAATATTTGTTGGATACTCTCTATCCTCCAAAGCATATCGTGTGTTCATCCTCAGGAGAAAATGCATTGATGAGTCCATTCATGTCAAATTTGATGATCTTGGATCATCATCTCTGTCGAATGATGATGATGAATTACACAGATGGATCTCGTCATGCATCGGTGATGCTCCTTTATCAAACTCCACCGATACTCATTTCACACCCTCCAATCCATCTCCTTCAAATAACCAAGTCGGGTCACCCTCTATAATTCCCACCGAAACTGACCATGTTTCCACCGATGTACTCTCTCCCACCGATGTGCATCCCTCCACCGACGAACTGCCTTCCACCGATCCAATTTCTTCCACCGAAAATTTTGCTTGCCACCAAACCTCTGATCCCACTCCATCTTCACCTCTAACACAAAATATTCCACCACCTTTACCTCCGGCAACCAAATGGACCAAAGATCACCCCATAGATCAAATCATCGGTGATCAACAAGAAGGTGTCCAAACACGTAGAGGAATTGGGAATATTTGTCTCTATGTGAATTTTCTCTCTCTTGTTGAACCCAAGAAGATTGATGAAGCTCTTGCAGATCCCTATTGGATCACTGCCATGCAAGAAGAGCTCTCTCAATTTCAGAGAAACAAAGTTTGGAGATTGGTTCCCAGACCCCGACAGAAAACAATCATTGGAACCAAATGGATCTTCAGAAATAAAATGGATGAAGATGGTACAGTTATCAGAAATAAAGCCAGACTGGTTGCTCAAGGATACCGACAGGAAGAAGGCATTGATTATGATGAAACCTTTGCCCCTGTTGCAAGACTTGAAGCAATAAGAATCTTTCTGGCCCATGCTGCCTATCGAAATTTCAGAGTCTTTCAAATGGATGTCAAAAGTGTCTTCCTCAATGGGGAACTAGCAGAGGAAGTCTATGTGAAACAACCTCCTGGGTTTGAAGATCCAGCTCATCCAGACTATGTGTACAGACTTGACAAGGCCCTTTATGGTCTCAAGCAAGCTCCTCGTGCTTGGTATGACACACTTGCCAACTTCCTTCTAAAGCATGGATACTCCAGAGGTAAAATTGACAATACTCTCTTCATCAAGGAGACCTCAGGTAATCTTATTCTTGTCCAAATCAATGTTGATGACATCATCTTTGGTGCCACTGATGAGTCACTATGTGATGAGTTTGCTTCTCTCACGATGAGTAAATATGAGATGAGCATGATGGGAGAGCTTACATTCTTTTTGGGCCTTCAGGTCAAACAATCTTCAGAAGGGATTTTTATAAACCAAAGTAAATATATTCGTGACCTTCTGAAGAAATTTAATTTTTTAGATAGCTCTCCTATGAAAACTCCCATGGCTCCACCTTTGAAACTCAATGCTGATCTTAAAGGTGAATCTGTGGATGTTACCCTCTATCGAGGCATGATTGGTTCTCTTCTGTACTTAACTGCTAGCAGACCGGATATTATGTTTGCTACTTGTCTATGTGCCCGTTATCAGGCCAATCCTAAAGAATCACATTTAAAGGCTGTAAAACGGATTTTTCGGTATCTCAAGGGTACCTTGCACTTGGGTCTTTGGTATCCCAAAGACTCAGGTTTTGAACTAATTGGGTATTCAGATTCAGATTATGCAGGTTCTCAGATTGATAGAAAAAGTACTACAGGAAGCTGCCAGCTTCTTGGTGGCAAATTGGTAAGTTGGTCCAGCAAGAAACAAAACTCTGTGTCAACCTCTACTGTTGAGGCTGAATATGTAGCTGCTGTGCTCAGATCCTGTGGATGAGAAATCAACTCAGGGACTATGCTCAAATCTACTCCAAAGTCCCAATTCTGTGTGATAACTCAAGTGCAATAGCTATTGCAAACAACCCAGTTCTTAATTCCAGTTCAAAGCACATAGATATCAGATATCATTTCATCAGGGACCACATCTCCAAAGGTGACATTGAGTTACATTTCATTCCCACCGATCTACAGCTTGCTGATCTGTTCATCAAACCCCTAGATGAAGCCATGTTCAACTTCCTAATAAGTGAACTTGGCATGTGTAACTTTCAATAACTGTGTGTCTTCACTTTCCACCGATCTCACATCGGTGGACACTCTCTTAGTCTCTCTTTTCCACCGATCTCACATCGGTGGACACTCTCTTAGTTTCTCCTTTCCACCGATCTCACATCGGTGGACACTCTCTTAGTCTCTCTTCTTCCACCGAAATCTCATCGGTGGACACTCTCTTCTTTCCTCTCTCTCACCGATATATACACCGATCACCGATATCTACTACCCGACGTCTTCATGTCGGTGTGTTATATTCCACCGAAAATTACTTCTTCCACAAATCTCCCACCGACGTCTATACATCTTCCCACCGATATCCATGACCAATTCATCCCCGTCGGTGAGATCTGCACACCGAAACACATCACCGATTCCACTAACCTTATCCCATACGCTTCCCCATGCTCACATCACTCCTAAGACCCTAGATGTCAGTGACTTTGACCGTCCCTTTTCCATGTAAAACCTTTTTCAACCACATACCCCAAAACCCTCATCATTACCTTTTCAACTTGTTTAATTTGTTTAAATTTTCTTATTCATAACCGTTCCCTCCTAAACCCTTCATTACCCCGAAACCCTCATACTTCCTTCTATATATATACGACCCTTCACCCTCCTCCTCCTTCATTTTCTCTTTTCGAAACCTGCGACTCCTTCTCCATCTTCTTCCTTCATTCTCATTCCCACAATGGCACCCACCAAGATACCTACGTGCTTTGAAGACCTCATCTTCAACCCTTGCAACCATGTAGCAAGGTTTGAATCCGATCCCGCTCATCCCGAGTTCAACACCATTATCAAGTTCTTAACCCGCTCACCTCTTCTCCATGCTTTCTCCTGCAACCCAAAGATGAGCAAAATGCTCATTGGCAAATTTTGGCTGTCCTGTGTGTATGATATTTCAAATGAAGCAATCCATGCCTCTATCTTTTCTGACGAAGAGGGTGATCACGATGTTACTTTTGGCGTGGATGATGTCCGTCGTGCTCTCCGGATCGAAGCCTTTTCAGAATATGTGGACATGCATGTCAACAACTTTCTTGAGCAGGTCATCAGCACTATTGGCTATGTCCAACCTTATGAGGATAAAGCTTCCATGTCTTCTAAAGGACCAGGTACCCTTCTTCGCAAACATATGGGTGGGGTTTGGAACTTCCTCTTTGCTCATGTGATCCATTGTCTCTCTAGAAAGACAAGTGGTCAAGACCAATCCCCATCTTATATTACAAAGCTTTCTCATGCACTGATTTTTCAAAGAAAGGTGGACTTTGCTCAGTATTTCTTTACTGAGCTAACTGAAGTAATCAAACACCCGAAAAGGTGTTATGTCGCATACCCTCGGTTCATCTCCATGATCCTTCAACACAAACTCGGTGCGGCCTTGGATGCGGATCGTAAGTCTAAAACTCCTCGCTTCATCTACGATTGGTCATCACCCTTTGTTGGCCAAAAGACGCTCAATATTGGCCATCTCGCTACTGATCTCCCCTTACGCCAAGGTATGATCTCCTTCGCTTTATCCCCCGATCTTCACTGGGGTGATGCCGAAGCTCCCGGGTTTCAACACCCGGAAGTTTCCGAGGCACCCCAAGTTGTAGTGGCCCCTTCTTCCCTTTCTCGAGTAAAGTCGGGCGGTGTTAAAAAGAAACAACGTACGGCCCCCGACACCTCCGCACCCGCTTCTCGAACTATGCCACCGAGAAATCCCTCGGAGGCTTCCCCGGTTCAATCCCCATCTCGTAAGCGGAGGCACTCTACTTCCCCTTCGAGATCTCTTTCAAAGAGGTCTCGGACACCATCGGCCCAACCGACTAATCCAACTGTCGATTCTCGAAAATCACCAGTTGTTGAACTTCATCCCTCCGGGCCAAGGGAATCCGTCATTATCCCCACCGACTCCTCTGCAGTCTCTCAAAAGACTACAGTTGTAGAAATGGAGAACCCACATGCCTCTTCCCTCACATCTTCGGGTGGTAGAGATGACTTCGAGGACTCTCCCCTCGAAGGAGTTGACTTGTCACTGCACGGCCTTTCACCCGGTCAGTTTATGATCGATGATGAAGCACAACTCGATCTGAGTCCCCCCCCCCCCCCCCCAATGACTTCTTTGAATTTCTTTTGGAGGAGACTGGTTCTCCCCGAACCATCCCGTCCACCGACGAAATTCACACCGATCCTCCCTCAACGCAGATTACTCCCATCGAAGACATCTCCACCGATCCCCCCTCCCCACCACCGAAGCCGCTCTCTCCCCGACATCGGTTACTTTACATTGAACCTTCCTGGGTTCAATCGACTTCCTCTCACTTTATTGAGGATCGAATACTACCTCACTCAAGTTTGGCACCAACCGAACCCCATCTACGAGCTCTCAATCCTCCCCCTACCGATGCTCTTCGTGAAACTCTTCGGTCTCTGTCTGACAGTTTGGCCTCCTTAGCCAACAAAGTGGATACTTTGACCACTTCCCACTCCAACATTGCGGCTTCATTCGATGCTTTCAAGACTTCTTCTACAGTAAAAGATACTGAACTTCAGAGACTTATTCAAGAGGCCAGAACTCATCAGGATCTTGGCAAAAGCATCACCGATTCTCTTAGCTCTCTTCACACTAAAGCTGACAACATGCTGGAGAAAGCTCAATGGGAAATGGACTTGGGTGATTTTTCTATGATCTCCGGTGACACCGATCACAGCTTGGCTCATCTTCACACCAAGTTCGATAGTGTTTTTAAACAGTTGGGTTTTAAGGTTTCGGCTGCTGCTGAGGGGGAGAAGACTCTTAGTCATCCAAAAATGCCCTCAATTAAGAGATCTATCATCAACAAGCCTTCACCCTCCACCGAAAAATCCTCACCATCCACCGAAACCTCACCTACCACCGAAACTTCTTCTTCCTCCACCGAATCATCACCTAAAGCCACCGAAACTCCACTTATACCCTCACCGAAAACTGCAGGTACCACCGATCAAACTTCAACACCGATCAAGTCTCCATCAGGGGTGAAAAGTAAGGCAACGTCTGAGGAGGAGCAAGTTTCTAAAACCCCCAAAGACAAAGGTAAGAAAACCCTCACTGCTGAACAATTGGCCGAAGAAGAAAAGAAAAAGAAGGAGCTGACAAAATATGGAAATCGACCAGCTGATGCCCAAACTTTGAAGTTAAAGCCTCCTTCTCTACAATCTCAGGAATCCAACCTCGGTCTGACTCCTCAGGAGATTGAGGAAGCCAGACTTGCTCAAAAAGACTTAGATGACTCCAGAGCTCTATCTTTGAAAGCTGCACAAGAAGAGGCCATCAAAGCTAAGTCTACCGATCCTCTCCTAACCCAAAAATCGGTGCTGAGTGCTATTGAAAAAGAAAAGAATGAAGAAATAAGTTGGTACAAAAAGACCATGTACCACCGAATGTCCAAATCCCCGATCACAAATGTCAAAATTGCTACCTCCAGAGCCAACCCAAAGGATATCAGGATGATCATCGACAGAGAAGACGGATCAATGAAAAGTGTGAGAGATGTCAACCTCTAACATTACGGTCTTCCCGAATGGTATGAGATCTCTCAAAACTTGGTCAGAAGTGCAAACCCAAAGAAAGACGTTTTTATCAAATGCATTGAAGGACTGATGGAAAAGATGAAGGAGATTAAAAGAAAACACAACATCATCCTTTCCTCCGATGAAAGGGCGAGACTTCAATCGATGAAAGAAGAAATCCGTCTTCCCAAAGTCAAGAATCCTATCGACAAGGTGTTCAAAGAAATGGCAAGTGAAGGGAATATTCCAAATGTAAGCAACCTAAATCTGTCCCTCCCCACATATGTGCCTTATCCTACCACAACCTCGAGCCTCTCACCGATTCTTGGACTGTTCTTCAATGATGGTTTCGGTCATCGTGCCTTCTTCAGATTTGCTCAAATTCCCATCGCCGATACCATGTTTCTTCAAGGCATCTCCAACCTATTTCCCAACATCCCCGAAGCTCAACCGTTCTACCGAAATTTGTTGGACGAAATCAAGCAACGTCAAACTTCCAAGAAGTAGGTTCTCTCTCTCAATGGTGCTTGTAAAAGTCTGTTTCTCTTCTTACGATTGTACGAGAAAACTTATCTAAATACAAGTACCTTTCTATTTGAATTTTTTTCGGTACATAACCTTACTTATATTTACTTGTAAATACAATATATAGTATACATACTCATACAAAAGGAAAATAGATCAAAAGAACAAAAAGAATGGTCTATGTGAAAAGAACCCAAAAAGAGTAAAAAGGGTCAAAATGCATTTTACTTTTATATACTCTTAAATTTTCTAAGGGAAGAGCTCAAATTCAAATAGGGGGATATTGTTGGGTCACCTAGATTTGAAATTGACTCTCCGATGTTCTCCCTTACATCTTACTTAGAATATTGTAGCATGGTTCTTTTAAAGATGACTTGTACAAGATATCAACTGTTCGGTGCAGTCGAAGATCAACCGAAACCAAGCTTGAATACATTCTACTTGTGGAAAATAGAAGACTCTTCTTTGCACTCAACCAAGTCATTTTCCACCGATTCTGTCCTTAACAAATCGGTGGACAATCCCTCCACCGAATTGGTTCTTACAAGTCGGTGGACAATACTTCATCGATTTTGTTGTCACAAATCGGTGGACAACCCTTCACCGATATTGTTCTCAACAAATCGGTGGACAACCCTTCTACCGACATATCCTCTGTCGGTCAGCCTCATCTCACCGATAAGGGTGCTGAAATCGGTGGGATCCTTGTGTTATCAAATAAAAGATCTTCTCTCTACAGATTGTTTCAAGTTCCAAAGTCAAATATATCGGTGAAACTTCATCGGTGTGATTGTCTTAGAATACACATCAAGAAGATCATTTATTATGGGACAATATCCTTTGACAGATAAAAGTGACTGTTTGTCGTTTTATCCGTTATCAGTTAAAGTCCTTTTCTTCAGCATGGGCTCTATTTCCAGTACCTAGTAAAAGGTGATAAGGACATCTCAGCTTTTCAGAAGTCAACATCCTCAGCAAATATGATGATGACAAGTGTCCCAAGCATTCAATGCTTGTACACTCCTTGCCACTATAAAAGGAAGAAGATATCCCCATGCAAACCACGCTTTCTGGAATTCTCTCAGTGCAAGAAATCTCCATATTGCTTGATAACTTAATAGCTTTGCTCTCAGTGTTCTTGGTTGTTTTGTTTAGTATACTTTGTGAAAGATTGTTAGAATAGTTTATCTGTTCTTTTCCGCAACAGTCTTTAAGTTTCTTTGTGTAATTCTAGTTGAAAGATTTTCAATAAAAGAATTAAAATTGTGAAAATTTCTGAGTATTGTATTCAACCCCCCCTTCTACAATACTTGTTAAGCCATCTGGGACTAACAGTCCTGACACGCACAGATCTGTTACGGGCTTCTATGTATTTCTTGGAGATTCTTGATTTTATGGAAATCAAAGAAACAGTCTATTGTTCATGGTCCTCTACTAAAGCGGAGTACCGAGCCATTGTCGTCGTTACCAGTGAGTTTGTTTGGTTACAACATTTATTGCGTAATTTTGGAGTTCATAGCAGTGATCCTACTTTGGTGTTCTGTGACAATGCGTTTGCTATTCAGTTAGCTTCTAATACAACGCTTCATGAGCGAACCAAGCACATAGAGCTTGATTTCCATTTCGTACGTGACATAGTTATTGATATCACTATCAAGCTAATGCAGATTCGAAGTCAGTTTCAACTTGTAGACATCTTCACTAAGCCACTGTCGCGATCTAAGATGTTTCCAATTGTTTCCAAGATGGCTCTTAAAAACACGAGTCCATCTTAAGGGGGCGTAATAGAGTTGGTATTTATAGTTGGTAGCCTCTGTTGTTTTAGTGGGTCATGTTGGTTTGTGGTGTAGCCACTATAAATATCTGTACAGTGTTATTTTGTTTCATAATAACAAAATTAGAATTATGTCTCTACCTTTTTCTCTCTTTAGTTCCACAATAGCAACCGATTTACTATTTCTCAAGTACCACTGAAACCATTGTTCGGATATTCAAAGTCATACGCATAGTCGAATACAAATATTAACTGAAAACATATACCAAAGACCTATGTGAAACATAAAGAAAATAAGTCCATTGAACCAAAATTGTACCTCTTGAATGAATGCTCCGAACTTTGTGATGCAACAGCTTCAAAAGTTGCAACTTCGATGTTGAACAATTAAATTAAGCTTGAATACTCCAACCTTCTAATGCACTATTTTGAAACTCATGGATTTCTTTGTCAGAAATTACCGACGGGCTCAGGGGAAGTTGACTTTTCACGAGAGTTGTTGACTTATGTTGAAAATTCGCTGGTATAATTAGTAAAAAATTCAATTTTTGAAGTCGATACATTTTCCATCGAATTTTAATCAATTATTTTATTAATAAAAGAGTAAATTACAAATTTCGTTCATGTGGTTATATGAAAATTATGGATTGAGTTCGTCTAAGAAAGTAATTATAGGTATAGTCTCTTAACCCTTTTTTGTTAAATACACCTCACATGTTTCTCACGTGAGTGTATATTTGTATTTTTACCTCTTTTTCTTTAATATTATTTTCTTTTTCCATTTTAGAATAATATATATTAAAACAATTTCCGTCTCAATCCTAGGTCCAATGTGAACGCTCCAATCCCTTCTTAAATGACAAAACATTTGGCCGAAAAAGTGAGAGCCACTCCCTTCTTCTCCATTTTGCCTTATTTGTTTTCTTCTTACACTTCCCTGATGCAAAATGGTTTGAAATCATGGTCATCAACTGTAACACCCTCAAATTTGAAAAAAACAACTAAATAAAAACTTCAATAAAATATGATAAAATTCTTTTTACAAAACCATCATTGCAAATACCTTAACTTTAAATCATAAAATTAACTCTAACATTCAATAACTTAAATCATACCAATACTAAATATGGCCGGGTGTTACATAACCCAGATTACAAGTTACTATTCACAAAAATAAATGTGGAAGACTTCACCAAGTTAATCCTATCTCGTGCATACAACTAGCTCTCACCCCTTCACGGTGTCACTAGTACTATTTTCCAACCGAAACTTGTTGCACATGCCGACAAATAAAAAAGTTAGGCTAACGTCTAGTGAGTTCAAGAGTTTTTACCATGTTTATATAGATCGTTAAAAAGAACGAGTGCAACTTAAATCATGAAATCCAAAAATAATTTACTTTAAATATGAGAACGACTCGTTTTCCAATAAGAGTATTTTAGGTGATGACAACACCAACATAACCGTTTTCCAATACGCACCATTTTAAAGACGAAACTTAATATAAAACATTCATTCGTAAAGTAAACTCAACCCAAAACTCACTCAAACGTGAATAGTAAATGAACTCCCATTTTATGAAATCATGGGCAAAACTTTACATCCCGAAACATCCAAACACGGATGAGGCATAATACTCAACCCATAACCCATAAACAATCTTTAAACATAAAACGTCACCGAAAACATGGATAATAAAACTCAATACCTAAAACAACACCTTCCGGTGACGGGGGAGACCCGATTACATTGAACATGACGGAACACAAAAGTATGTCACATAAGTATGTTAATAAAACAAAACGCATGGATTATACTCATAAGACACGAGCTCAACTCCTCTGAATCTGTTGCCCGTGGAGACTCAAATTCAACCCCTCTAGGTCTATACTTTAAGATGTCCAAATCCACACAAACATACAAGCACATTGGAATTACGCCTTACTACTCATGGGACAATGCCCGACTAGATAGGCACACATCTTACTTACCATGAAACCTGATGCCTATTCCATACTACAATGAGGGAAACTAGCGTCTCATCATTGAACGTAAAAACTCAAGTGCCTATGGATCCATAGCATTACGGTCTAAAACATTACATGACTCCAAACAAATGAACTAGCGCATTCAAAACATGTAATTCTCAAATAAATACAAATCATGACCAAAGCTCTACATTGAGCTATCGATGCTGGACAAATGTCTCCAAAACCCAACATAATCAAATACCGAGCCATGAGCTTGACTACTCAAAAGACCATTTGTTAAAATACATACAATGAAATCAAGCATAACATCACAAGCTTATGCTGGCACATGTTTTACATACATGATTAACCGGATACAAAACATTGGTTAGGACAACCCTTTTTCCAAGGAACTCACACCGTATACATTTTCAACTCGTCCTGTAACGTACTATATGCATATTTTCAAAATACACGTTAAAAGAGCCTTTATACAAATCTCCATTTATAGGGCAAAACATTAAAATACTTTCATGCATGTTTCGTTTATTCAAAGCCCAAAATCCCACACGTTCGTATTTTCAAAATGTACCATAACATAAACTATGCATATTTCCAACAAACACTAAAAGTGCATTTTTACCAAATAATCTTCATTTATGCAATAAATCATTTGAATACTTTCATTTATGCTTCATTTATCACATTACCCAAAATCCCAAATGTGGGTGTTTTACAAGGTTTATAACACTTCAAAAAAATCAAAATCCACCAAGTAACTCAACAACTGATAATTTTATGTAAAGCCCATAACACTTTAAAATAAACATTTTTGGCATGTACAACGTTTTCACAAATCAACTTAAACTCACCTTCTAAATCTGGATTTTAGCCAAACTTCAGCTCCTTTGAAGAAACTTGCATCTTCAAGCAAAACTTCAAAAAACCTAGATCCACAAGTTTCCAACCATAAACATTTATATTCAAACACTTAAAATCATTCCCCAAACATCTTATATCAAAAACTCCAATTTGACCTAACTTTCCCAAAATCATTCAAACCGAAATTTGAAAAACATAAACACTAGTCCCATGTTTGGTTTGACATGTGGGACAAAGTAGAACCAGCTAGAACAAATGTTGGACATGCATGTCCCTCCCACCCCCTTAAACAAGAGAGAACAGAGACTAATTTCCCAGCATACCCTTTAAAAAAAGCAAAACCTAAAACACTATCTTCTCCACACTGTGAGATCGTCTTCTCCACGCCTCCACAACACTGAGATCGTCTTCTCCAACAGATTGCTCCAGGTTGTCGACTAACCTAAACCCATCGATTTCTCCAGTACTCATGTCGATTCCCCACACCAGTTCTCGATTTCTTCCACTTCCACAGGTCTGCGATTTTCTTCTTCACACTGATTTCTCTGTCGATTTCACACATGTCTTCTGTCGATTTCTCACACATCGTCGCCTCCACACTGATCGTCTTCTGTCGATTTCTCACTGCGATTTTCTTCTCCACACAAGTAATCGATCAATTTCTTCTCCACGTTGATTTCCATCTTTGCTTTAGCATGAGTCGGTGTATTCTCCACACCGATTTCCATCTTTTCCACCTGCTTCATCCGTATTCGGCTAAATTAATGTAATTTTGGTTCATCGTGAGTCTGTGTATGGTGATTATGGTGATACTTTGGGACTGGAAAATCTGTGATTTTTATGTGATTATGGTGATTCCACAGGTTCATCTTGACTAGCTAAATCTGTGATTTTTTTTGTCAAATCTATGATTTTTTTTGTTGCCAAATCTGTGATTTTTTGTCAAGGAAGTTTATGGTCACATGATGGCGAATATCAGGTCAAACTCAACAACAGATCAAGGTAGAGATTGTAGAGATATTTGACTTCTATGATAATGAGTTTCAAGAAGAGGGAGACTTTATTAGTTAGAATGATACGATCCCAGAATTGCCAAAAAGGGTGCAACGAACCGAGCCTGAGGTACGCAAAGCTGAAACGTCTACATGAGCTGTAGGTGCACCGGCACAAGCTCAACAAGCTACAAAGTAAGAACGTACCAGAATCATCAGGGTTGCATTCCTAGAGGATTCAGAAGGAAAGATCTTTGTGAGAAGTATCAAGCCTTTAGATATGGTAAGTGTATTTGGGTTTAACAAGTTCAAACCAGATATGCAAACTGAATATCTGCATATGATGAGAGGACAAAAAGGCAAAATGAAAGTATGGTGAGAACAAAGCACATAATTGTAACAATCATCAAGATAGGACGAAGGTTTACAGAAGCTGATTTTCCTCTATTAGAACTGCAAGATATTGAAGACATGTACTTTGAGCTTCGTCAACGAACTATTAGAGCTGAAGAAGTACAGGTTGTGATCATCCAGTTTATGAAAGGCAGAGTGATGTTGGCTTATATTACTGATTTGCAAACAGGGGTTGAAAGTGAACCTACTAAAGCCAGATAAGAGACTTGTTGATATTGACAATCTTCCATTATTCATGATCATTGAACAACCTTGGCATTGTGTTTCAGAATAGTAAAGGTGAAAGAAGTTTTGGGAGATTCAGTGAAATGGTTGCTTATTCTAACGGCACTATAAAGATTGTCAAACTCCAATTGGAAAACACATTGAAGATTGATGCAAGTGCTAATGTGAAGATGTTCGACAGAGACAAAGAGTTGATCAAGAGAATCCTGGATATGATTGAAGAGAAGATCCAATTTAAAACTTAATGAGAAAGAGAAGTAGACACTTTGTTTAATTTTTTTCAACTTTAATACAGAGGGAGAGATTGTTGGGTTATATTTAGTTGTATTAAAGTTAAGGGTTAATTGTGAAAATACCTCCTAGGTATAAAAACCTATCATCATTATGGCATATTGTGCTCAAGAGATATATGACATATTGTTTCGATTCTTTTGTTGTTCTTTATTGTTTTGTTGATTAAACGCTTGATCTGGGTTTCACACATATCATATTGTATTCACTAAGCTTTTAGCTTATACTATACATGTATATATCTCAAATGTCGATTGTCATTAGATGATTCGAATCATGCTAGTTTAGATATTTTAATTAGCATTAATTATGTTGAAATATTTTACATTTTCACAATTATGTAATGAATTGTGTTCAACATATTATATATGTCCGTAATTTTTAAGCTCGTATTTTTATTCAAGGCATAAGTTATTAAGATTGATGTCACGACACTCGATCAATAATCGGGCGTGACAATTTGCATCCAATTTAACTAAAGGGTGAAGAAGAGTGTTTGAAAAAGGATATGGTAAAAAAACTAAAACACACTTCATTTTAACACATGCATGATTGAATATATTTATTTTTTAAAATTTAGGAGCTATTGTGTTATCGAACTTGAGAATAAAAGAATTGAAAAGAAATAAAATTATTGTTCATTTGTGTTCTTGGAAAATAAAAGAAATAAAGGAAAGATAATAACTTTTTTATATTCTTGAGTATGAGGAAATGGAAATGAAAGATGTCATTGTTACAAATATATATATATTTCATAGCGGATTATAATTAATAGATACATATATAATTTTATAAATATTTATTATTACTATTTATTTTTTCCTACATTTGGAAGGAAAATCAACATTATTTCCTTTCATTTTTTTCTCCTCTTTCTTAAAAGTCTCGAGAACACCATAATTTCTCTCCCTCCTTTAGGGGTGTAAACGAGCCGAGTCGAGTAGCAGAATATTCGAGCCGAGCTCAAAAAAAACAATACCAGGCTCGATGCTCGTTAATGAGATCGATTAACTCGTTTATGCACTCAAGATCGATAAATTTTATATTTTGATTATATAATTTGTAAACATATAAATACGTCAGGCTTGAAAAAGTGTATGCTCGAATGGCTCGACTCGTAAAGCTTAATGGAGATTTCAAACGAGTCGAGTCGAGTCGAACATTGGCGTTATGGAGCTCAACTCGTTAACTTAAGTGAGCTTTATTTTGTGTTCGAGAAGGACACAAGCTCGACAACTATTAGGCTCGAGCTCGAGTAGGTCGTTAAAAGCTTGACTCGCTTACACCCCTACTTTTCCTTTTCCTTCTTGTTCCCTTTCTTTCGTAAAAGAAGACTCAACAACATAAAGTTTAGTGTAAATTGTTTGTAAAAGCTATGTGCTATTATCGAAACAAATTCCAAGAAATGACATTTACATGTAACAAATACGAACCAAAATAAAAATAAAAATAAACATGAAGAGTGTGATACAAAAGAGAAATTAAATTGCAAAATGAATACAAACCACCAACCAAAAATTATACCAGACACACATCTCATGATAAGTAATTAATAGTCCACATCTAATTTTCTAGATAAAAATTGCTACTTTTCATATTCATATTTGAGAACTGAAATAGAGATTAATTTCCATCTTTTCTTCTATATATGCTTCTATACAAGTAGTCTTTGTTGGATGCTCAAAAATTCGACTAACCAGAATTCATCATTTCTCATTCAAAAGAACCAAGGAGTAGTACTGAAAAAGAAAGCATTTAAATGAAGGATTCTTCGCACAACCAGTTACTTAATGTTACGGTCGTATTCACCTCCTAAAAGGGAGATTTCAAGATAAAATCTCAAAAAAGATAAAACTTTAGATCACTCCACAAGTATCTTTAAACTTAATTAATGAACTTATTAAGAACTAAAGTATAGTGAAAAATGCTCACATGTTATCCAATCATAAATAATCCTTGTATAGTTAAAGAAGAACATTCATAATCGTACCTCTTCATATGGAGAATGCTGAAAAGTAGACCCGTCTACCTTTTGCACATCTAAAGCGCAAAATTCTAGTGAATGCTAAAACCGTTACGCTCTAGCTTTTTTGTACTGCTTGATCTCATTGATGATTCCTTCCGAGAGGGCATCAACGTCATTATTCTTCCCAAAAAATTTCACAAATTCCATGTTCGGATCCATCAAGTACCTGAGTAACATGTGAATCTAGTAAGACTATATTCGCCAAACTAGTTGATAAGCTATATGTTGGCTGATAAGCTAGTGTAGGCTAATAAATTAGTCATGTTTGGTAAAAGCTAGTTGTTAAGCTAGATGACAACGTAAAATGACCTAAAAGTCCATGTTAAAATATTGCTCAATTTTGAATATAAGAGAAAAATAGAAAGAAAGAAAAAAGTAACTAAAAAAACCCTAGAGCTAATCGAAACGCTATCTGAAATAGTTTTTCAAAAAGTTAGCTTATAGCTTTACCAAATGGGGCTTTTTCAATATGCTCAAAAAAAGCTAGTTTATGGTCATGAAACATGGCAATACAACTCTTGCAATGGGTACTTGATTACCCAACTCTAATCGCATCTTTTTTTCAATATTTTGAACTTTAAAATTTTCAAAATCGCTTCATAAATGACAATAAAGCCTTTACTGTTCTCAAATCATTTAGTCGAACTCCCATCTAAGTTCATCCCGATATTAATGCCATTAATCAAGTAAAGATAGCAACCATATAAGCAAGATACTGTGAAATAAAGGCATACATATTTTTAGGGCAAATTGCATGAAGATGCAACATACTTTGCTTTGAATCCTATTTTGTGTAAGGTACTTTCAAAACCCTTATTTTGGTACCTCAGATGTGACATCTCAAACATTTAGGTACCTAGTTTACATCCGAGAATGCATAAAAATGCAACATAATTTGATCTAAATGTTTAAGATATCACGTTTGAGGTACCAAAATATAGGTTTTGAAAGCACAAAATAGAAATTAAAGTTCGTTAAACTTTCATGCAATTAACCTCCTTTTTTAACAGAAAAGAAACTCACACACTCATACCTTCAAGGAAACGGAATAAAGATTCACTTACATGATTATTGAGTGATCAACTAGGTAATCTGAGCCATCAGAGCCTTCCTCCTCTGTTTTCATATAGTAAACTCTGTACGCACGAGCAGCCTTTTTTATTTCATCTGGATGGCCAGTAAGCCCAATCAACTTCGGGTGAAACTCTGAAACAGGAAAAAGAAAATCAGAATGTACGCAACTTATGAAGTAAAAGACTAAACTCACACAAGCAGTGTTAGGGTTCAAAACTTGTCTTCATACCTTTGACATACTCGCGAACTTGTTCTACTGTGTCCCTCTCAGGATCAACCGAAATGAAAACCGGTACTATCTCAAAACCTGCTTTCCCCTCTGCAAACATGCAAAAAAATATTATCCTTATCCACCATACTCGAAACATTTTTTAGCAGTGCAAGACTGCATAATATTTGATAGATTGCAAAATATATAAATGGTTTGTCTGATTTTTTTTCCATAAAACCATGTATCTATTAAGTTGTCTGTAAGTAACTAAGTATTAACTTGTCTGAATAAATTAAGAAAAATTGTTGTTTGATTTTTTCTTAAAATAGTGGGAGTAACAAAAATTACCATTTTAGCCTTTCTGTCTAAGTAAGTGCTAAATGAAGAAAAGAACTGTTTTGACAAATCATCTGAATGACAAGAAAATTAGTATGAATTATTCAAAATAATATTAATTCAACGAGTACATCACGCAATCCTTGAAGTATTCAACATCATTAGTTGTTGAGTAAACTTCACTGTTGGTCCCTGAGGTTTAGTGATTTCTTTAAAAGTCTTCAATAAGTCAAGATGTCGTCCTTCAGGTTTGGAATTTGCTTTGAAAATTGGATCTCATCGCTAACACCATTAAAAATGTCCACTAGAACCAGGGGTAAAATCGTCCAACCATGTTTTCCCTCTCTTTTTGCAATTCTTCTTTTTACAACAACCATCAAACTTTAGGTACCTATTACGTAATAGGTACGTAAAGTTTGATGGTTTTTTGTAAAAACAAGAAAAAACAAAAAAGAATTGCAAAAAGTGAAGGAAAACATGGCTGGACAATTTTACATCTGGCTCTAACGGCCATTTTTAACAGCGTTAATGATGATGCCCCATTTTCAAAGCAAAATCCAAACCTGAAGGACGACATATTGACTTATTGAAGTTAAGGTCCCACTTTCAAAGAAATCACTAAACCTCAGGGACCAAAAGTGAAGTTTAATCTTAATTGTTTGATTGCAATTTTTTATTTATGCATTTGATAGTAGACTACTTAATTTTTTTAATGAGACTTGGGATTACAAATTGTTGGACAAGAGTAATTTTGGAAAAAATCCTAGCTTGATGCATAAAGATGAACAAGTTAAGCCCAACTCTCAGCATTAAGTTAAAACCAGACATTTTAATATAGCGTAATCAATTAAGCTAAAACCCTATTAAGCTAATTAAGTTGAAATCAAACAACCTCTAAATTAGATAATAGTGGCATAAGGTTCCATTAACATGTAGTATCCCCTAATTGACTTGATTTTGATAAGAAAGATCATGAACTTACTTATTTTATCGATTGCAGCAGCAAGCTTTTGTAGCTCGTCTGGGCAAATATCTGGGCAGTGAGTAAAACCAAAATATATCAAGTTCCATTTCCCCTTGAAGTCCTTCTCAGTAACAGATCTCCCATCATGGTCAACAAGGTTGAATGGACCCCCAATGGCTGCTTTACCAACAGAAGGTCCTTGCTTTACTGCAGTTGAAGAAGTATTTATATCTGCAGCAATAACACAATGCTCATTATAATCACAATAAGCCCAAGAGGCCAAGGGTATACGAGTAGCTGAACAATGTAAGGAAACAATGACACGAAAAATACAATTATAATAATAATAAAAAGAAATGCATGCTGATCTGTTCCGTATAATTTCCTGACTGAAATCAGTAGTCGTCAACACAACTGGTAAAGCACAAGAATAAACAGAATAGCAAACATCATTTACCATCTTTGGCTTTCATTAGATCCTTCAGGCATAAAACATAGACCAATTTTATAATTAATACTAGTGGGGCGAACCCCAAATATTGCCATGGTGTGTGGGCAAACTTCAAATAGTTGAACGGAAATGGTCCTTTAATCACAACAAAATCCAATTGCTTGAAGCCTTGTTTAAAGAACGGGGCAAAAAATTGGGTTCAATAGTTTCATTGAAGGGCAAAAACAGGATTACTGATGTGTAGTGTCACCTTCTTTTAAACAAATATTAAAATTACACACTTCATATCATGAAAATTATAATACTTTCATATGTCCTAGAACATTGCAACATCTTCTTTGAAAATTTTCCATCTTAAAATTTGCATTTACCTATTACCATCATTACAATGATTTAGTAGTAGTTGAGATTGAGTACATTAAATATTTTACAGAAAACAAGTTATTTACTTAAAGCGTGTCTCAAGTCAAAATTGCAACTTTTCTATGAGTCATGAGGAGTACATGGTAGCACGTTAGCATCACTATGTATAAGTTGACAAATCACACCACAAATAAATCATGCATAAACATCAATATCATACAAATGCTTGAGTTTTGATTTCAAAATCGAGGGCAAACCATTTTATTTTCATCGTGTGCAACAATAAAACAGAGCATCAACAATAACAATTGATTTGGATATGCAAGTATGCAACTGATTTAAGGTCACAGATGTTAACTGATTGAAGTTCACAATAACAATTGATTTGGATATGCAACTGACTGAAGGTCACAATAACAATTGATTTAGATGTTAAAATAACATTACAGAAATAGCCAGCTAGAATTTTCACATGACTCAGAAAAGCTTGTAGAATTATTAACAACAATTGAGCTTAATCTCCAATTAAAAACTTTGATCAACATAGAGATTGATAAATAGTTAAGTTTAGTGTTTGCTTACAATTTTAATTTAATAAAACCAAACCAAACATATCTGGTATATCCCACGTAAGGTCTAGTCTCGGGGTAGAATTTAAGCAAGTCTTTTCTCTACTCCAATGAGAAGAGAGGTTGTTTACCTACAGACCCCGACATGAGAAAAGGTTTTAGGAAGTCTAGAACACATTTAGCAGAATTTGAGAAGTTATTAAAGAAAAAGAGACAACGAAAAAAATATTTGTAAACATAGAGAAACTTTAAGTTTAATAGAAGGGACAAACAAAAATGTTTAAAAGCAGAAAGATATATCAACAGTTTCATAGGATAGACAGAACATAGAAGGGGGATCTATTTTGGTTGTTAGGAGTGCCCTATGTGAGTGATAGCTAGCTAGGACCTCTGATTCTAGTTAACTTACGTGCTAAATTGTTCTATTGATCTACTACCTCTATTGTACTTCGTCTTGGCACACACTAATTTTAAACCTATTCTCTAGTGTGTCATGCTCTTTAATAACTTTCAAAATCTTACGTAGTTTTTCATGACATCCCAAAACCTTTACGCAAGTCATAGGTCTTCATGAAAACAATCTTTCTACTCCTTAGGGTAGACGAAAGATATGCATACATTTTAACACCCCGACCCAACTTCTGAATGATGTATATATATATATATAGAGAGAGAGAGAAGGGGTGAGTTCAAAGTAGACCCTAAAAAAAGAACAGGAGAACCACGAAAAACGGATGGGAAAGTTATATCAAGATGAATGTCAAATTAAAGAGAATAAAATGATTGTGTTTTGTGTAATTTGTTTCACTCCAATTTTAAATACATTTCGTCTATTTTGTAAAAAATATAAGGATGTTTAAATTCTAAAAATAAAGTTGTAACCGCCCCTTTAATCACATCCCTTGGAACAATTATTTGAATAAGTTCTTTGCTTCTCCTTTCCCTCAACAAGGCAAGGCATAAGCCCCGAGAAAAGGATATATATACCAATATATATACACACAGTACACATTATTTATACCAATCTGCATTCAATATATGCAATATACACACCAACTTGAGTACTAGACACAAAATATATATATATCATACTAAATTACTAAAAGAATCTACAACACCTTTTCAATCACGAATATAGATATAGTAACAAAGAAAAAAATATTGATCTATTACTCTATTAGTAATATATGTATATATATTAATATGCTCACACCTAATGAAGAAAAAAGAATTAAAATATCAACAAAGTGGGAGTAGAAATGTGACTGTGACACGTAGTAGAGACTAAATATAAGATAAGTGTATCCAATAAATACATATACATAATACTTTGGTGAACTTGAGAAGAATCAAAGAAGAAAACGCAAAGAAAACGGGAGAAAATTGGAACTCACAAAGGACAACAAACGAGTAGCAGATAGGGCTTAGGAGAACCAGAGAAGAACAAGGGTTTTTCGATAGACGGTACTAATCAAAGTAGATTTCGAGAGGCACTTACTCTCAGGTTTGGTCTTATTTGAAAGGTGTTTTTTTTCCTGAGGTTATAGGCCTCTACAACCACCTCTCAGTGCGTTTATTACTGCTAGCAAGCAACCAACACAAAAACAATAACACAAGGACACCCCGTTCGTGACACAAACACAGAAATGTCTGTTTTAAGTGTGACCTACAGCTATGCTGATCCACCTTCATGATTTTAATTGTGGGTTCGCTTTCTTAAATTTATAAGGTCAAGGCTATGCTGTTAAAATCGTGATATATCGACGAGAAATCGGCGATATATCGGAAATAGGTGAAACTCAAAAAATCGGCCAGCAATATTGACCGAAATCGCGATTTTTAAAGGGTGTTTTTTTGGGCTTGTAATTGGTAACCACAGTTCCACGAACTGAAACTGGGTCAAAAAATTAGCAAAACCAAGCTGCGCGAGCTCGAGATTTCGGAGCTGCATTCGTGTCCGCAGGTCGCGCCCACACACAAGTTCGGCGATTTTAGCTTACGAAATTTTTAATCGGCACCCCCCTGCGCGCGGGTAGGTGTTGGAGTAAAACCATTCAAAGGAGCTTGTAAACCCCTCACACTTTCATGGTTATAAACCATTAAGGTTTTACTCTTTCTTCCTATGTGGGATACATTCCCACACCCACTTGGTTTTTGCTAATTTCATCCAAGTACTCAACTTTGAGTATCAATATCTCATTCACACATACTCCGTTTTGGACACATTATGCATCGTTTCGAAGCTCTCATATAGGAGAACACAAACCCACTAAGAGTTAATTATATATAATACATATATATGTATTTAAATGTGTCCAAAGTTAGTAAAAACATATATTTTTTACTAAATTTTCCAACATATATACATATATATATATATAATTCTAAAAAAATATTATATAAACCGATATTCCGATATATCACCGATATATCCGAGATATCGAATATCGGTCCTTGACCGATATCGCACCGATATCCGATTTTAACAGCATAGGGTCAAGGTGATCTTTCTTAGATTTGTAAGCTCAAGGTGATAGTGATACTCCAATAGTCCAATGGATTAGTCCACTATCTTGCTTGGGAGGGAGCAGGGTGAAATCTAGTTCCCTTCTTCCACAATTATGACAAATAATAAACAAAATACTTATGCCAACTGATCCTTTTACACAGAAACAGATTAGGGAGCATGCATGATCTTTAACTCAATGGATAATGTATGTATTGTTGTGCGCAGAGCAATCTCCATGCCTAAATCGCCTAACAAACCTTGCTTTCTGATCAGACTATCTTTTACAGGATTTTAGCATGTTACAAAAGTAAGCTCAGTAGCAAGTCGATAAATGCAGAATTGCTTCGTTTACTGTTACTTAGTTCCCTCTTTGTGGAGGTTTTTGCAATCATAGGAAGCTGTTGTTGAACCAGACAAAACCTACAATCATATTTTCTACTAATATCCTCTTTGCATATGTTTACAAGTTACTTCAAACATTGCCTAAAACCTACAACCATATTTTGTAGAAGTAGCAAAGGCAAACCATTTTTGATGAAAATTGACCCTTCAGCCCACTAGTTCTCAAAAGATGCTTTGCAATGAGTTTAGGTATTATTACTTGTTGGTCAAATAGCCATCAAACTCGTAACGCAATAATAAACATGGATCAATGGGCAACGCTATGGATAGCAATGGGTGGCAATTGTGCAGTACAATTGTTCTAACTCTCGTGTGATTGCTTTAATATCTTGAAGGCACTAACATTCATTTTTTTGTATTAAATTATTATTATTATTTCAAGTCAAACAATGTTATAAGACAACGAAACTTTTTATACAACAGTCAAACTATTTTTGTCAATAATGTTATATTTATAATGCAGTAGTAGTTATCTAAGAAAAACAATTTGATATTTTTAATACATTCTTGTTGAATGTATGTTTTCCTATCAAACATCTTTTTGCAAGAGTTGGAAGAGAAAAATAGGTGTTGCCACCAACTGCCGACCCAATCCATTTGAACCATGACCTATTCTCACATACAAAAGATTGTCATTTGACCTATTATTACCCATTTTAAAGCCCTTTCCAAACTAGCCCGACCAGTTTATTTTGCCACCTGTACACTTTTCAGTTGATCTCCTCTTCGCACAAGTCTATAAGGTACGACGAACATGACTTTACATATTACACATCCTCAAAGTTAGCTGAAATAACCATACAGAAGCTTAAAAAATCATAATGTCCACATTATGTTGATGGCGAGTTTGACTAGATTTCAATCAATGTGAATGTTAGCATTAGGAGTTATTTATTTCATGGTAAGGAGAACAAAGGTAGCCACCCCTGCTAGTTTAAGGAATAAAAGGCACGTTTTATGTTGCACAGCAAAGGAAGAAATTTTCTAAAAAGTTCTACTGTCACGCACCTGCCAGAATTCAAACCCACAATTAAAAGCTTGTTGGAGATATAACTAAGTTCATGATTGGAAAGAAAGAGCAACAAAATGTTATGAATTAACCAAATATGGGAAGAACAACAAGTGTATTGATGAAAATTGTGAGAAAGGTACAGGAATAGCTAGCAATGGTCAAACTATCACCATTAACAAGCTTAAGAACCCATGGCAATTCGAGAGGCCATACTCTCCAGGTTACAAGGGAAAAACCAGCATAAACGCACTGCTCACCTCATACCTAATTTATACTAGATTATTTAATAGTAATTGCCCATACTACCCTCCAACAAACTGACTAACAATCTGACTCCCACACTTCTCATTCTTTTGGAGTGGTCCCCACGAGTTGTGATCCTCCACGTTTATTTCTTCTACTATAAGTGAACCGAATAGGGACGTTTCTAACATTACCCGCTCCCCAAAGAGCCACCTTGTCCTCAAGGTGAAAATTCGGAAAGAGTTGTTGCATGGTTAAAAAATCCTCCCAGGTAGCTTCCGAGTTAGGCAAGTCTTTCCACTTCAATAACACCTCCAATTTCTGCCCCACCTCCGTATCCAACGAACGTACATCTAGCAGGGCTTCCGACACTACTTCTAACTCCAAATTTTCAGACAATTGTGGAGGTAAAGTAGCTGACACATTCTGCTCCCCTACAACTTTCTTCAATTGTGACACGTGGAATACTGGATGAATACGAGCTGTCTCCGGCAACTGCAGCTTATACGCAACTTTACCGATTCGTTCTATAATGCGAAACGGACCATAGTCTTCTGTCGGTACGGCTGAAGTTTGAGGTAAACCCTATTGCCCACCGAGAATTCCACCTCCCTCCGCGACTTATCCGCTGCCTGTTTCATCAGCTGTTGTGCTCGCAGCAAGTAAGCACGTAGTCCGTCTAGTATGGCGTCCCTATCCAGCAACTGATCCTCTAAGGACGGTACTCCAGTACTTCCCGGCAACACACGACATAATTTTGGAGGGTCTCGACCATACAATGCCTTAAACGGCGTGCATCTCGACGCTGTATGGTACGACGTATTGTGCCAAAATTCAGCCCACGGTAAATATTGTGCCCATTTTTGGGGGTTGCCATTAATAAAACAACGTAAATAGGTCTCCACAGCCTTGTTAACTACCTCCGACTGTCCATCAGTCTGTGGGTGGTACGCTGTACTTCGCAAGAGCGTCGTTCCTTGGAGCCGGAAAAGCTCTTTCCAGAAAATGCTTAAGAAAATCTTATCGCGATCAGATACGATTGAGGCCGGAAACCCATGGAGGCGCACTATCTCCTTGATAAACAATGCCGCTACCGTGGCCGCATCGAAGGGGTGTTTTAAGGCCAAGAAGTGAGCATATTTCGTTAACCGATCTACCACTACTAATACCGTATCAAACCCATGAGAACGCGGCAACCCTTCGATAAAATCCATGGTGACGTCCTCCCACACTTGGGAAGGTATCGGTAGTGGTTGAAGGAGTCCCGCCGGGTGGACCGTCATTGCCTTTTGTTGTTGACACGTCGCGCATTCCTGCACATATTTCTGGACCGCACGTCGCATTCCCATCCAGAACCATTCAGAATCTAAACGCTGATACGTTTTGAGCTCTCCCAAATGGCCACCCACTGTGGAATTATGATATTCGTGCATAAGTTTGGGAATGACCGAGGAATTAGATGGAATTACCAACCTTCCTTTATACAACAGCCGCCCCTGATCAATAGCATATCCTACATGTATCTTGCCTTCGTTAAGGATCTCGTGAGTGATACGAGTAATAAAAGGATCACCTTGAATTTCTTCGGTCAACACTCCCATGTCAACCGACCACGATGACACAATGGTGCTTAACTCCATTTCCGATGCAAATTCCCTTGACAGAGCATCTGCCACGGTATTCGAGGCCCCGGGTCTAAATTGTATCTCAAAATCGAACCCCAATAGCTTACTCATCCACTTCAACCCCACCTCCCTTTGCTCCATCAAGTACTTGAGACTACGTTGGTCGGTTCGGATAACGAAATGTCGCCCCAACAAATAGTGTCGCCACTTTAAAACCGCCAACACGATTGCCATTAATTCTTTCTCATATATCGGTTTAAGTCGATTACGCGTACCCAATACACGACTGAAATACGCTATGGGATGATTACCTTGGAGGAGAACAGCTCCAATTCTGAACCCCGATGCATCCGCTTCCACTATGAACGGCTGAGTAAAATCCGGCATGGCCAAAACCGGGGCGACCGTTAAAGCTGTCTTAAGCTGTTGGAAAGCCTCGGTGGCTGCTGTTGACCAACCGAAGCTGTCTTTTTTTAATTGATCCGTGAGTGGTGATGCCAGTCGAGCAAATGCTGGTACAAACCTCCGGTAGTACCCGGCCAGCCCTAAAAAACCTCGTAACTCCCGTAAATTCTTCGGTATTGGCCATTCTTTCACTGCCTTTATCTTTTCTGGATCCACGGCCACTCCTTCTTTAGCTATGACATGACCGAGATATGCCACTTCTCGTTTACCAAACTCGCATTTGTTGGGGTTTGCATAGAACTGATGCTGTCCCAATTGTTCCAGCACCGTTGTGAGATGCCCCACGTGTTGCTGCTGACTTTTGCTATATATCAATATGTCGTCAAAGAAAACCAACACAAACTTTCGGAGGTACGGCCGAAATATATTATTCATAATGGACTGAAAGGTGGCCGGTGCGTTCGTCAAACCGAACGGCATTACGAGAAATTCGTAATGACCCTCGTGCGTCCGGAAAGCAGTTTTCAACACATCTTTATCTTTGACGCGGATCTGATGGTAACCTGACTTTAAGTCAAGTTTGGAGAACACTCGAGACCCATGAAGCTCGTCCAAAAGCTCATCGATAACGGGAATTGGGTACTTGTCGGGTACGGTCACCTTATTTAAGGCTCGATAGTCGACACAGAACCGCCACGAACCGTCCTTTTTCTTGACTAGCAACACTGGACTGGAGAACGGGCTGTTGGACGGGCGAATAATTCCCGCCCGTAACATTTCTTGCACCAATCGCTCAATTTCTGCTTTCTGGACCTGCGGGTAACGATAAGGCCTGACCGAAACGGGATCCACCCCTTCCTTTAACGTTATCGCATGGTCTCTTTCTCTCCTGGGCGGTAGTTCGTTGGGCCAACTGAAAACCCTACCATGCTTCTTGATGACCTCCTCCAGAAATATGGGAACCACGGGCAGCTTGCTCAATTGCGTGTCTGTCTCTATTTGAGCCAACTGTAGGACGAACCCCCCTTTTTCTTTGCCAATGGTTCGCAACATGTTTTTTAACGTTACCTTCGATCTATCCAGCGACGGATCGCCTTTTAAAGTGACCAGAACTCCATTAATCTGGAATTTCATTATCTGAGTTTTCCAATTAGTTGTGACAGGACCAAGTTTTTCCAACCATTGAACCCCGAGTATCAAATCGGAATTTCCAAGGGTTAATGGCAGAAAATCTTCCAGCACTTCCAATCCTTGCATCTGTAACCTCAGCCCTTGGCACTCCCCATAACCTTTTACTGATTCCCCTGTACCCAAGGATACTCCGAAATTTCCAGTATCTCTGACGGGAACTCCCAATTTTTGAATAGTTGCCAAGGAGATGAAATTATGGGTAGCCCCTGGATCTACCATCACTATCACCTCAGCGCCTAATAGAACTCCCTTAAGTTTCAGAGTTTTGGGGCTTGTGATGCCCAAAACAGAGTTGAGGCAAATTTCCGTTATCGGGTTTTCCTCGACCCCTTCTATCGGAGTTTCTTCATTCCCCTCTGTTTCATCGTCTTCATTAGTTAACAAGACACTCAACTCCCGCCGGCGACAACGGTGGCCAACGTTCCATTTCTCATCGCATCTGAAGCACAATCCCCGTTCACGTTTCAATTGTAACTCCTTATCACTCAGCCTACGTACTTCTCCTTCGATTTTATTTGCCCCAGTTGAACCCATCGAAGTTTGCCCTAAGTTTGACCCCCGATTGTTCACCGTTGCGGTCGGGGTCGCTCGATTTTGCACCGGCACCGTCTGGAAAGGAGATGCCCTGGTCGTCGTTCCACCAATTCCCCAGAAGCATTTTTGGATCGCACATCCTGATGTCCAGAATTAAAGCGTTGTTTCTCTTCTAATTTCAGGGCCAAATCCATAGCCCGTTCTAAAGTCAGAGGCCCAAGGACCCTCACTTCGGCTCGTATCTCAGCCTTAAGCCCATTTATAAACTGGCCCAAGGCGATTTCATCAGGTACGTTGGAGAGGGGTGCGGCCAGTTCGATGAAACTTCTCTGATAATCCATCACCGATCCTGTTTGTGTGAGAGCAAGCCACTGTTCGTGTAACGATCCAGAACTTGAGGGACGAAACTGACGAAGGATTATGGCCTTCATCTCATCCCACCGATTGATTGGCCGGCGACGATGTTCCCATTGATACCAGAGGAGAGCATCCCCCTCTAAGGCAACCACCGCCGCTTCTAATTTTTCACTTTCAGTAAGACGATAAAATTGGAAATACCTTTCTGCTCGAATAATCCAGCCGTCTGGATTAACGCCATCGAATAGAGGCATGTCCAATTTCCTGAACCTCCAATTCGTATTTCCCATGGTATTTGACGGTCCTCCCCCTGTTGCACTACTGGACGGATTTCCCCCTGAAGGCAGGATTGTGGGAGAGGTTTGACGGGATTCAGCAAACGACGCACGTAACTCCTCTCTCATCAGAGTCATCTGCTTCGTAAACTGTTGTTGCAGATCAGTGATCGAGGTTTTGACCGACGCTATCTCCTCTTCTACCGATTCAACCCTTTGCGCGACTGCATCCGTTCGTGGAGGAACCATGATCACTCAGGAAGGTTGCTCTGATACCAATTTGTTATGAATTAACCAAATATGGGAAGAACAACAAGTGTATTGATGAAAATTGTGAGAAAGGTACAGGAATAGCTAGCAATGGTCAAACTATCACCATTAACAAGCTTAAGAAACCATGGCAATTCGAGAGGCCATACTCTCCAGGTTACAAGGGAAAAACCAGCATAAACGCACTGCTTACCTCATACCTAATTTATACTAGATTATTTAATAGTAATTGCCCATACTACCCTCCAACAAACTGACTAACAATCTGACTCCCACACTTCTCATTCTTTTGGAGTGGTCCCCATGAGTTGTGATCCTCCACGTTTATTTCTTCTACTATAAGTGAACCGAATAGGGACGTTTCTAACACAAAAATGATAGAAAACCATGGTTGGAAGCAAGAAATTCAATTTATTAGGCCAGACAGGTTAATCACCCAAAGCCCTGATTCTAACACAATTAGCAATACAACATGCTAAAAATTGGCAATGCATGTGGAACTGTACTCTAGTCAGTTTTCTTCTTCTTATAAGTAACTGTACACTAATGTCTAATCTAATCAAAAGACAACTACAAGTCGAAAAAAGCTCAAGCCTGTTAGAAGTCTAAAGGGACATCTAGGAAGCACGTGTTGGCTGAGGTAACAAATATACATGGAGAACTAATAGTTGGTGAGCATAGCAAATACCAATCCAGATCCCAAAAAATCATAGGAGATGCATAAGTTCATCTTCTTGAAACTTTTCTGGCAAGATTTCAGGTAAACTAGATAAAATTACTTAGCCATTGATTAGTAACAGAACTGAAGAAAAAGCAGTTTAGAAAAATATAACAGAGACTAATAGTCTATCAAATCAATCCTGAAGCTAAACAAATATCCTACTCACCATAGTTATCTACCTTCAATATGTCGTTTCTTTTCCTGATCATAGTAGAAGATAACCCCTGCTCCAGTGGCAACCAGCAAAAGAAAGCTCAACCAAGATATAGGCTGTAGATTATTACACTACCAGTTAACTTGTGCTCAGTGAATTAAAATGCATGATAACGTAGATGAAAGATAACATCTCATTTAGTTTAACAAATTCGAATTTAATAGATTAGCTCATGAAAACGTGGCCGTTCATTTTACCGGAGCATACCACCAGTAGATATCTTGAAAAATAATAATAGATTTAAAATCTAAGAAGATACAAGAACCTGTCCTAGCATAAGTTATGGCAATTCATTACCAATCAAATAACCATGTTGCAATCATAGCAGCTTCAGAAAGCCTAAAAAATAAAGGGTCATTAGCCCGGCAGTATCAGGGTTAGCGGTAGACCCCAACTTCCCCGTAGGTGTTCAAGCCTCTCCAAAGCTGAGTGTGTGGGAGTTTTCCGATGTAGATATATTATATACTTCAAAAAAAAGCCTCAAAATATAAGAATTGTTCTTTATGAAATGCGTATGATCACCCTATTTGTTGGCAGTACACAAAATACCATAAGTAAATTGTAAACTAGTTAGCCCATATGATTGCCAACATAATTATATAGCTAAGAAACGCGGCGGAGTTGCACTATAAATCTTGTTACTCATTTCCGCCAAAATAAAACTCGGATAGTATTCAGAATGTAAATTTTTAGGATTTTAATAACCAATTAAACCACGCATTAAGTATTACGAATAGAATAGATTTACTAAATTCGTAACAAAACCAAAACTAGGTTTTTTGTTGATACCGAGATTGACATACAAAAATCAAGATGTAACAAAAAAATTACCGCGCCTCGAATAGATTTTCCCTGCTCTGAACTTTGGTGCGAATCACCGGACTGCTTCCCCTGATCAGAGTGAGCATCTGAAGCCGTTCCTTTCAATGCTGAATCAGCTTGAGTATTAGCAGCACCACCAGCCGCATTAGCATTAGTAGATAGAAACCTAGGTAGCTTTGTAAATGATCCTACATCCTGAAAATTTAACAAATACTAAAACAATTTCACAATTTAATTATAGAACTATCTCAAGAGATAAACAACGGAAGACGAACCGATTGAGGGAGAGGTCGATGGAGATGTAATTTGGGAATTTCATTGGAGAAGTGAAGTGTTAGACGAGATGACGTCGTGTAAGAGGAGACGAGTCGGTAAGCGCGACGGAGATGAGCTGTTCTTGATATCACGGCGGCCATAAGTGGTGATGGTAGGGCGGCGGTAACGGCGGTCGCGGCGGCTTTTTACGGAGTTATACTTTCATCCGTAAATCGGCAAATACGAAAGAAAAACCCGTATATATATCTTCGTACGTGGGCCAATGGTTTTGTTCATTTCCAGAGATTTACAATAATAATCCTTTGTGTTTTACTTAATTACAAACTTAGCTGTCATTTTAGCTGTCATTTGTGAAAGAGTGAATTGTATTTTTGGTCATGTGGGTTATATGATTTCTTTGAAAGAGGGACTTGTACTTTAATATCTCAAGTTGTCGTCCCTTATGTTTGAATTTTGCTTTGAAAGTGGAACCTAATCACTAACTCCGTTAAAAAAAACTCAGTTAGAGTTAGAGACAAAATTGTCCAACCAGGTTTTTGTCTTCTTTTTTGTAATTTTTTTAGTTTTCCTTATATTTATAAAAATAATAAAACTTAGGGACATATGTGTAATAAACTAAAACATATATATATACTAGCAGTGTACCCGTGCAATGCACGGGGTGAGAAAGGTGTGAAATTTTTATCGCAAAATGAAATATGAAAAGCTCTCGAGTTCGACAACAGGGTTGAGTGACTTTTTTCTCAATACACAACATGTTCAAGTTCGAATCATGCAAGAGATGGCTTGAATCCTTCCGCTAGCCTCACGCGCTTAGTCAACTTTGAAATGATTTGTAAGTTGTGGTTCCTAGGGGTGGGCCGATCACGGTTGCCGGTGAATACCGGGTTTTTTTTGTTTTCATATTTTTTGGTTTACTCGGTTCAAATCAAATAGTTCAGCTTTTCATCAAGTGGCAAGCCCATATCCATTAAGCACAAACAACCCATCTTCCGATCATTATGGTGTAATAGTCACCACTTTCACTTAACTTACCGAGAGAATTTTTAGTCCATTAAAACGACACCGTATGCAACATTTTTATCCGGGTAAGAGATGTCACGATCACTTATCGGGTAAGACTCTCGATCTTTATCATCGCTTTTATAGGGTAAGATTCTCAATCATTCTATTCATCTGACAAGGTAAAATGAGCCGGTAAACATTTACCGGGTAAGCGTTTAGTAAATGGCCCCTAAATGACATATTTGACATCATGGAACCTAAGCATCCATATTGCTACCCTTGTCTGTATGAAAAGCAGAGGCAAAACCACAAAAGTGTGATGAACAATTCAATCTTGAACAAGGGTCCCGTTCCTTTTTTACAGATTACGACTCTCCTCTTGTACCTAATGTTACCTTCAATCTTGATTCACAATCTAGATCCCAGTCCTCTTACCACTCATCGACCAGTAGTAGTTGTGTTATAGATGGTTATGTGGATTCACCTGCGAGTATTCAAAGTGTTTCTGATTAATTTGGTTGTAGTGGATCTGCTATGCACTTTCAAAACAACAGTGATAGGGCCTTAAATCATCTGGGAACTAATGACGTTTTAGGAGTGGATCTAAAGAAAGAGGCTAAAGACAAAGAAGTTGTTGCATTTAAATTTTTATGATGATGGTGGATTTAATGCCAAATTACAGCACACAGAGGGAAATTATATAACAACAATGAACCAAGCAAATAGCTTCTATTTTAATCCCAACCATAAAACAACAACCATAAAAGAAGAGAACTAATTTCGAAAAAAAGGAAAATAGAGCAAATATACACCATTTAGGTATTCCATCAAAAGATCAATATAACATACATCTTAGAAGGACCGAACGCTATACTGAAATCGATCATCATTTATCAGAATAAACTACGTACATTAAGCTCATTCTCAAACAAAACACTTCACTGATTCAGTATATTGGAATGTTGATAATTGATAAACAAAACAAAGTCATTTACCAATAATAAACCTTACAATTTGAGCATTAAGCTCATTCTCAAGCTTCTCCTTCCTCCGATCATCCCTAATTCTGAACAACCGAATCAACACCAAATTTTGAACAACTTCTCTCATTTACATTTTCTCTTCTTTCTTGGGCACATCATCCGACATTTGAAGCAACTGTAACTACATTGGAACATTATCACATTGGCAACAAAATTAAGAGTCCAGGTCGCCCCCATTTTAGATTTACAGGTAAAGATCTTGATTTGAACTTGAGTCCCCTTGTTGAATCATTCGACTGTGAGAAATACAACCCAATCTTACCATTTATAAAGTTGAAATAACAAATTTATATTATATATATGGTTCATAGAGAAAGATAACTATTCGAAGCAAAACACTCTAACCAACTATGAAAGTTTACCTTAAAAGACTGTAAACAATCTTCATATCTTTCTTGCATAAGATGTTCATCCAAGTCTTCCACATCAGTTCCCTCATATAACACTACAACACCAACTTCCACAAATGAATTTAGGGTTGCAAATTGCTTTTCATAATACTCCTTTTCCCCTGTACATAATAATTCAAGCATAGGGATAATGAGGTCAGAAGCCCTCTTGAAATATATCAAAGACTTTGTACTTAGAAGACCAAATTGAAAAAACTGTTAGAAGCCCTAATTGTAGTGTTCCTTGAAGTATCAACATAGAAACCTAGCCATGGAGAAACTGAGCAAAGATCGAGACATCGAGACAGTGAAGTGAGAAGATCAATATTGGAAACCTTTAGACCTAATGTATCGATTTGGGGCATCAAAGATTGAAATTAGAAACGAAACATGAGAAGGAGTACCTGATCAAGGATATATTGGATAAAGGAATGTCTTAGGGTCTCTCATCAAGGATATATTGGATATTGTACGATATATGTTTCTGTAAGTGAACTTTTTATTTACATGATCTCATTGTTAATTTGTGTTTTTGACTTGGTGATCCAATCTTACTTTCCTTTTCAGATAATAGGCTATTAAGACACAGAGAGCTTAAAAAGCAAATTTAAGCATGAACCATCTTGAAGAAGAACTTTGTGAAGGAACTTTTCTGCATGACATTTTGACATCTTTTCAAGGTCAGGGTTGCTTAATAATAATAATAATAATGTACTGCATGTTTCTTATCTAATTCAAGCAAAAAACTTTAAGTAGCTTATCTGGGATACCACTATATATTATTTACCTTGTTAGTTATTGTTTTTCAGCGGTCATCTCTGAAGGGATCAGCTTCGAATCTTCAAGATTGTTGGGCGACAATTTTCTACATCTTTTTCCGCTTAATCTGGTGCACCTTCCCCTGTTTTTCAACACAGTGGTGAGCTTATTTTACTGATTACTATATCCATTTGCATTTTTGTTGCATTTTTGTTGCATTTTTGTTGTATTTAGGGGCTCCATAATTTACATGGCAGTTTCAACGTTCCCAACATGGCAGGCACTCTTGGATCAAAAAATTCAACAATGTCTAATAATGTCCCTTCAAGTGGGGTTCAACAACCAATCAGAAATCTTTCTAGTGGACGGTTTACTTCAAATATTCTCGTTGCTCTTTCACATGTATTTTATATGTCCATCCACAATGTTCAAACCAATGATTTCCAAAAGAAGAAAGCATGTAAATGTTTGAAGACATATCAAGAGGAAAACTGCAACATGCAACTGATTCACACATCATGATAATAGTCACTTACATGTTCTTCTTAAATCTTAAATCTTAAATGATGTTTTAACTTTGTGTAATCATATCTCCACTTCTTCACTAACATGAACTTCAAAACATTAGAAACAGAACCTTCATAAGTAAACCCAAAATAAGGACAAAAAACAGCACTACCTTTATTTTGGTGTTACAGGGTTGAATACAAAAAAACCACTATTATTAGCAACCCAAATAAACAAAAACTACGATTATCACCAGCAAAAGCAAATCCAAACTCACAAAACAACGATTGGTCATTATTTTTTAAAAACCCTAAACATACTAACAAACCTTACAACAGATGAACAGCTTCAAAACAAAGCAAGACTTAACAAATTGGGATGTATAATACCTTCGACCAGCAGCAGCAGCAGCGAATGGTGACCGACGACCAGCAGTACTCCGGCAACAGAGGTTTCGTGGCAGTGACAGAGTCGTTGTTATCCTTTGGAGTTGTGATTCACTCTTGATTTATATGTGAGGATTTGTTCCATTTATGCGTGCACCGAAGGTAACGTGACCAATGGTTGAAGGTACGGTGAATAGTGAATAGGTAGAAGGTATGGTGAATAGGTAGAAGAAGGACGGTATGGAAGAAGGGGGTATGGCTGTCCTGGGTAGAAGATAAAGGGTATGGGATTAGATGTACGGTGGTATGGCTGATTTCTTCATTGTGTAGGAAGTAAAAGTAATTCAAGTTGTACTCAATGCATTATATCTTGTATTTAAGAGTTTTTTGATTTTTATGCTTTAAAGTCTTGTACATTATGCATGAAGAGTTGTGTTTAAGACATTTTGTCTAAATGCTTATATATGTAGTATAGATATATATATATATATATATATATATATATATATATATAGGGTTGATATATTTTGAAACCATTAAAAAATCTTGCAACTAGTGCAACCCATGATCTAACCATTAATTAATATATAGATGGTCAAGATTAATTTCTATTTTTTTTCAAAAAAATTAAATTTTTTAATTTACTTCCTTCCATTAATAAAGCGCTAAAGGGCAAATTAGTCAAATCATTTCTGATGCAAATCGGCTAATTCAAGAAACAAAGATTGAAGCAGATCATGATCCTGAAATTATCTCCACAACCACGATTCAGTTTCTTCTTTAACTCCTACATATTCGAGTAACAAATTATGCAACCCTAATCAATTGAAGATGGCGGAAAGATTCAAAGGTATGTTTTGAAATCGCTATTAATGTTCTGATTATATCACAATGTTTATCTGTTCATGATTCTTAATTAGGGTTTTCACCCCACTGTTTTGAATCATCAGGCGGACGAAAAAGCGAAAGAATTATGCTAAAGTACTATTTCTCTCGCTTCAAAAACACTGAAGAAGACCTGATTCTCATCGATTTAGATGACTCCATCGAAGAACTTCCGTTTCCAGAAGAAAATACACAACTGGAACAACAACCACTGCATGAACCAGATGATATGATTGTCGATTTTCTAGGGGCAGATTATCCACCAACAATGGAATCGTTGCCTGTTATGATCAAGGATACCACAACTAATGAAGGTATTTAATCGACATTGGGTTTTACTATCGTAATAAAAAACAGGGCAAAAAAATCTCTGTTCTTCAAACATGTTTTATGTTCAAATGGTACAAAAGGGGTTTCTTGTTTGGTATTTAGACAGCCTGATTTTTTTTAATTTCATAAAACTTAATGGTTGGCTGGGATGAATGGGGCCAATTCATGAATTTGACAATTTATGAATCATATATTTAACATTCATGATTCACACAGACATGAATGTGAGAAAAACAGATGGGTTTGCTTGTCCAGTAATTCCTATTCATAATGGGGGACCCAATCATGAATTTAACAAATCATAAATCATATCTTCAAGATTCATGATTCACATGTACATGAATAAAATACATTTTGGGTAACCACATCATTAATTGGACTACTTATGTTTGTTGTGTGATTTCAGTTGTGGAAGATCTCATGAGAGAGATAACTATGGATGAAAAGGGAAAGCACAAAACATATGCAGAAGGTATTCAGTAGTTATCAGCAGAAGGTAGACATGGAAAGTGGTATTTAGACAGCTTGGTTTTTTTTTAATTTCATAAAACTTAATGGTTGGCTGGGATGAATGGGGGCCAATTCATGAATTTGACAAATTTATGAATCATATATTTAACATTCATGATTCACACAGACATGAATGTGAGAAAAACAGATGGGTTTGCTTGTCCAGTAATTCCTATTCATAATGGGGGACCCAATCATGAATTTAACAAATCATAAATCATATCTTCAAGATTCATGATTCACATGTACATGAATAAAATACATTTTGGGTAACCACATCATTAATTGGACTACTTATGTTTGTTGTGTGATTTCAGTTGTGGAAGATCTCATGAGAGGGATAACTATGGATGAAAAGGGAAAGCACAAAACATATGCAGAAGGTATTCAGTAGTGTTTTGCTTGTTTTGTTAAATTGATGAAATGTGTATAGAATGATTACCAATCAGACTGAATTCATGATTTGTCATGTTTGAAACAGTCTGGTGGTCATTAGGATTTCCCGTTTACAAGACATTGTGATTGTGTTGGTATTTGATCATAAATATGATCCAGAACATGAATAACGTGCTAATCAGAATGGCTTTTTTTATCTCAAAGGTACGTCTTAATGCAATTTCTGATGTATATATTTTTTTTATCTCAAAGGTACATCCTAATTTAAACAATTATAACCTTATGAATTTATGATTTAAAATTTATGATGATTCCAAACCAAAATCTGTGATGTTAACAGAATTTTAATCCATTACTAAAAAAATCCGGATGAATTTTAATCCATTATTTGATATAAAACCCTTTATTGTAGTACTTCCGGATCCTAGATTGGTGTTGTAACCGGGCTGGAGAAGGGGTCGAGGTCTGTCCGAGAGAGGATCTAACTTCTCACTGTTTCCTCTCGATCGAGGGGCTGTCCTGAATCCTGTTTCGGATCAGGTGCAGGTCGGCATCAATAACTGTATTTTGGGGCTGTTTCGGGCTCATGTTTCCTGAGTCGTGGCTGTGGATGTGGAGACTGAAGTAGCGTCTTGAAGAGGGGATCGACTACTATGGACACCGGTCCGCAATAGCGACCGACACACGCGGGAACGAGGCCTGTTTGCCTCTCGCAAACTGCTTCATCGTTGGGGCTGTTGTTTAATGTTTTTTATCCTTTTTGGTCCAGTTTGCCTTTGCTTTTGCTGGTCCTGTATGCTATTTTATTACTGCTGCTACTTGGCAGTTTATGTTGGTGGTATAAAAGTTGAGTTTGCCTTTCAAAAAAATAAAATAATCCATTAATTCAAATATTTTGAAACGTGATTGTGGTTGCCATAAATTCGCATGAATTAGTTATGGAATCTTCTAGCAAACTGTCGATTAAAACAAAAAGTGAAAGTCACAAAATTAACAAATCCCTAAATTACCCTTATAAGAATTAGGAACAATCAATTAACAAAAGAAACTAATCTAATGAGATCAACGGTTATGGTGAAGGTTGCAAAGGTTGCAATCTTTTTGAGGGTTGCAAAATAGTCTTCCTCTATATATATATATATATATATATTTCCCCAACCCAAACCCTTTCTTCACCTAACCCAACATTTTCTCTCTCTTCCAATCCTCCATGAACAAGTATTTGCTTCAATCTCATCCTTCTTCTTTTCTAACTTTTTGTTCTTCAAGATTTCTCAAGAATACATGTTCATCCTATGATTGTTCAAGAATTCTACAGAATAGACATACACGCACATATATATATAATATATATATATATATATATATATATATATATATTAATATATACATACACATCCATAGAGGGAGAGGAAGAATTATGTAACTCACTGTGCTTGTATTGATTGGCATACATAATTACTTTTTAAAGTTTTGATATACATAGTATGGGTCTACATGTGGGAATTTATGAACATCAGTAAAATGGGAAACAAAGAAGTAAAACCATAAGCAGATAGCATAAGGTATTCCCTCGGTTTGAAAACGTTGGTACTTGTGGTTCTGGAGAAGAGATGGTGGTCTATCTGTGTATATATATATATATATATATATATATATATATATATATATATATTAGAGTTAAATGCATAACAGGTCCCTAGAGTTTAATGGTTTTTGTAAAAATATGGAAAAACAAAAAGAGTGGAGAAAGAAGGACAAAAACATGGCTGGACAATTTTGCCCTTGACTCTAACTGAGTTTTTTAACGAAGTTAGTGGTCAGGTCCCACTTTCAAAGCAAAATTCAAACCCAAGGGACCACAACTTGAGATAATGAAATACAGATCCCTCTTTCAAAGAAAACATATAACCACAGGGACTAAAAATGCAATTCACTCTTTGTGAAATTACAATAAGTAGCGCTACATTCTACTTTATTTTTAATTTTGTTGTCGATAATAAAATATTTTACTAAAATGACAATGACGTCGTCCCTGTTTGACGACCATAGTGCATCGTCGACTTCTATAGTCGACTGCGGTTTTTACCCTCGATGGGGTTTTCCGCGTCACCAAATTCTCTTGTCTCTTTCCGTTTTTGTTATTTGTCGTACGACTTGTCGCGAGAATTCTTTCTTTAGTTGTTAAAGTTCCACATCGACCTTAAGTTATCCTTAGAGGGATTTTGGCATTAACAGTTTGGCGCCCACCGTGGGGGCCCATCTAGAGAAAATCTTCGACAAAGCATACGTCCTACTAACCGTTTCTTGAGTTTTCTCCCATTTTCAGGAAAATGTCGGGTCAAGGAAACACTGGAAACTTCTTCCAGAACGGTACGAACCAGAACCAGAATCAAGGGAACTTCTTCGGGAACCAGAATGGTACAAATCAGAATCCAGGAGGTTTCCACGGTCAACAATGCATTCCAATCCAGAATCCAGGAGGCTTTTATGGTCCTCAGGGTGTTCCGATCCAGAATCCATAAAACGCTTTTAATCAACAAGGTGGTCTGAATCACAATACTGGAAATTCCTTCGGTCAACTAAATGGCCCAAGACCATTCTCTGGAGTTCCTCATCAGGGACAATTTCTACCGCAACATCTTCGACCACCATCGTTGTTTCAGAACCAGACGATGCCTCTATCCTCGACGGCCTATCGCCCGATCCCATTTCAGAATCAAACAATGCTTATGTCGTCAACAACATTTCAATCGATTCCATTTCAAAATTAGGCGATACTCATGTCATCAGCGGCATTTCACACTATCTCATTCCAAACTCCTTTCATTCCGATCCCGACGATGCCCCAGCCGACGTTCATTTTTCCACCGCAAGGAGATGCTGTTGAATCGACGCATCATAACGGTTTTCAAACGAAAACGGGTTCTATTCCTGCGACAAATGGAGGATCCAACCAGGACGACCCGATTGCCCAACGCCTGAAGCTTCTTGAAGATCAAAACGAAAAGATGATGTCGCTATTATCCAAGTTGCCCGGTGCCGCTGTACCCGTTGACATCGAACCGCGCTCGGGATTTCAGGCGTCATCCTTCATCGACGAGATATCCATGGTCGACGTCCCAAAGATATATAGCATCCCCACGTTCACGCCTAAGTATTCAGGGATCACAGACCCCGGCGGAGCATATTGCTCAGTACAAGCAAATGATGTGGACAGTGTACATACCTCACCAGTATCAGGATGTGGTCATGTGTAAAGGTTTTGGTGCGACACTCACTAGTGCAGCCCTCCAGTGGCTGATAAATCTCAAATCAAAGTCCATCAATAACTTCGCCGAACTGGTCAATCAGTTCTCCCGACAATTCGCTAGTGTCGCAAGATGGAGAAGCAGGCCAGTGACTTGTACTATGTCACTCAAAAATCTGGAGAGTCCATCTGAAGCTACTTCAATGCAGAGATTATTAGTGTCCGTAATTGAGACGTTAAAACTGCAATCGAAGCTTACAAACGAGGCTTGGACAACACCTCTAGGCTATACACTGATCTCACGAAGTACCCCCATAAAACTTTGAGGACGTCCGAGCAAAGACGTTGGCTTACATGAGAGTAGAAGACAACGCGACTTTCCATCGAAAGCATTCAGGCGACAAAAGATCCCTAAGCGTGAAGAAACTTGATTTCAAAGCTAAACCATCGCCAAGACGGAACCCGCACGACAGATTTCGAACGTCCGGTTCGAGAAAAAGAAGAATATTCCTACCCATAAATTTCCCCAACATCCTAAGATCTCATCTTATGGATTCAAGGGAACTGCCAAAGACCTGGTCAAGGCTCTGAAGAACGTAAAGTCGACCATTCGATGGCCTAAAAAGAGTGACAAATACAACGACAAGAAAGACAAGTCCAAGTGGTGTGATTTCCACGGTGATCATGGACACACGACGGAAGACTGTCTCGCGTTACGGAAAGAACTCGTATGGCTCGTCCCAAAAGGACACCTCAAGGGATTAATCGACAATGGCGCGTCAGAAGCACAGAATGCACGACCGCCTTCCCAGTCCATGCAAAAGTTGTAAATTGCATAACTGGTGGATCGGACGTGTGTGGGCTGACATGCTCTGCAGCCAAGCGGCATGCCAGCAAAGGTCCTGATGATCAGCCTATTTCCCGATCGATGAAGTCTAAGCAAGAGCTAGAGTTAGAAGTTATGTTGCTAACGTTCGACCAGAGGAATCTTCAAGAATCATGGCAGAAGCATCACGATGGATTGATAATCAAATTAATGGTCGGTAATTGCTCGACCAAAAGAGTCCTGGTCGACGGAGGAAGTTCGGCGAACGTTATATTTCTTAGCACGATCAAAGCAATGGGAATCGACACATCATAAATCACTAGACGATCAGTAGTCTTGGTGGGATTCAATGGAGACTCGACAAGCACTGTCGGGGAGATTATTCTTCTTGTATATGCCAAAGGAGTCAACAAGCAGACAAAATTCAACGTCATCGACTGTTCTTCAACTTACAATATCATTCGGGGTCGACCATGGATCCACGATATGAAAGTTGTACCTTCGACGTATCACCAAGCGATAAAATTCCCAACGCCATGGGGAGTTCAGGAGATCAAAATCGAGCAGAAGATCGCCCGTGAATACTACAAGACGAATAAAGGCGATCGTCGACATTAAATCACCAAGGAACTTCAAAGAAGTCCAATGACTTATTGGTCGCATAGTTGCTCTAAACAAGTTTATCTCTCGATCTTCCGATAAATGTCACCTGTTTTACAATAGTTTAAGAAAAAAACAGGGGATTTGAGTGGACGGACGACCACGAACAAGTTTTACAGAAACTGAAAGAATACATGGTGTCGCCACCCCTATTGTCAAAAGCCAAGGACAACGAGGTCCTACAATTACATTTGGCAGTCAGTTTCAATTTAGTAAGCGCAGTCTTGACACGAGAAGACGACAAACGCCAACTCCCGATTTATTACATCAGTAAGTCCTTACTAGATGCTGAAACCAGGTACTCGTCCATGGTAAAACTACTGCTAGCTCTAATCACTTCTGTTAAAAAGCTTCGACATTATTTCGAATCTCATCCTATAACTGTCGTTACTAATTATCCTCTTAAGTATGTCTTGACAAAACCCGAGTTAACAGGTCGACTAGAGAAGTGGGGTGTCTATCTCAGTAGCTACGACATAGATTTCAAACCAAGGACAGCGATCAAGTCACAAGTTTTAGCAGACTTCGTCGTTGATTTCAGTTCAGAATTGGACGCAGACGTACAAGCAGATATTGTGGCGACTCTCGACGACACGCCCAGGATACATTACGTCGACGGATCGTCCAATGCCTGGGGGCAGGACTAGGCATCGTCTTACAGTCGCCACAGGGGGCAAGATGGTGTACTCCATACGATGTGATTTTAAAGCCACAAATAATGAAGTCGAGTACGAAGTATTGATTGTGGGCATGGACATGGCACGAGACTTGGGGGCAACTAGATTACACGTCAAAAGTGATTCCCTCTTAGTCATGAATCAGATAAACGGGGAATTCGTTGCAAAAGATTCCAAGATGACGACATACCTTAAGATGGCCAAAGCAAAATCGAAAGAATTCAAACCTTTCTAGATCTGGCAAATCCCCAGGGATCAAAACGCACAAGCTGATGCCTTAGCCAATCTTGGGTCGGCACTCGGAACGCCATCGTTTGAAAACATCCCCATGATCCATCTAGAGGTCACGTCTATCAATAATAATAAGGACGTCCAAGTCCTCGATGAAGAAAATAATTGGTCGCGCGATATCAAGAATTGCCTTATACACGACCAATTACCAGGCGACCGAATGGAAGCATGCAAGATCATATTCAAAGCTTCCAAATATCTTATGCTCGTAGACAGACTCTATCGACGGTCATCGACAGGCCTGAACTTAGGATGTATCGTTAACAACGACCAATGCAAACCATCCTGAAGGAAACGTGTGAAGGAGAATGTGTAATCACTTAGAAGGTCGTAGTCTAGCGAACCGAATGTCACGACAAGGTTACTATTGGCCGACCTTACGACAAGACGCAATCAAGTACGTCTAAGGCTGTGAATCATGTCAACGACATTCATGTACGTCTTATCAACCCTTCGAACCTTTGCACACGACTTTAATCCCATGGCCCTTCATGAGATGGAGAATGGACATTGTCGGTAAGTTGCCACCTGCCCCTTGGCAAAAGGTATTTTTATTAGTTCTTACAGATTATTTCTCTAAGTGGATAGAGGCGACGACTTTCTTCCAGGTCCGGGATAAAGAAGTCATCTCTTTTATCCAGACTAACATTATCTGCAGGTTTGGAATCCCATCCGAAATCGTATGCGACAACGGATCACAATTCATAAGTGATCGAACTCAACAGTTTTGCGAGGATCGTAACATCAAACTCACGACCTCAACACCACAATATCCTCAGTCGAACGGACTCGCTGAATCGAGCAACAAAGTTATAATCAACTCGATAAAGAAGCGACTAAAAGCTGCAAAAGGACGATGGGTCGAAGAACTCCTATTGGTCCTATGGGCCAATCGTACGACGCCACGTACTTCCACACGTCAAACCCCGTTTTTCTTAGTATACGGGTGTGAAGCAGTCTTGCCTGTCGAGACACAACTACCGGCGTCGAGACACACCTCGGTCAGTCATAACTTGGTAGATCTGAGTTATGACCTCGACGCCCTATAAGAACTTCAAGAAGTTGCTCTCGTCAAAATGACATCTCAAAGACTGGTGGTCGAACGACATTTCAATAAAAATGTCAAGATCAAAGTCTTCCAAGAAGATGATTTCATCCTTTGGCGTGTATTTCAAAACACCAAGTAATTAAACGCATGTAAGTTATCCACTAAGTGGGAGAGACCATATCGCATATCTGAAGTCGGCTCCAAACCCTCGACAACCAAGACGTCCCATGAAGCTGGAATGCAATACATTTGAAAAAAAAATTCTTTTAAGTTATTTTCTCCTATGATATACTCATCATATCGATTACTGACTTAAGCATCGGAGGGTCGTTGGTTAAGCCAACAACCAACCGCTAACGAGTGATGTGTCGCAGGAACGCACGATCATATAAGCATAAGTTGGCTGCTACGCTAAATTCCACTAAACAAGACAACTTGACGATCAAGGAATTTCTAGTCTCACGACTCCAGGTCTCAGACTTAGAAATATTCGAAAGAAGCTTTAATCTCACGATCTTTGTAAAGTGCCTCAGTCGCACGACTCATGTTTTAATTACATGTTAATTGAAACTTCTATCGCACGATCTGTGTTATCTTATGATTTTTAATATAAGTTTTATTTCATTATCGCATGATTGATATGTATCGCAAGTTATCGCTAGACTAATATAAAACTCATGCGATAAAGTAAGACATTCGACAAAGAATTATAAGGCAAAAGCACTTGTATTAATATTTCCAAAAATTACAAGTAAAGGGCCCGACCACCAATGGTCGTCCCAAGAAAATTACAAAAAGAGCTAACTAAGACTAAGGGAGGCTACTCCTGGTCTTGAGCGACTTCCTTGTCACCACCTCCGGTTTCAGCCTCTGCAGGATCGTCTTCCTCAAGAGCATCTTCTTGATCAAGGTCTTGCCCCGACCCAGTTTGCTCCAAAAAAGTGGCGACCTCTGCTTCTGCGTTCGCCATGGGGTTCTTCCCCCGATGTGGTGATGCATGATCGCCACATTAACTCTAAAATGAGTTAAGGCCTCAAAACTGAGGAGCTTGTCCTCCAATTCGGCGACCGCCTCCTCTTTCGCCTTAACGGACGACTCAAGATCTTCGACCTGTTTTTCGCGCACGGTCAGAAGATCCTTGGTCGCCCCAACTTCCGTCTCAGACGCAAAAGCTTTGTTTCGATCTATCTCAAGACAACTCTGAAGGTCGCCCTGTTCCCTCGTCAAGGCCTCTAGGAGGTCTTGGGCCTCGTCAAGCCTCGACGAAAGAGACTCAACCCTAGCCTCTGACGCTTGCACCTGCTCCTGCGCCCTACGTTCCCCATCTTAGGCCTTGCGCGCCTCTTCCGTGGCACGAGAAGTAGTCTTGGGCTTCGTCCAGTTGGCTATATAGGCACAAAGAAGCCTGAAAAGCCTACAAAACACATGAACAATTGGTTAGAACACCAGACAAAAAAGAGAAAAGAAAAACAAACGAAGGGACTTACCATGAACGTTAGTCCGACTACATGGGATCCGGTCTCGTCGACCGACACCCCCCTGTAGCAATCCCGGAAGGACGGGATCAAATATTTCCCCAGATGAGGAAATATCTTCGCCCTGTCCAGGACGCCGTCAGCCATAAAGTCTGACAATAAAGTGAAATTTATCGTCGCGACGTCGGCCGTCCGACCTGGGGCCGGTTTCCTCCGGTATTGTCGTCGACACTGGAGGAGCAACATTGAGCGGCTCAGTGTCGATCACGCTCGAAGGCGTCTTCGTCTTCTCGGAAGTGGCAGCCTTCGACTGGCTACCACCCTTCGACGACGGTTCCCTCCGGAAAGGAGCCGTCTTTTGTCTTTTTTACCCCTGGCGTAGGGGTCGAGGGGACCTTCCTCTTCAGCTCTTTGGCCTTCCTGGCCAGAAGAAGCTGAGACTCCTTCTTTGAGAGGTCGTGCTTCAGCAAAGGCTCTGACCCACCTGAAGTAAAAAACGGGAAAAAAATAGAGACAAATGACAAGTCGTACGACTATATGTCGCACAAAAATAAATACACAAAGAAGGCACAAATCACTTACCGGACATCTCCTCCTCCTCCTCCTCTCTCTCTCTCTCTCTTCTTCTTCCTTTTCTCTCCCAGCAGTCGAGGCCTTAGTTGCCCCGATTAATTCGACGTCAGAGTCCTCATCGATAAAAGCGGGGCGGTGAAGAAAGGGCGTTGCCTAACGTTGCTTATCAGAAACCTATGTATTTTCTTTTGAGTATCCGGTCGAGGCTCGACCCTGCTGAAGTCGATCGTTGAAACATAGAACGGATGCCAATAACACAATTAAATATAAAACAAAAACAAAAAGTAACGCACGATAGAAAACCTACCCTCGACGTTCCATCCGGTGGCGACCCAGGAAGAGTCATCGTCCGTCTGGCCGAGCGATTTCAGCCGACACAGGATGTATCGAGCTTTCCACCCACCATCGTTGATCGCGGTGTTCTGAACCAGGACTTTCTCACCTCTAAACCTCATGTATAGGCTGTAGTGGTGGTTCCCACCCGCTTTCACCATGTAGGCCGTCAAAAGATCATTGACAGTGACGGGTGCCCCAATCATTGGTGATCCTTTCGATCACCTGGACGATCTGCAAGAACTGCGGCATCGTCTGTCCAGGAGAAAGGTTGAACTGGTCTAAGAACGCCATGTAGAAGGGAGAAAAGGGCCACTTGAATCCTATTTTGAACGGATATTCATATAGGATGAAATGTTTTCCGGGCATTCTTCAGGTCGAATGTGGTCGAGCATAAAAAGCTCGACACTCTCAGGAATACCGGCCAAGGTCCTAAAGACCTCTAGGCTACTGTCGGTAACTATACTGCTGATAGGCGGGTTTGCACCCTCCTTAACTAACCGCAAGTGTACAGTGTCGTCTCAAGTAATACGTACGTAAGTACGAGTATCGAATCCATAGGAACTTGGTGTTAAGTACCGCAATGACTGTAAAAACTATTAACTGAACGATTGGAAATTGAGAGATGGTTGGGTTTTAACTAATTAATTGCAAGAAGACAAATCAAGAACAAGACAGTAAACACCTTTGGAAACTTCCGATAGAGAAAACAGTTGAGGGTTGGAAATCCTATGGTTTTCATATACAAACGTCTGACTCAAAACAATTACCAGTTATTCCCGTTAATGAATACCCAATCTTTTATATCACCGTTGTTCTTTCTCAAGCAACAATGGGTTTTAAATCAAAGCGTGGTTCTTTCTCAAGAAACCACAGTTTTTATCTTGGAAAACATAAGTTAAATCTCTCAATCTTAACCTATGTAGTTCAAAACACATTAAACACAAGATTATAATGGGACTAAGGTTTACTCGGAATATTTCTATCTCCTTTCTCACCTTAGGCATGCAATTTGTAATTCTAAATAACAATCTATTCTCTCGAACTTAATTGCTAACAACAAATCAATTGTAAATTGGCCAAACTCACAAAAGCGTTAAGAACGAAATCACATGCTTCATTAATTAAGAAAAACTGATAAATGTTCAATCGTCATCCATTCATATGTTCAAACCTAATTCAATCCAACCCCCAACATCTTAAGATTAGTTCATGATGTTGGGGAATACAAACGCAAGAAAAGGGGATGGAAACGTGTGTGAAAACATAATAAACGAGAATGTAAAAGATGTAATGGTGAAAGATGATGAACTCCCTTTTCCTAGCTTGAATCCGCTTTGCGTCGTGAATTACTCGTCGATTCCTCCTCTATCGTGGCTTCGAAAGGTGTAAAAAGTCTCCCAAAATTGCCTCCTAAACGTCTCTGGCCGTCGTGTGTGTGATGCCCCCAAAACCTAGCTGTAGAAATTAGTTTTATAAAACTGGGCGTCGGGGCCAGCGCCCGCGCGGATGGACTGGCTCCAGATTCTGTTTGAAAATGTTGGCGCGGATGGCGGCGCGGGTTGGCTGGCTCCAGCGCTGGCTCCAAATTCTGTTTCGCGATTTCTTGATTTCTCTCGTTTTCAGCTCTGGAACCCAACTTTGTTGCTTTTTTGGACACAAATGCTTGTACCTATACTTTCTCAATAAAAACCCATGAAATACTCGTATTTCACTTGAAGACATGCGTAAACCACCTAGTTTGAGATTCAAAATAATGTCGAAAATCGACATTATCAACAACCCCAAACCGAGCGTTGCTTGTCCTCAAGCAAAATAGCGATAAAAATAGAATAAAAGCACATATTATAGAAACGTAATAACTGCACACTCCCAATTGGTACCACGTGATGCACTGGTGACTTCCCATACCCGTGAATGCCTATCTCATTCTCGCCTCATTCCTATTTCGTTTGATCTATGACCTTCCATTGTAAGTTGAACTCGTGACTGCTTTGTTTCCATTAAGGTTGTTCTAGGTCCGGACATACTAAGGAAAACATTTCGCCTCGACCCTACCTCACGGGATTCGCTCAATTCGCTCGAACCTAGGTTATCGCACATGTTGTCATGTCTAAAGAGTTTATGTACCAGAATACGCAATAATTACATGACAACTCTATTGAAAGACGCACAAATGTTCAAAAAGTTGATCTCAGGAAGGAATCAAGCAGCAAGACATGGAATATTGGTAAAGGTATTCATAGACTCTAATCACGTTTTCCAGAAGATCATCCAGGTCTTTACATGGGTTGTAACGGGGTTAAGGTTAAGGCTAAGAAATGAAGGGTAAAATGGATCAAAATTCCTCGGTGTGTCAATCATTAGCGATTCATGAACTTCCTTACTTCACATTCGCTCACTTGGCCCTTTTCGTCACCACTGGAGTCGCTTTGACTTTCTTATTATGCAGCTACTGTTATCTAACTAACTGTATTTATTTGTTTTTTTTATAAAGTTGGGACTTCATTGATCCAATTCCTTCTCACTGACTGGCCTGCACTATTTTCTTTTCCGCTCTATCTTTCATAGTTCATTACCGCTCAGATTGACACACTTTCGGATAAGGTTGGCTAAGGCTTTTGGCTCGGGTTTAAAGGTGGGTTTAGAAATGAACAAGGTGAGTGTTTGGCTACAAAAGGGGTTATGGTTACACACAAATGGGTGAAAAGGGTACGATAACTAAAAACAAGGTTAAACAAACACACAATGCCTGGAATCACCTCTTAAGGTCCACATGAAATGGTCTACTACACCCTTACCTAATATCCCGATGGTCGTCTTTGCTACTCAATGCAATAATATAGCGAGATCATTCTATATTCACAATAAGGAACTCGAAAAAGTGTATACGATTTTCGTGTATGAATCCCTCGAATTGAAAGAACGTCTTTTAGGCTCAAATCTCACTAACGGGTGGTCTCCACTAATGTCCCTAGTCATATCCTTTCCCAGTCCTTCCCTAATGGTCACGTAACTATCACAAGATTCTTCCCACAATGGTCGGTCTCAATCATTCAAAACAAAAATTTGGGCTAAAGTGATCTAAGCATGCAGAAGTGCAGGAAATCTACGTGCATAAACGTGGGCCCGATTGGGCAACCCCAAACCTTACCCACACATTGTCCCCAATGTGCAAGTATCGGCGTAGGCGATACTAAGGCAAGTATCGTTGTGCGGTTATTACAGGTAACAAACAGGCAAGACATAACATAAGATGAAGCAACAAAGAGCTAATCTAGCAATTTCAAAAACAAGGGCAACCCCAAACCTCGGTGAAACCGAGGTTTGCACAGGGATAAAAGTGAGTGCGTAGATGTTTAAAAAGTGAGGCACCCCAAACCTAAGTGAAACTTAGGTTTGTTGCATCTCGTTTGGCTAATTTGAAAACAAATATCTAACACCACTCGTTATCATACATAGTTTAGCACATACCTGTTTGCCCGAAGAGATTCTCTTGAAGGATTGGAACGCCCAGTTGGAAGGTATCGGAAACGACGGAGAAGAGGATGCAAAAACAAAAACAAAAAGAAAAAGAGAGCAAAGAAAACTGATTTTTTTTAAGATAAAAACACACCAAATGCAGAAAAATAAAGAAAACGCAAACCTCGGTGGGTTGCCTCCCACCCAGCGCCGTATTTAAAGTCGTGGCACGACTGTGTGGCTCTCAGCTTGGTTCGGTATCCGCGGAATTGATTCGCCCACACTTGCGATTCTTCGCGGATTCTTCCACCTCTTGCTTGCCATGACCAACTCCGTCTTTGTGCTTCCTACTCTCAAACATCTTGAATATCGCCTTTTCATCACCAACTCGTAAGGTCACCTCTCCTTCCTCCACATCTATCAGCGCTCGGCTCGTGGCTAGGAAGGATCTTCCCAGTATCAGCGGGACTTCTATATCTTCGTCGATGTCCATCACCACGAAATCCACCGGAAAGTAAAACTTTCCCACCTTGATGAGCACGTCCTCTACCACTCCATATGGGTACACTATGGATCGATCCGCCAGCTTGAGCGTCATGTACGTCGGCTTCACTTCCCCCAATCCGAGCTTCCTGAAAATAGATAGAGGCATTAAGTTAATACTCGCCCCTAAATCACACAACACTTTATTAAAACGAATATCACCAATTTGAATAGGGATTGAAAAACTCCCTGGATCCTTGAGCTTCGGCGGAAGCTTGTTCTGGATGATTGCACTGCACTCTTCAGTAAGTGCAATGGTCGATTGGTGATCGACTGCCCTCTTCTTTGATAAGATCTCCTTCATGAACTTGAGGTATGTCGGCATTTGGGCAAGTGCCTCCGCAAAAGGGATATTGATGTGAAGCTTCTTGAATATGTCGAGGAACTTCTTGAGTTGTTCCTCATCATTGTATGCCTTCACTCGATTAGGGAATGGTAGTGGTGGTACAAACGGTTTGACTACCGGCTTTTTCTCTTCACTTTTCTTGTTCTCTTCAATCACAACCTCATCGGCTTCTAGCTCAGTCACTTCTATGATCTCGACCTCTTTCTCTTTAGGATCGGTTCCTTTTGATGTGGGCTCTCGTATTGGCTCTCCATTCATCTCCTTGCCACTTCTAAGATAAATGGCATTACACTGTTCTCTATTCTTCTTCTCGGGCTGGCTCGGAAACGTGCCTTGACTCCGAACAGCTAACGCCTCTGCCATCTGTCCCATTTGACCCTCAAGAATTCGGATCGATGCGGTGTTCTGTTCCGTCGCAGCTCTTATTGTTCCGACTGAACTTGACAGTGTATCAACAGATGATGTCAATTCCCCAACCGCATTGTCCATATTTGACACAAACTTCATTAGCATCTCTTCCAATCCGGACTTTTTCTCCCCTCCTTGTGCTTCTTCTTGCCTCCTTTGATTGTAACCTGGAGGACGATAAACGTTGGAAGATTGAGTAGAAGAGTTAGAAGTATTACCGTATTGATTTTGTTGCTGCTGAAACATGGGCTCTTTTTGTGCATTTTGAGGCTGGCTCCACGAGAAATTAGGATGACGTTTCCATCCCTCATTATAAGTATTTGAGAACGGGTCGTTCCTCGGCCGGTTATTGCGGTTTTGAAGGAATTGCACTTGCTCCGGCGGAGGAAACTCTTGAGGTGAACCAAATGACTCGTGACAGCCCATATCCCCTTGGAGAGTTGGTTGAATTGTTGTCCCTTTCAGCTGATTTGTGATAGCTGCCAATTGTGCCTTAATAACTCTCATTTCATCACTTTCTTGCACACTTGCCACCTTCCTAGTGGCTGACCGAGGAGTAGCATAACTATGTTCCGCAAGATTTTCAATCAACTCATACGCGTCTTCATATGACATATTCATCAGTGCACCACCAGCAGCGGAAGTGAGGTCATTCTTATGATGCGGATGCAATCCCTGATAGAACGTTTGGATGACCATCCATTCTTGTAGACCATGATGAGGGCACTTCTTTAGCATACCCTTGTACCGTTCCCAAGCCTCATAGAATGACTCTTGATCCCATTGGCCAAAATGAGTGATATCTGACAGCAATTGGGCTGTTCGCCCCGGTGGGAAGAATTTGTTTAAGAAAGTCGTCACCATATCATTCCATGTACGAATCTGCCCGTTTGGTAGACTCTCTTCCCATTCAGCTGCTCGACCCCTCAATGAAAACGGAAAGAGTCGGAGTTTGATCGAACCTGGGTCAACCCCATTCACCTTGAAGGTGTTGCAAATCTTCTCAAATGTTCTCAAATGGCTGTGCGGGTCTTCAGATGCTGCTCCCCCAAACATATTTGCTTGCACCAATTGGATGGTGCCAGTCTTGATTTCAAAATTGTTTGCTGCAATTGGAGGAACATAAGGCCCTCTCTGAACGGCCCCCATATTCGGATTAGCAAAATTCCGCATAGGCACTCTCTGTCGTGGTGGTGGCGGATGATTCACATTATTGTTAACACCATTGTTGTTAACGTTGTTATTGTGAACATTGTTGTTGTGAACGTTGTTGAGACCGGGATTAACATTATGGTTCTGATTGTTGGGGTTGTTCGCATTTACGTTTGGAACTGGTTCCTCGTTACCCATGGCGAACCCTTCTTCCCAATCTTCCCCAACATTGATGTTGTCATTGTTGACGTTAACGTTGTCGAGACCCTCCATTTCTTGCTGACGGCTGAGTCTGGCTTGCCTCCTTAGTCTCCTTGCAGTCCTTTCAATCTCAGGATTAAATGGATCGAGTTCACCAGAGGAACTCCTTCTTAGCATAAACTAGAAGCGGTCTGCAGCAGAAAGTAAGTCACAAGTCAGAATTTGCAGCAATGAAGTAACAAGAAACTTGGGTCAAAATCTTGAATACGAAAAATGAAATAAAAATAAATTGCAAAATTAAAAAAAAATGCTCAATGTAATAATCCCTACAGCTGGTAGTGATATCAACACAAAACAAGTTCCCCGGCAACGGCGCCAAAAACTTGATAGGCGGGTTTGCACCCTCCTTAACTAACCGCAAGTGTACAGTGTCGTCTCAAGTAATACGTACGTAAGTACGAGTATCGAATCCACAGGAACTTGGTGTTAAGTACCGCAATGACTGTAAAAACTATTAACTGAACGATTGGAAATTGAGAGATGGTTGGGTTTTAACTAATTAATTGCAAGAAGACAAATTAAGAACAAGACAGTAAACACCTTTGGAAACCTCCGATAGAGAAAACAGTTGAGGGTTGGAAATCCTATGGTTTTCATATACAAACGTCTGACTCAAAACAATTACCAGTTATTCCCGTTAATGAATACCCAATCTTTTATATCACCGTTGTTCTTTCTCAAGCAACAATGGGTTTTAAATCAAAGCGTGGTTCTTTCTCAAGAAACCACAGTTTTTATCTTGGAAAACATAAGTTAAATCTCTCAATCTTAACCTATGTAGTTCAAAACACATTAAACACAAGATTATAATGGGACTAAGGTTTACTCGGAATATTTCTATCTCCTTTCTCACCTTAGGCATGCAATTTGTAATTTTAAATAACAATCTATTCTCTCGAACTTAATTGCTAACAACAAATCAATTGTAAATTGGCCAAACTCACAAAAGCGTTAAGAACGAAATCACATGCTTCATTAATTAAGAAAAACTGATAAATGTTCAATCGTCATCCATTCATATGTTCAAACCTAATTCAATCCAACCCCCAACATCTTAAGATTAGTTCATGATGTTGGGGAATACAAACGCAAGAAAAGGGGATGAAAACGTGTGTGAAAACATAATAAACGAGAATGTAAAAGATGTAATGGTGAAAGATGATGAACTCCCTTTTCCTAGCTTGAATCCGCTTTGCGTCGTGAATTACTCGTCGATTCCTCCTCTATCGTGGCTTCGAAAGGTGTAAAAAGTCTCCCAAAATCGCCTCCTAAACGTCTCTGGCCGTCGTGTGTGTGATGCCCCCAAAACCTAGCTGCAGAAATTAGTTTTATAAAACTGGGCGTCGGGGCCAGCGCCCGCGCGGATGGGCTGGCTCCAGCGCTGGCTCCAGATTCTGTTTGAAAATGTTGGCGCGGATGGCGGCGCGGGTTGGCTGGCTCCAGCGCTGGCTCCAAATTCTGTTTCGCGATTTCTTGATTTCTCTCGTTTTCAGCTCCGGAACCCAACTTTGTTGCTTTTTTGGACACAAATGCTTGTACCTATACTTTCTCAATAAAAACCCATGAAATACTCGTATTTCACTTGAAGACATGCGTAAACCACCTAGTTTGAGATTCAAAATAATGTCGAAAATCGACATTATCAACTGCTCAGAGGTTCGCCGGACATTATGAAATCTGGGGTATTAACTAAGGCTAGAAAAAGGTTTTCAAGTCCCAGTTTTTTATACATCTTCTAGTTATGGACTTAATGCGCATAAAGGAATGAGAATCGTACCTTATAAACCTCTAAAAGCCCTAGCAAATATGAAGATCGTGGTACTATTTGGTTTTTGCAAAAAAACGAAGGAGGATCTATCTCTAAGAATGCTCAGAAGCGTAAAAAAGGAAAGGATCAAGCCTAAAACCCTATTTATACGATTTTTTGATGTCAGGTCGAGTCGCTCGATGGTCGACACGTGTCATCGCCCTTTTACATGCCACCGTTGGATGATCGACATGTGTCACATAATTGTCATCCACGCGCCTTACGTCAGCATGACGTAGATGATCTTATCGACTTTTCAGTTACCTTCGAACCGATTCAGTTTCTTTCGAACCAGAGTCGGCCTATTGGTCGATACGTGTCCATTCAGTTACCTCAAAAAATAAAATTTAAATTCGCGCACTAAATTCAAATTTTGGGGGCAAACTGTTTGGGTAAAAAATCACACCTCACGACCGATGCTAGAAACCAAAAGACTTATTTCGTACGACCATTCTTGTATTAAGATAAGGTTCTGACAATTAAGCATGATTGTGGTCATGGTCGTCGCCGGTAAGATATCCCTGACGTACGACCGAAGTTCCCACCGAAACGTGCGACTGTCGTATGATTATCCTCAATATTTATTTACTAACGATCGACAAGTGTTTCCTTTATGGCTATTTAATGCAGGTCAAGCACTTTAAATGACAACAGTCATAACTGGAGACCGCAGTCAAGCGCATTCAATGCCAAGACCGTTTTTCACATTTATGAAGATCATTAATGATGCCAAAGCTTATATATATATATCAAGTATGAAGCCATTTTCAGGGACGAGTGATTTTCAGAGATACACAAGATTAACTAGAAGCACATTCGAAGCTTTCAAGCGACTACTTACGTTTTCCCTCGAAGAAACGCACGACGAAACATTTTCTCGCATGACATTCTACGAATCCTTACGATTAAGTCTATTTCCTTTGTAATTGTAATCTATTGTACTCACGACAGTTGTTACTAAAGGAAGTCGTCCCTGTTTGACGACCATAGTGCACCGTCGACTTCTATAGTAGACCGCAGTTTTTACCCTCGACGGGGTTTTCCGCGTCACCAAATTCTCTTGTCTCTTTCTATTTTTGTTATTTGTCGTACGGCTTATTGCGAGAATTCTTCTTTAGTCGTTAAAGCTCCACTAGTTAGATGCACGAGAAGAATATAGCTACGCGGTGATGTCGCCCACACCTTCGAGGTAGCTACAATTGTTGGGTTTTAGTAACACTCACCCCTAATCTAGACTTTGTGTAAGGTTTGGGTTATTATTTGTTGATGTAAATATTAGATTGCCTTTACAAGTAAGCATATATTGATATATTATCAAAAAATTACATTGATCGCTTTTTCCAAGTATGAGGGTGTTACAAGATTAGCATCAAGATAAAAAGGAGATGAACCCATCAAAATCACTGGCCCCGAAACCCATAAAAGTCAACCAACAACCAAAAACATTAACATCAAGATAATTTTTATATAACTGTAGGGACGAAATTCATCGTTTAAGCCGGGGTGAGCATCGGTCGGGTCGGGTCGGGGCCCAAAACCTGAAACCCGATCAGATACCAGGTGACAGAAGAGTGCCCCAAAATCCGACCGACAAATGGCTAAAACCGAATTTTTTTGGATTTTCGGATTTTAGTTGGATATTCGGGTTAATCGATTATGTTTTCGGGTTTCAAGATTTTATGTGGTGAATCTGTGATAAACTCATAAGACACAAACTATGAATTTGTGAATTGTGATTATGAAGTGTGGACTGTGAATATGAGATCTTATATACATTTAGTTATTAGAAAATTAGAAATAGGGCTAAGAACTAAGTTACGTGCCTGCTTGGATGGTGGTGACGTGAGTACCTGAGCAGTAGATGGTGGTGGCGTCACTGCATCAAGCGGTGGCGTGAATGTCTGAGCGGTGACCAACGAGGGAGGGAGCATCGGAGCAGGTGATGGCGAGTAATGGGCGGTGGGTCGTGGTTGTCGAGAGAAACACAAAAGAGAAATAAAGATTAGGTTTTGTGAATCCGTGATTTACCGATTTAGGTCTCTTAGGAATTATCGATTTAGGATAGGGTGTCGGATATCAGATTTTGGCCCCTTTGTTCGGTTTGGGTCGGGCGGTTTTCTCGGGCTGGTCATATTCTGCTCACCCCTAGTTTAAGGAACTCAATTCATAATTTCTATATAACTACAGGGACGAAATTTGTAATTTACTCTATAAAAATTGATAAAAAAAATTTCTTTCGAAAATTGGTGGTAATTTTCTCAAAAAGTTGTAGTACTAATACAATGTTTTATTACGTCATGAATATACCATATTTAAATAAGTTTTATATTAATTACATTATATTAGGGCTGCTTATAGGTTGTGTTGATCGGGTTGAAGGCATTTGAACAACTCAATCCAATTTTTGCAGTCTACAAAATCTCAAGCCAACCCAAACCAAAGTGCAACCCGAACCCAAACCAACCCGTACGGGTTAGTATGGTTAATCGGGTTGATACTTTGGTACATCAAAATAATCTCCTAACTTGTTTTCTCTAGTTTACTCATAATTTTTTCATCATCAACCATTTGGTACAACTTATCCATACTTCTTGTATATCACATTCAACTAATTTTCTCAATCCACACACACACACACATATATATATATATATATATATATATATATATATATATATATATATGTGTGTGTGTGTGTGTGTGTGTGTTCACAATTATTGAACATATATGCAAATGAGTTATATAGAGATGGAAAATAGATTGAAACTATGTGTATATGAAGAGGGTACATAATGGTATAATTGTCTAATATACATATTAAAAGAGACTCAACAATCATATCAAATCCAATAAATAAAAGGATATCGGGTTCATCAGGTTGGGTTCAAATAAAAGCAACCCAATATCAACATAACACATACGGTTTGAAGATTTTACAACTTGATTAGACATCGAGTTGCTTCGGGTTGATTTATTTCGCGTTGGGTTGGGTTGATCGGGTTGGTCGGGTTTTTTGAGCACCCCTACATTATATATAAGAGGGGAGGGGGAGTCAAACGAGAATCTATCAACTTATAAGAAGGCGATAATGCCTATATCCATGGACAAATCCAGTTAAGTGGCTACGATGGAACGTGCCACCATATGTCACTATGTATTAAGATAAAAATTTGCAGGTTCATAAAAGTTGCAACTGTATTACATTGTGCCACCATATGGAAAATTTCATGGGTTCATCCTTACCTATTCACACATATTTTATACTGTTGATCCCAGTTTGACTCAACAATGATATATTTGTAAGTTTAGGATACACTCTTACAATCAAATATGAACATTCAAGATCGTATTCACAGCAACTGGTCATATGATTTATTAACAATCTGTGAATTGCAAGATATTACAATGAGTTTCTCTCTCAAAAGATATGCGTGAAAAGTTATGTGAAACCAAAGATTAGCCAAAAAGTTCTTTTAGCATACAGTTGCTAACTCCTATATATACTGTTTAAGGAAAGACTAAAGCTACAGTACATAAAAGAAACAGACTAATAGAACAATTACACGTGTCCTAATTAGTAACTGAATATAACAGAGAATATCCCAAGATATGAATTCTGAACATACTTCTGAATAAGCGCTTCAGAACATTTGTCTTCATAGTCAGAAGTTCTGAGTCTCCTACTCAGAACTCTGAACCTTCTAGTCAGAATCCAACACTTAGAATCTTTTTGAGATTTCTCACTCAGAACTTCTGAGTCTTCTGAGTCTTCTTTAGTCTTCTTACTCAGAACTCAACACTTGTGTTTTTGACAAAACTCTAGACCTAACAATCTCCCCCTTTTTGTCAAACACACTTGTACTTTTCATCATCAAATTCTTAGAGCAGGAACAATCTTCAGAAGGAGCTCTTCTGAATGCTTTGACAACTTTTGCTCAGAATTCTGAATAATCTGAGTTAACAACTTCTGGTCAGTCTTTAATCAGCAGCAGCAACGATTTCCAAATTGATTTCTGTTATATATTTGCTTTTTCTTTGCTCCCCCTTGAAATGACAATTCTCATCTTCATTTCAGCTTTCATAAGATTTCTTTATAAGAAACAACCGATCAGTTTTCTTTTCCTCTTCTCCTTCTTAAAATAACATTTCTCTCTTTTGTTATTTCTGTACAAAAACCATATCAATCTTCAAAATCTTTAGCTTTTCTCCCCCTTTGATTTTCAAAACTTTAGCGATGCTTTTTCTTCGAATGAAGTCTATGCTTTTTCTCCTCCTTAATGAATAACCTTGCTCCCCCTCAAAATAAGAATTATGGAGCAATTTGTTTTCTCTCCCTGAATATATGCATATATTTCATTAAAATTATTCATTTCAAATACAGTGCTTTAATGAAAACATTTATACAAGGAGAATAAGATTCACTGAACTACACTTGATAACTACTAACATTTGATCATTTGAAAACTTTACAAAAGAAATCCAACTTAATGAAATTTATCAGATTTTTCAATCAAATGAAATCAAATGCATGTGTTTGGGTTCAAATACAAGTCATCATTGCATATCGAGTTAAAAATGTTCAGTTTCAATCCCTTTATTAAATCTATTTGGTGTGCTTAGCATGCGAAATATGATTAGCTTCAAGAATATGCAATTATAAAAACATATACGAATACTTTGCTCTACTTACACTATTTGTCCAAAAACAAGATTTTCACAAATTTACAGGTTTATTGCGACTTTGAATTTTCCCAAAATTTCAAGAGATGTGTGCTCATTGGCATCTTTTAATTTTGTGCTCATTGACATCTTTTAATTTTGTGCTCATTGACATCTTTTAATTTTGTGCACATTGGCATCTTTTAATCAAAAAGTTTAGTAAGAATAAGATACATCGTTAAACATGACTTTCTATCTGGTTCTATAGCAGGATTTGGGTCAGCATATCCCAGACCAGTTGGTCTTAGGTGCTAGGTGACAAGCACCCCTTGGAACTTAATTTCCCAAACCAGAAAGGCCACATCGATATATCTTAAACCCATTTGTACCAGTAGAACATGGCTTTCTATCTGGTTCTATTGCAGGATTTGGGCCAGCCGATCCCATACCAGTTGGTCTTAGGGACTAGGTGACTAGCACCCCTTAGGACTTACTCTCCCAAACCAGAAAGGCCACAGGTACAAACTTTCAAACTAAATGATTTTGTATATATATATATATATATTGCATCTCAATCACTTGGTTCTAAAAGGTAGTACTTCCCCCATATTTTCGTTTCCATCCATCATTCTGACATTTAGGCTTTTTGAGCATTATATTCTATATAAGTATAGATTTCATAACATTGAGCATTCGGCATAATTTCATTTCATTCATGTTTTGCTTACCTTTCGATTTAATTCAGAAGTGAAAGTTGAAACAAATATAGCTCAGATAATACAACATACTTGTAAAATCACTCTTTGACACACATTTTATTCATTGAATGAAAATTAAAAAAAATCATATCATTGAATTAAATTTGATAAGATTCAAGCATTCAAAGCAATAGAAATAAACATAATGCAATGTTACCTTTCACCACTTGTTCCTTGAAACATAAAAATATGACAGTTAAGGATATCACCTGAGAAATATGAGTTCTAAACTGATTTGTATAGAAGTCTTAGTCTCTGAAGTACGGGTCCTGAACTGAATTATTCAGAAGCCATAGTCATTTAAGTACGGGTTTTGAACTGATATGTTCAAAAACCTAAAACATTGAAGCACGGGTTTTGAACTTTATCTTGAAACAATCAGATCAAATTTTGAGTCAATACTTCCTCTGAAATCAAGATAATTCTGCAAAATCAAGAGATTTTGGTAATCATCTACGATGATTCCTCATTAGATATCAAAAATCCAAATTATGAGTAGTAGAGTCAGAATTCTGATTAGAAGAGTCAGAATTATGAGTCACTTACTCAAAATTCTAAGTATCAGAGTCAGAATTCTGATTAGTTGAGTCAGAATTCTGAGTAGTAGAGTCAGAATTCTGAGTAGTAGAGTCAGAACTTCTGAGTAACAGAGTCAGAATTCTGATAAAACTATCCAGAGAAAATTCCTTAGAAAAATGTTTGGATTTTGTGATTTTTGAACATTCTGAATTTCAAATCACCATAACTTGCTCAAAAATCAGAATTTTTCAACCAAAATTTGCAGGGTTGCTCAAAATGTGATTCTGAACACATTCTCTGGAAATGTTTTCTACTAAAAACACCCACAACTATGAGTTCGATTACACCACAGTAAACTGAACTTTTTAAAAAAATGCTTCAAAATCAACAAATTGATCTGTATGAATCAGAAATCCATAATCAAGATGAGACCAATTGTAAGTCCATAATCACATTCAGACCGAGTTTTGGACTGAATTATCCAAAAGTCAAAATTTTCAATTTAAGCACATCATTTGTTTTCAGTCATGTGTCAGTATGATCATTCAGTTTTACACATGAATAACCTGCAAAATAGATTAAGTTGTCTTTGGTACCCATATGAACTTGGGTCCTGATTTGTTAGGTGCAGTGGCATATGCAGATATTCTATAAGAACCATACCAATGCTGAATAAAATTCTTGTTCACAAAATCATTAGTCCTACAATATGAACAACAAAGTTTCTTTTGTGCAACTCTGACTAATTGATTTACAGAATAAATCACATCAGGTTTAACAAAAGATTTTCTTTGAAATGTATTGTTCTTCTTGACATTTGAATTAGGAACTTTTGATTTTGGCACTTCTTTCTTGGAAGTTGTTCCTTTAACTCTGCATTCCATTTTTATCTTTTTAAAAGAACAATTATAAGATTTATCAATAGCAGAATCATAAAACAGATTAGAAGAACGAATCTGATCTTTTGAACTATGATTTGATTTGTCAACAACTTTCGTTTCAAATTCCCTAAACTTTTTAACATACAAATCAAACCTTGACTGCAAATCAGATTTGGACTTCCTCTCTATCATGATTTTAGTTGATAAATCAGATAATTTCTTAATAAGCCTCCTTATCTCCAAATGAAAAACTTTCTTTTCCTTCTCAAACTCATCTTTTAAGCATTTTTCTTTAAAACCATTTACCTTCTTCTTTTCAGTCTCTTTCCTTCCATCTTCTAACTCTTTCTCCAACTCATTGATTTTTACAGAAAACTCATTTAACATTCCTGTTTTCTTTTTCTCAAAACCATTCTTTTCTTTTTGAAAAACATTTTTCTTGCATTCAAATTCTTTTCTTTCTTTTGCAAGAATTTTCTCCAAATCAGAAATTTTCAAAGATAATTCAACAGACTTTGTTTCAAAACCTTTCCTCTCAATTTGAAAGTCCCTTCTCTCTTTCTCAAATTTCACTCTTTCAAGTATAAGAACTTGTTCAAAATCATAGATCTGTTTCAAGAGTTGACAATTTTTCATTTCACATGATTTAATTCTATTTTCAGACTCTGTCAACATCTTTCTTCTAAAATTGCCTTTCTCTTTCAAATCAACATTCTCTTTTTCTAACAACTTTATGTTTTCTTGAACCTTTTCAAAATCCTTTAGAAAATCAGATTTCTCTTTTTGCAAAATCTTTATAACTTTTGCATATTCGTCTTGTTTTGCTTGAAGATTAGCAATCTTGCTTTCAAAATGAACAATCTCAGTTTTTGGTTCAGAAATTATTTCTTTTGCTTTTACAGGACTTAATTTTTGTAAATTGTCTGAACTGGTTATAGAAATTGCAGGTCTCACAAAAACTTCAATAATCTCAGGCATGATGAAATGACAAATTCGAATATCAACTATGAATTATGATAAAAAATGAGAATCAACACAAATCTAGAACATGCAAGAATTAATCAAATCTGTCACATGCATTTCATCAAACAGTTAGAGTACATGAATTAGTGAAATCTTCTTTTCAACAAAAAATTTGAATACTAATCAACATGCAGCAGATATAATCACCTTGATCAAGAAACCAATCAAGAATTTCGAAAACATACCTATGATCTCTGTTTAATTTTGAGAATTAATCAGCATAGAGAGAAAATCTTTGGATGACTTGATTGTAAGATATCGATTCAACAGAAAGACAAATTCAAATTTCTTGAATCAATGATAGAAACGAATTCAAGAATTGTTAGGAATTCAAGAATTGTTAGCAGTAACGGAATCAATTGTCGAATTGATCAAGAAACTTCAAGAACGCGATCAAACACACTCTTGGACGAATTTGTTTGTTGATTGGCTCTGATACCAATTGTAAGTCCCGTAATCAAGCAACAATCAAGAATACTCCATAAATGTAGAATAGAGATAGGAAAGTAGATCATATTATTGAAGATCTCTACTCATAAGCTTTGAATACAATGGAGGGGGAATTTCTCAATTACAAACGTCTCACACAACTTACTGTGAAGTGTGTGTGATCACAAAATATCTCCAATGACAATGTAAGCCCAAGACACCTATTTATAGTGTCTAATTACATGATATGGGCCCAAGCCCATTTAACTCCCTTTAAACTCCCAAAGCCCAAAATACTAATAAAGCTAATAACAACATATTTGACTTTTGTTGACTTTACATGGACTTTATAAAACTTTCTATATAATTGGGGCTTTCTAGACCCAACAATCCCCCCCTAAAGTTTTATAAAGAAAGCATCTTCAAATGATCTCCCCCTTGGTTTCTTTGAAAACTTTAATGTTGCATATCTTCACGCCTTGCAAATCTATCCAAGCTCCCCCTCAAAATTTGCTCTTCTTCTTCCCAAATTACAACTTTAAAATCGAATCCCATGTGCAATAAGCTCGACTGAAACAACCTCAGTTTATAATAAGGAATTCGTCCTTGAAATTCGAGTTGTATGACCATTAAGCTCAAGAGCTTAATCCATTAAGATCATAGGAGGGAGTGTCACAACAAACTTCACTAACTCAGCTTGGATCCACAAAAAATAGAAGATAGAACATCATTCTGAAAATTGGGAGAAATATCGTGAAAAACGTTGCTTCGGTCCAGCAGCTATACACCGACTTCGACACAGCATCTGACCAATAAGAACATCGATTCAGAACAAACTCAAAACATGAAAAATGTTCATCTGTGTCTTAGGAATCCAGCGCATCTGAAATCGTCAAATTTGGAGCTTCGAGGAGGAAGTTATGATCAAAATACGACAGGTGCACAAAGCTGTCGAACATTTCTGAAAATGCACCTTTACTTCGAAATAAACTGAGTAAAAGTTCTGAGAAGACCACTCAGAATTCTGAGTAAGTCAATCAGAATTCTGAACATGAAGAACTTCTGAAAAAATTCTAACTCCAAAGTTCTGATTCCACACGATA